>OY744606.1:52697281-52784781 GCA_963556255.1 Allolobophora icterica | reverse complement strand
TTGTTCATCAGTGAAATACTCAAGAAGGGAAAGCAGAAGAAAGTGCGACCAACGCTTCACGCCAGCGCTGATTGCGGCTGCGACGGCAACTAGAGGATCAGACAGCGAAATGGGGATGAGGAGGAGGATTAGGGGGGAGGAGGAGGAGGAGGAGGAGTAGGGGTGGAGGAGGAATGATGAATGGCAGAATAGAAGCGGAAATTATATGGAAGGCGGAGTTAAGGAGGAGATGTAGAAAGGGAAGGATAAGACGGTTTACGCAAAGATATCAGGGAAAGAGATGATCGATGACGAGGGAGATGAAGAGTAGTTGGAGATTGGAGGGAGAATTGGGGAGAAGGTGGAAGTGACATCAAAGGCGGAACAAAGATGAGGCTGTTGCTTCGGCGGTTTAAAGTTTGTAGTGTGATATCCTCCTATATATCAGCCTCAAGTAGCAAGCAGAGAATTAAGATTGCTTGGATTACTGGAACCAGCTACCACAGGAAATATAGTATCTGCAGCAAGCTTCAACACTTTCAGCTATAAAAACTAGATGGTTGGATGGAATGATATAGACACTAAAATCCTATATAGCTCATCTATAGCCTATTAACTGTAACTGTTTAGCCTACATTTAACTTCATGATTTATCTTATCAAATGAAAAGAATCAAGAACTGTGAACAGTACAATTAGAACAAATTTAACAGAAATCCCAATGCCGACGTGAAGAAAACTATGGCGTTTGCCTAACATATGTATATATACTATATATATATACTATATATAGATACTATATATATATATATATATATATATATATACACACACACACACACACTCACTGACGTAGAGGGGCTTCTACACCATGGAAAGCTTGGAGTAAATGCTCCTTCCAAGAAATGGAAATGTCAGTGTGTGCGCCATCAGTAACTTGGTTCATTCTGTGATTCTTCCTTGAATAATATCTGGTCCGTCTGTCCGTCAAAATTGCTTACAGCGTACTTAATTAACCGTCCATGGTTCAACGCCTTTCACATAATCTATAAGCGGTGGCTGCAGACAGAAGAGTTTGACAACATAATAACATTTTCAGTTAGACTATGGAGTACAGACGCCAGTGGATTAAGATTGAATTGTTTGTTGCAAGTAACTGACTTGTTTGTTAAATTATTGTTCAAACACTGAAAACAAAAATTCTATGAATGAATATTTTTTTGCAATTGACTGCTTTGGAATTTGCAATCCAGTTGCCGGGAGGGAGGGAGGGAGGGAAGGGGACAAGATGGTCGGCGAACATACATACATAAATTCATACTAATATACGCATATATATATATATATATATATATATATATATGCATGCATGCTTCTTCCTTTGGTGCAGCCTTCATCTTGCTATTCAACTGCTCTGCGCATTGATGTGTCGCAAAAGTGAGGAAGTAAGAAGAGCCTTGCTAAGTACCGAAGCCACGCACCTGCCATGGTCGACATTTAGACGAAAATATACGTCTGCTGCTCGTGTTGTTGCTGGCGGGATGTGAAAAGCTCACGAGACAGAAGCAAGAGACGGACTGTGATAATGAAGATGTGGAGAGTTGCCTAATTCTCAAGTCGTCTCTCTTGCTCTCCAAGATTTTAATAATGAACGGTTTGCAGCTGTCAGAACCGCCATGCCAGTTTTGTCATATTTCATCTGGCGAGAGTCCTTTTCAAGAGGCATCCGTTCTGGGGCGGTCTGGTCTGTCAGCCGTGGCAGCCGATGGCAGCCGATGACGGGCAGAAAGTTCATCACGCGATCAGTTGATGTGCGGGCGTTGTCAAAAGTCAAGTCGCTTTTCCCACCTCAAATGAAGCCACTTAACGTTGTCTCACCGGTATCGCATGACAGCCAAGCAAACGTCTCGTATGACACGTAGACATGTCTGTCTTTCTGACTTTGCCCTTCTGAGTCTATGTTTGCCTCTCGTTCTTCCTACTTCTACAATAATTATTATCTCTCTTCGGATATCTCTCGTAGCCTACTGTATGTCTGTGTCAGTGATGCAGACGGTTGGTCGATCCGTCTTTAATGTAAATGTAAATCTCCGAAATTTCTTCCCGTCATAATACAAAAACCGCGTCATCTTATTCACCGACGCTGCAGTAGCAAATCAATTCCGCAAGAGCTATAGGTTGTTTGGTTATTTTTGGTTCCAGGTCAGAATTCAAGGGTTCGGGTATTTATGTATCCATTGGTCTGCATGTCTGTTTTCGTATCTATATGACTTGAAAACTTATCTGGCTGGTACACGGGCGTATGTGAATAGGTTTACATTTTGTCTGCGTCCCCTGTTTGTAGACAAATAGCCGTTTTGCAAACACACACTCACACGGAAGCAATTTGTAACTGAACATTTGTAGCACCTCTCCTTACGACGTATAAAATAAACACAGTTAGAAGCAACATCTGTAAAGAGGCATGTTGAGGTCAGATACGGTAGTTAAGGTTTCAACATATTTACTCTTAAAAACGTCATTGTCTTCAAGGAATACAGACGAATGGGTTAGTGACACTGTTGTCAGTTGTTGCTAAGCAGTGGTCTATAGCCTCGTTCATGTGAATGTTGTCAAACAGCAAGAATGGGCTATTTTCTGTCCAAGGAGTCTATGTTTTTGTCCAGCTGCTTTCCTGCATGCCTTCTGGAGAATAAGTTCCTGACAACTTTTATTTGAAAGGAATTATTTAGCAGGCCCTATTGCAGAAATTTACGATTGTTCGAATAAGAAGAGATAGTTTGAATGGATAGCAGTGTCAAACATATTAAATATATCCTCCTATGAGGTAAGATTATATAAATCAAGAGAAGATGATAAATGATAAGACAGTATAAGATTAGATGTTGTAAGATGCAATGAGATGAGCTATGGCTTGAAAGGATAGCATAAGTTAGGATAGATAGGATAAGATAGGCGAGGATAGGTAGAATAAGTTGGAATGGGATCACACAGGATAGAATAGTATGAAAAGATGATAATGATGGGGATGATGACGACATTGATGACAATGATGATCAGACAACCATTACGATAATAATGATGTGATGGTGAGAATGTGTATAGAAAAAATGCAAGACACAGGTAGACAGACTTTTTAACAGCAACCAGATCTGGTTGCTGTTAAAAATTCTTAAGAACGCCGACCGACAAAATTATGTTCCGATCGATTCAGTGAAACATTAGTCGACTCGTACGTCATAAAACAAACGAAGAGATGTAGCATGAGGTGGACGAGGAAAGCTCTGTTTTGCTACTATCAGAGAAAGCCAGAGGAAGTGGATTGGTCACAAACTGAGAGGGGATTCGCTGCTGAGAACCATGGTAGAGGGAAGAATGGAGGGAAAGAGAACGAGAGGAAGAACCATGAACGGATGTTGTTGGACTGGATGATGGTGGTTGGACACAGTAAACCAACGGAGTAAGCCCAACATCGAGAGAGAACTTGAAGAAGAAGGAGACGTCATCGTATAAAACTCACGAAGAAAGACAGAGGTCGCCAGGAAGACTAATTTCTGACTTGAATCGCCGTTCTTCGCTTTTTATAGAAGAGCATGGTAGCAATAGAAACGAGTTCTACACAAATTAAACATTAACTTGCAAAGGTCATCGCATTATCTCCCGAAGTAGGCCTACCTTGTCAACTTCCGCTAAAATCGATAGTAGTATTCAAAAACTGAATGTGGCGTCATTCGCGGAAGGCAACGACTAGAAAGATATATCACAAAAGATCGGCGTTTATCTTTGTTAAATGCTAACATGCCTATACTATGCGTGACAAAATAGCAATAAAAACATCACTCACTGGTACACAAAATAAAACGCTCAATATAATGCAAAACGAAATATATACAATACACCTGTAATAATAGTCTTAAATGTTCCTATGACTTGATTAATATAAATATAATGATAAACGATATCTTACCAAATAGAAAAAACTATTAAGTCTCATTCGTTTCAGTATAACTACTTTTCATCAAAGGTGTACATGTTATAAACTTTCAATTTGCGCCATTTTATGTAAATGATAGCATTTATTATATCCCCGTATGAGTGATATGACCTAACCATAATTATGCCTATCGCTTATGCAGTTACTGCGGGTGTCTCACACGCAAGATCTAGATCATTTGCTGTAACTGTAGTAATGCCTCTTCGTTCTCTTGTCGAAACTTGGAGTAAATAGACTTCGAATGACAACGGTCGAAGGAAGGACGCGATGATGACGACGACGAGGCAGGCGGCGATTGAGGAGTGGCTCCGAGTGGGCGATGAGGAGGTAACGCCGTGTAGATATGCCTCGCGGACGAAAGACCCGCCGCAGCTACGACAGTAAAGGATTCTATGGAGATTAGCGAACGATCATCCGGACATTAATTAGTCGGCCTAATCAGCCCCAACGGACGTTCTAGTCCCGGCTCTTACAGGGTAATTATTGCTGGACACACGCTGCGCTCGCGTCATGATTTACGGCCCTGTTTATTGGCAACCTTTGTCCGAAAAATCCCTGGAATGCAAAATGGAGAACGCCGTAGCACGACTGGCGTCCGATCGTTCTCCCGATAATGAGAAGTGAAGGAATCCTCTTCTAGGGAACCACTTGGAGTAACAATTTCTCCTGCATTCAAAATAGTTGCCTAACACCCTCCGTCTCAGCTGCTATCCTGTTAAAGATATCCTGGGTGTTTTCTCGATTAGAAGACATCAGATGGACCAGACATTGAAACCTAATTCGATAAAAAAAGGGTCATGTTTCTTCACTGAATATGTTTTAAAAGATCCGAAGAGAGCTTAGGTTTGTAGTCTGTGGTTTATGTAATTACATAGGGCCTACAGAAATAGCTGTTGTTTGAACTATGAACCCAACGACGCTGTTTGTTTTTATGTAAAGTGATGTAATTTGATACGGAGACGTGATGTAATGTATAGAGATATGGTGTGCATTGGTGTGGTACAGTGTGTTTTAGTGTTATGTGATGTAGTGTTATCTGATATAGGCCTAGTGTTATGACATGTAGTGTTAAGTGGTGCGTTATGTTGTAAAATTGTCTGGCATCATGTGTTGCATGTAATGACGTCTAAATGGAGCTCCTAATTATCTTTGTACAGAACCACTTACTTTCTTACCATGTTAGTACTTTTCTGGTTCTAGTCTCAAATGGATCAAACCAATATAGTTCTATTCTACACCATGTGCTCAAAAATATTTGCTGGTCAAAACATTTGCAAAATGTGCATCTTTGCAACTTCCTACAGACATGTAAGTGGTTCACCTCACTACTATCCGACCAAATCGCCAACTCTGCCAGCGTGGCCTTATAGGCCTAACATGAAGCCTATGTAGGACCCGTATTCCCATATGGGACCTGTATAGACTATAGAGACCATATGGACCCCATAATGCCACTGAAGTGTTGGACTGTGACAACCACTATGCAACATGGACGTCGAACATCAGTTGCTAGATATCACTGTGGTTTTCTTATTGTAGTTAGAACCTGCGCATGTAAGTTAGAACCCGTTGTGTAGGTGCGTGAGCGTGTGTTGATTTGTGATCAATTGCAGGTCGGTCGAAGCGCCCTGCATCACGCCGTTCTTCACGGCATCGCAGCCAATAACCTAACGACAGCTCAGCAACTAATTTTCTACGGAGCCGACGTCAACGCTAAAGACGAGGTACTGTCGAGATTAATTTCCTAAGAGCGTGTAGTCTTTTCGTTCAAAATTAGTAACAGTTTCTCTGCATGAATTATATATATATATATATATATATATATATACGCCTTGCAGCGCGTTTGTGAGGTGATCTAAAGGCGCTATATTAAGTGTTTTGATATATACACACATAGGCCTACATACATAACCTACTCAAAACCAGTCATGGATATGATTCAAGATTGTATTCAGAGACGCCACTCACTATGTAAAATTTATAGTTGTTAAATTGGGTACATTCCCTGCCACATGCCCACATTGAGCCCATAATCCCTATATATAGGACCCGTATTCCCATATGCGACCCGCATGGGACTCATATAGGCCCCAACTAATGCTCAAGGAGATGCTAGCAGGGTTATAGGGTATTAACAGCGATTGTCATATTTGCTTAGCTTAATGGATATCATCATCATCATCATCATCATCATCATCATCATCATCATCATCATCATCATCATTATCATCATCATCAGTTCCTGACGCCAGCCATTTTTGCGGCGATGGGTACGAACAAATTATTTCCACTGTCCTCGGTCATTTTTTTAAGTCTCTTGCCCTTTAGTGTTAGTCCAAGTGATGTTATGTCCTCATTTATATTATCTATCCAGCGAAGTCTTGGGCTGTCTTTGTGTCTTTTTCCTTAGAATCTTGTGGGATTCGGTCAATTGGCATTCTCTGTACATGTCCAATTCAAAAGAGTCGTCTTTGAACGACTTTGTCTATCAGAGTTGTTTGGATACCTAATAATTGTCTTGTATCATCGTTTCTTATTTTCTGCAGTCTTTAAATCCCTGCGATCTTCCGCAGTCAGCTCATTTCTGCTGTAAGAACTTTCTCATCTTGTTTTCGCATTGTCCAACATTCAGATCCATATAGGAAAATCGTTTGTATCATCGTCTCGCATATTTTTGTCTTGGTTTTCTTTGTTAATTCTCTACTTCTCCATATCCTGTTAATTAATCCAAATGCCTGTGAAGTGCATCCAATTCTCCTTTGTGTATCTTTTTCGTTGCTGCCATCTGCGTTTTAGCCCTCCTACAGATAGACGAAATGTTTTACTTGCTCAATACCTTGAATTGTGATAGCCTATGTTGTCTCATTGGTCTTTTTAATCACCATTATTTTGGTGTTCTCTGATTTGATGATTAGGCAGCATCTGCTACCGGTTTGGTCAATCTGTGTCGTAATATCCTGTAGTTCAGGTCGGCCTCTAGTGAGGAGGCCAATGTCATCAGAAAATTGGAGATTATTCACCAGCCTTCCATTTAATTTGATTCCTGCCTCGATTTTGTTAAGGTTGAGTGACATGACTGCTTCTAACGCTAGATTAAATAGGTATGGAGATACATCCTTGTAATAGGCCTACTCCAGTTTTCGTATGAAAGTATTCTGTGATCTTTCTATCTACTTTTATGGCACTTGATGATTTTCGATATATCTCTTGTACAAGTTTGATCGGTTGCTCTGGTATTTCTGCATTTTGCATTGCTCTCCACATTCCATTATGCCATATACTGTCGAATGCTTGTTTGAAGTCTACGAAGTTGATGAATACTTTCTGGTTGTGTTCTACGCTTTTTTCAAGTATCTGTCTCATTGTGAATAGCTCAGCAACTAATTGTGCTTCTGCCTGGTCTGAACCCAGCTTGCTCTTCTCTAAGTGCTCTCTCAACACACTGCTTCGTTCTGTTTTGTATCATTTTGGTGAAAACTTTTCCTGAAATGCTCTGTAAGCTAATGCCTCTGTAATTTTTGCAGTCTTGTGTACCTGCTTTTCTTTTGCATACAGGGACGATTGTCAATTTTACCCAGTCTTCTGGAATTTCTCCCTCTTTTGAATCCTTGTAACAAGGGTATGCATAGTATTAAGTATTAACAACTGTTTCTCCTCCACCTTGAAGTAGTTCCGTATTGATTCCATCCATGCCTGGTGCTTTATATTTTTCATTTTGTTGATAGCATCTCTTACCTCTTCGTGTAGAAATGTTGGCATCTTTTCTTCTGTGTTGTTTATGGACAACTCTGTGAGAATCGTATACGGTCGTTATGTGTGTCGACGTTTAGTGTGTCGACGTTTAGTAGCTGTTCGAAGTGTTCCTTCCATCGTTTCTGTATGCTTAAATCGTCTTCTAGTACTTTACCATTTTCGCCTTTAATTGATGCTCAAATTGTCCAATAAGTAGTTTCATCTAATTATGTACCTCTTGCATTCTATTTATCTTGAAAGCTTCCTCAGCCTCTTTGCATTGTTGTTCCATCCAGCTGTTTTTGTCTCGTTGCAGTTTCTTTCTGATTTCTCTAGTGAGCCAGTTAAAATGTTTCGGGTCTGCCGTGTAAGCTTGTTGTTTGGCTATGTATCTTCTTTCGACCACGAGTTCTAATACTTCGTCTGATATCCATTGGTCTATATGGATACAGAGCGTGCCAAATGGCAGTTGCCCCGTAACAATATCTCTTTCTGTTTAGCTATGGTATACCTGACTAAGGGATATCAGCCGTCGCGATGAGTCTTGTAGGGAAAAACCACTGAGTGGGTCATAGCTGTGTACTGTGAATTCCGTAATTGCTTATTTTATCTTCAGTATTGTTTAAAAGGCAATGGCTAAACGTTTGGCGTTAACTTGGCGTCAGTAGCTAGTTGAATGGAACACACAAATGTGACTACGTGTCAGACAACGTGTAAAATTCACCTGCTCCGTAGGTTTTGACAGGGAGAGAATTGTCGGTGGTTGAAGGGTTCAACCCCCATAGTCTTTCTTACGATCCCCACAGTTAAGTCTTCATTGCACACTCCAGGGGGTCGTTTCCAACCCCTCAGTTGTGCTAGCGTGATTTCGCATTATTTCATTCTGAGTATCTGACAAAAAGAAGAAATTTCCGTGATATATCATGTATGGTAATGGTTTATTTGGTGATGTCATCACTTTAAAGAGTTTAAGCCTTCTAATTCTATTGCATTTTTGAATTATCTCAGTTTGCAAAATACGAATAAAATATTCAACTCCACATGGATCAAACTCATGAAAGTCCAACCCCAACCCCATCTTTTTCTACAATTCTCACACTGAGTTTTGATTCTTCCAGTTTTCTTCCTGGCAACTTTTTCTGAGGTATTTCCTTTGATCAGAAATCGTTTATTAAAGTCAACGCTACCGAAAAAACCAAACGACCAAAGCACATAGCACCGAAGGGTCGCCAGATGGACAGCTTTCTACACAGACTACAACTGTACCCTATACACGTGTTTAAACCTTGTATATGCACGTCTATTATTCGTATATAAAACTATATATATATATATATATATGCACGTCTATTATAGGTATATATATAGGCTATGTGCACGTCTATTATACGTATGTACGTCTATCATACGTATATATACGGACACAAAACATATCTTGTTACATGCACAGTTGCACACACACGCACATATATGTATATATATACAATGTATACATATGTATATATATGTATATATATATATATATATATATTGAGTAATATAATCGTCAATACAAAGCTTCGGTGGATCTGTACACGACCATGATTTATATTTCGCGATTTTATCTCTATGATAACTGCTTTCATTTGAAATCTCTACGTGCAACCAAACTCTGGCGGTCGAGAGAACAGCGAAGAGCACGCGTTTCTGCAGGAGACCGACCAATATAATAGGCCTATTCATTTGATTTAAATCGATTTGACAAAAAGTCCGGCTCAATCTTACTCCGCCAGACAAAGCGCCTAACGATTGACTTTTCACCCCGTCATGAATTTTCTTGCATAACAATATCATTCGATTGCGCAACTACAGCTCACAGTCTTTTGTCCCGCTGCCAGGCGCATAATGAAATTCCGTGTAAGAGAGCAAAGTCCTCGGTCTCGCCATTACCGTTTTATTGGCCAGAATCTTTGACCCGTCGTTTCAAATGTCAACCGCGTGTCTCGGTCGCAAAGAGATGGGGCAGCGCTTTGGGCTTGTTTCGGTGCAACCAGGCGTGCGCGCACAAATCAGAAACTGCACCGCAATTACCTTAAGGTTTCGTCTTTGTTGCAACGGTATAGTCCCGTCAAATAATTCATTTCGTAATGTGATTCACAGAGATACTGGAAATTCAGTTTCTATCATGTTTGGCTGTTTTCGAAGGCCGTTGACAGACTAACAACAGTACAACTGATATTGGCAAGCTTTGTTGAATAGTTATAAATGGCCCAAGTCAAGTAAATGTCCCATTGTCCAGCATTTTAGTAATATACCTATCAGCTTGCAAAGACTTCAATTGTTTTTGTTAACAATAGCAACCGTCCATAGTAACATTCCCAAATGCAGAAAAATACGAGAACAGAGGATATGCATCTAGACCCCACGGATATGGGCTGCACGTAGTTTGTGCAGCAAACTGATGGCTTAATCAGAAGGAGACCATATGTAAGAAAGCAAATTGTATAGTAGATAAGACTCCATTCGCAATCGAAGCAAGTGAAGAATGGGGTGAATGCCATACAGAAAAATTGAAGAATGGCTCATTGCAAGTTGTACGACCAATTCAGATGGCGTAATAAACAGGACAAGAGTTATGGCACACACTGAAGGGCGATATTAGAAAGGAAAAGATAAAGACCCCACAAATTAGCCCAAAACGAAAGACTTCAGTATATCAAACAAGCGAAACGAGTTAAATGTGACAGAAAAATGATCGAAAAACGCAGAACCTTGCAACAAGCAGCGTGGCTGCTTTTTTCACGCCGACTGAATGCAAGCGATTTACAACCAAAAGGGCGCCATCTGACGACCTTTATGACCCGCTTATTTTCAGTCACTCAGCGTCACCCTTCCGGTGACCTCATTAATCTCAACGACAGACAGTCAGTCTCGTTTTAACGCATCGACCCATCACTGGTGCGGTTTCGAAACTAGAATTTCATGTGAAATAATTAACTATTTGCTCTAGTGCCACAAACCCCAAAATAGAAGAATGTCCTATTGTGTAATTGCCATCGTTATGTTTGAGATTAAACCGAAAGATCATTCTTTTTAAGCTTCAGCGTCGATACCTAGGCTCGTGAGCGCTATATAATGAGGGGTTATGTAAGAAATGAATGATTGCCTTCCCATAGGCCTACTATTGAAGAAACTACCGATACCATAGGCTTGACATTGGCTACACGTCATGTTCAGCACTTTCTACCATCATGAATCTAGCTTGATGTCACAAATTTGAGCTTTTATTGCTGGTCTGTTCATCTTGCTGTTAAGAATACTGGAAGCCTAAAGTCTAAACAACGAGGAAGTATAGGTCTTTTGATATTGGTTATGAGTCATGGCGTATAGTTGACATCTGAGAATGTACATGTGTTCTATCTGTACCGTACGCCAGCAGTGTGTTGATGATTGCACTAGGCCCGTAAATTAATTCCGTTGCAACCCTCTTTACCTATGCGTTGATGCTTATGATGCTCTTCTTTGTTGTTACAACTATAGAACTTTATTTTAGATCTTAAATAAGTTAATAATCATGTTTCTGATGCTGGTCTTGGATTAGATGAACTATTCAAAGCGTGTACTATTCAGCTTGCGCCGTGCGCTTAGTAGTTGCAGCAAAATTGCCTTGCTAAATCCAAACTCTCCGGAGCCAATATTTTAGAGCATTTTTCTTGACAATTGGTCGTATACGTAAAGCTTTTTTAATCCCAAACGCCGTGTCTCTTCCTTCTAGCATCAGCCGACGATAGACTGTGCTGGGCTTACAGACGTCTCCGACAGATGTCGCTCGTTTTCATGCAGCGTTACACAGCTAATGCATCCGCCGCTAGGAATTGTCAGAAGACCGCCATTTTAGGAGTGCTTTAGGAGTGCTTTGTATACAGTCACGACTCAATCCGCCGACAGTCGCAGCATACGTCCGAAAAGACTCAACCTTTCTACGCAGAAATAAATTATTAACTTATGCTTAGGACAAACGGAACTCGGTCCACTTCGGCGGGTCTTTGCCGAGCACTCTAATTTGTTTACAAGTTCTTGCAGCCGCGGTCAGGAATCCTTATGTCATGTAAATCTTATCGTAAATAACCACTTCACACGTGATAGCCAAATGTAACGTGTTATGATTTTATCTTGTCATGCGGTCTTCATCCTGGAACACGCTTTCACCGGGTTTGCACAGGGGAAAAGGTCTGAGCTTACTCGTACGATGCATCATCTCAATTCGTGCTTTATCATATTTGTCTATTAATGCTTTTTGCTACAATAGTGTCGGCTGTACCCAGACTACTTTTAAGTGTATATGCTATTCCAAGCAGAAGAAGATACAGTGTTTCCTATCTAAGATTAGGCCCTATCAGGGTCGCCGCCAGGCTGTAAAAAATTGGACGTACACCCCTCCCGTCTCCTCCCATCCACATACGTCCCCGTCTGCCACTCGTAGTCATACACTGGAAACGACTCAGAGTGACTCATAAAAGTACAGTGTAACACATGCATATGATATCATATGATATTATTTATACATACTACATAGTAAACCAAAATGAGACAGTGAAATTGTCAAAAATATCGATGCGATGCCGAATCCTTGTGTGGATTTGATTTGGTGGGTGGACGCACGTGAGTCCAGGTGCGTCACGCTGCCGGCGTCCCTGGGCCCTATTTCTACAATTCCAGGTTTTATGTGTGTGTGCTATGTGCATTTGTGTATGTATGTATGTATGTATGTATGTAAGTATGTATGTATGTATGTATGTATGTATGTATGTATGTATGTATGTATGTATGTATGTATGTATGTATGTATGTATATCTGTGCGTATGTAAGTATGTATGTACACAATGTATACGTAAGTATGTATGTTCGTATGTATGTATGCATAGGTAGGTAGGTAGGTAGGTATGTATATATGTATGTGTCAACCCAATCCTTCCGTTGACAATCCTTCTAATTGTATCCTTGTTCTCTTCGTACTTAACGCCTATTTAACGTTCACCTTTTGAACACTAATTCTACGTATAAGTATAACCTGAATTAATCAGCAACACAGTTTAATATCTTTTCAGTTTAATAAGAAACAAACAGACAGAACTCAATTCGATTACAACTCAACTAGTCAGCCACACTACTACAGCGAACATACTCGAATTCAAAACTTCTCTAGTCAGCATAATTCTTCGCGCCTCTTGACACACCTGTCCTCTGTGCGCCTAAGCGAACTCTAATAATATACATATAGCGCGCCGCTGCCGATATCGGCCGGCCGCGCGTGTCACTAAGACTATACGTTATACATCTATCATATATACATATACACGTGAAACTAAAGTAAGCGCACTAAATATATACGCCAATATCTCGCACTGCAAGACTGTACACAAAACTCAGTTCACATTACCTCCTTCCTTTTTCTGGAATAGAGCAAATTAAATTTCAAAATTTGCGAAATTACCAAAATACATGAAACATACATATATATCTAACTAATTAATAAACAGTCTTACGATTACTTATAACCTTGACAAACAATCAACAATAACATTCAATCTGCCCTTCTTGTACTTCACCTCAACATCAAAAGTTTGTAAGGCTAACGCCCAACGCACAAGTTTAGCAGACTTAGACATTGACTCAGTCAAGTATGTAAGAGGATTGTGATCAGTAAAAATGAAAATTTTCGATCCAATTATAATTTCTTTTAGCTTGTTTAGAGCCCAAACAATAGCATAGGCTTCCTTTTCCACAGTAGCCCATCTCTTCTGGGTATCAGTTAATTTCTGACTGATAAATGACACAGGGCGTTCTATTCCCTTGTCGTCCATCTGTGTTAAAACAGCACCGACTGCAAAGTCACTACTATCGCAGTACAAATTGAATGGTTTTCCCACTTCAAAAACATATAACACTACTTTGGATCGCACAGCCTCTTTAAGTAAATCAAATGCTTGCTGATGTTCAACAGTCCAATCAATCTTATCAGAAACACGTTTACTAGTTAAATCAGATAAAGGTTTCGCAATCTGTGCAAAGTCCTTAATAAACTGTCTGTAATAATTAAAAAATCCAAGCAGTTGCTTAACTTGCTTCTTAGTTTCTGGGATCTTCAAATTAGTCAAACTTTCAATTCTGTCTGGATTCATCTTTATCTTACCAGACCCAACCACATGACCGATAAACCTTACCTCACTCTTACCAAATATGCATTTTTTCAAATTCAAAGTAACGTTATGCAATCTCATTTGCATCAAAAATGCATCTAGATGCTGCAAGTGAACTTTCCAACTGTCAGAATGCACAGCAATGTCATCAACATACGGTTCTGCAAAGTCACTTATAGGCTGTAAAACTAAATTTATCGCCTTAACAAAAGTTCGGCCTGAATTTATCATTCCAAAAGGAACACGAGTAAATTCATACAGTCCATTATGTGTTACAAAAGCTGTCTTCCATTGATCAGATTGTTTTACAGGACAAGTCCAATAAGCACTTCGACAGTCCAAAATAGAAATTACATTAGACTTTCCAACTTTGTTCAAAACGTCTCTGACAATCGGCATAGGATATTTACAATCCACTGTGAATGAGTTAATGTATCTGTAGTCACAGGCAAGTCTCAAAGATCCGTCTTTCTTTTTAACAATAACCAAAGGGCTTGCCATTCTGCTCGATGACGGTTTGATAATGTTTGTTTTTAACATTTCTTTGATCTGACGTTCCACTTCTGCTCGATAAATCAAAGGAATTCGATATGCTGCAAATTCCTTTCCATGAAATCCTGGTTTTAGTTCAATTTCATGTTCAACCAATGTACATAATCCGGGTTTTTCTGAAAATCTGTCACAGTATTTGTTTAAAACGTTCAACAACTGTTCTTGCTGAGTTACTGTCAAATGGCTAATTTGTTCAGGATCGAGGTTAAGTGAATTCTTGTTATCTTGAACCTCATTCCTCATTGGTAATTCCACCACTGAACCAAAATCTTCATCTTCTTCAACGATTAGACCACAACTTAATGCTCGAGTTACATATTTTCTGATCTTGTTGGCGTGAATTATTTTTCGACCATTCTCACCCATATCGACTAAATAAGAGTACTTTGATCTTCGATGTATGATCGTACATGGACCATGCCATCGAGAAATAAGTTTGTTCGTTGACGTTGGATACAAAACTATGACTTTCTCACCAGCTTCAAATTCTTTGTGCTTTGCTCTCTTGTTATACTGATTCGTGTATTGTAATTGCTTTTCTCGAGAGTAAGATTCTGCAAACAATAATGCTTTCTCCATATTTTCTTTGAGTTCTTTTAAATACTTTTCTGGTTTAACTCCAACATGAGGTGGTAAGTTTATTTCTCTAGTCCAACTCTCTTTTAATATTGCCAATGGTCCTCTCGGAATTTTCCCATAGACAAGCATATATGGTGATACTCCAGTAGTTGCATTCGGCACTTCTCGTAATGCCCACACTGTGAAAGGAATTATCTTGTGCCATTTCCTCGGGTTGTCTATTATCACATGATGGATCATCTTTTTAAATGTCTGATTCCATCTTTCTACTAATCCAGCAGCCTCTGGGTGTCCTGGTGTGTCGAATCTTGGACTACAGCCCATTAAATTGAGAAATTCTCTTGTCAAACTGGCTGTGAAGTTCGTTCCTTGGTCACTTGTAATCACGGACGGCACACCAACGTTCATGAACAGTTCCATCAACGCTTCACACACAGCCTTCGCTGTCAGCGATTTCAATAAAAAGATTGTAGGCCATCTGGTGCACGAGTCCACAATGCATAAACAATACTTGTGACCTGCAGCAGATACTGGATCGATCGGGCCAACGAGGTCCATCGTCATTCTCTTGAAGGCGACCTCTTCTCTTGAGACTGGAGTGATAGGTACTCTATCCATCACCAAACTCCTTGCCTTTAGTTGACACTTCTCGCAAGACTTACAAAATTTCACAATGTCTCTTCTCATCTTTGGCCATACAAAAGATAATTTTATTCGTTCTCTTGTTTTCTCTTCTCCTAGATGTCCTCCAAATACCGACTCATGTGCCAATTCCATCACTTTTATTCGTCTCTCTTTTGGTAACACTAGTTGATATATCGTCTGGTCTAATATCTGATATTTCTTATGCAATAAACCGTTGATCACACAGAATTCAGATTCTTTCTCTTGTGCTAACTTCCACCACGGCTTCAACGATTCATCATTTCTCTGTTGCTCTTCGAACTTCTTCGAATCGGCAATCTGCACCTTTTGTTCTTCATCCATCTCTTCATCTCTATACAAGTCTCCTATCCCCACATCACATTCATTGTCTTCTTCAGTTTCATTTAATGTGCCATTCTCGCATGCAGCCATCTCTTGCTCGTTCATCTCTGCTATTACACCATCTCGCGATAAGCTTCGTTGCTCATTACTTTCGTTTTCCTCATCACTTGAACTTTCAGTTTCACTCTTCTCATCAACAGCTACCATTTCCTGTTTCCGACTCTGCGCTCTCGTCATTACATTTGCTTGTACACTCACATCTCCTTGTATCGTTTTAACTTTCATCTGTGGTACGGCTTTTAATTCGGCAATTATCTCTGGATGCAACAAGAATCTTTCTGTACTGCCCATCTTTGCAATACTAGCACACATCAAGGTGACATAAGGTGTAAGTGAACACTGGATTTTACGCGGAAATCCCTCTTCTTCCACGTCACTACCACACAGTCTAACATCGACTTTCACTAACTTCGCAGGAATGGCATCTCCTGCCACACATTGCAAATTCACTTTTCCAATTTGTTCCACCTTCATGCCTTCCAGTAATTCTTCACAAATCACCGGAATTTCTGCACCCGAGTCGCTCAGTGCTTTGACTTTCACTGGCTCTTTACCGTCTACTCCACGAATTTCGACCTCGACATATTGCAAGAACGATTTCTTCAATATTCGACTGTCATCTTTTCCTATGACTTCTCTCTGAATTTCAGCATCCAATAGAATTTCTTTTTGAATACCACATTTCATTACTGACTTTACTTCAGTCTCTTGGTTTTCTTGACCCGTGGTTTGATTGTCTGTATCACTAACCACTTGAATCAAATTCACCCTTGTGTGTTCTTGATTTCTGCTAGAACTAGCTACTGCCACTGGAACTGGACAAAATTTAACCAAATGTTTGTCTGAACCACAGTTGTGACAACGCTTCACCACCATACCTCGTTGTTCATTTCCTTCATTTCTCTTATACTGTACAAACGATGTGTTGCCTTCCCTCTTGGCAAACGGCGCTGACGATTTGTTAAATCCCTGACGACCAAACGTCACTTCTCTGGTCTCATTGGGTACAGGGACACTAGCCTTGACTTCTTTACCTTTGAACTGATTCCCTGTTCCTGGATTACTTTTCCACTTTCCACTCTGGCTTTGGTTTACGGAACGTTGAGAAGGATAACTGTTTATATTTGGAAATGCAAACCCAATTCGATTGTTTACATGAATGTCTGCTAGGTCTGCCACTGCACTAGCTTGGAGACAGTCAGTTCCTTCCTTCGACAATACAAACTGTAGTGGACCTGGCGGTAAACATTCTTTCAGCTTATCCGCTACCAGCAAATCAAAGAGCGTATCATACTCTCTGTTCACGTTTCGACTTCTCACGTAATAGTTTAGCAAGTTCTTCAGTCTTGCCGTAAACATCGTATAAGTCTCTTCTGTCGTCTTCTTAGCATCCACAAATCTGGCTCTGTATTCTCTCGAGGTCAATTTAAATTCTTTTAATAAGTGCTGCTTGACTCTATCATAATTGTCTAGATCATCGTATGACAATCTATTCAGAACGGTTCGAGCTTTCGGCGTCATCAATGGTAGTAATAATTTCACCCAAAACGGCTTCTCCACAGCAAAACTACGAAACGCGTTCTCGACTGTTTCAAAATATAATGGCACCTCCATCATATCAGTTGGCATTTGAGGCAATACATGCTTCATTGCATCACCTATTTTCTTAATTTTTGACACCAAAGTTTCACTTTCTTGCTGTTTCCTTCTTTCTGCTTCCCGTTCTTCTCTCATTTGCGTTTCTTTCAATGTCAATTTTGATTTCTCCAGTTTCAGACGTTCTTGTCTTTCTGTCTCTGCCTTTTCCAAACTTTCTTTCTGAAATTTGAGTTCTTCTTGTCTGATCTGTTCTGCACGTTCTAACTCTAACGTTCGCGCTTTTTCTTTTTCTTCTTCACGCATTCTCTTTGCTTCAATCTGTTGCTGACGAACCTCTTCATCACTTTTTCTAGCTTTTTCAAATTCAATCATCTGCTCCAATCTTCTTCTTTCAGCATCTTCCCTATCTCTTTTCAACTGTTCTAACTGAATCTCAAACTGATTCTTTTGCAATTCAAGTTCTGCCTTACGCACTTGTTCTGCTTTATCTTCTCTCTCTCTTTGCAGACGCAATTCCTCTTGCCTTGCAAGTTCCGCTTTCTCTTCTTTCTCTCTCTGCAAGCGCAATTCTTCTTGCCTTGCAAGTTCCGCTTTCTCTTCTTTCTCTCTCTGCAGACGTTCTGCTTTCTCTTCTTTCTCTCTCTGCAAGCGCAATTCGTCTTGTCTTACACGTTCTGCTTCTTGTCTCAGCTCTTTCTCTTCCTGTCTGCGTTTCTCCTCTCTATCTTCTTTCATCATCATCCACTGCATCAACATCTCCATAGACATAGGCGCAGGAGGTTTTTCAATAACCTTTTCTACGGCACCGCCAACTGCACCTTCTTCTACTTCTTCTTTCACCCACACTTCAGCGAGTTCCTGTATCATGTCACCACGTGACATACCTTCTAATTGTTCTTCTTTAAAACCGGCTTTCAACAAACGCTGTTTCAGCCTTTCCGTAGACATCTTCTTAATATCTGCTTGTCTTTCAGCACTTAGTTTCTCCATCTTACTTGTTTACTTTGGTGATTTCTCTTTTCAAAGAAGTCACGGTTTTTCTTGTTGTGTGAATCGATAAACAAACGGGATTTCTTTTATATTTGTTCGTGGAAAACAACGAAATTTTTATACCGTTTCTCGTGTTCCACCGTCGTTGATATCGTAAACTCGTCACACAGCAACAACGCGTAGATTCTTCTAACACCGTCGTAGATTCTTCTATCACCGTTGTAAATTCTTCTATCACCGTCGTAGATTCTTCTATCCGCCGAAGGAGGTGATAACGTGAATTTTTATCCACTGTGAGTTTATATCCACCGTGAGTATTTATTCCACCGTGAGTATTTATTCACCGTGAGTTATTATCCACACCGTAGCTGTTCCACCGTGAGTTTTTATCCACACCGACGCTGCCACCAATAATGTCAACCCAATCCTTCCGTTGACAATCCTTCTAATTGTATCCTTGTTCTCTTCGTACTTAACGCCTATTTAACGTTCACCTTTTGAACACTAATTCTACGTATAAGTATAACCTGAATTAATCAGCAACACAGTTTAATATCTTTTCAGTTTAATAAGAAACAAACAGACAGAACTCAATTCGATTACAACTCAACTAGTCAGCCACACTACTACAGCGAACATACTCGAATTCAAAACTTCTCTAGTCAGCATAATTCTTCGCGCCTCTTGACACACCTGTCCTCTGTGCGCCTAAGCGAACTCTAATAATATACATATAGCGCGCCGCTGCCGATATCGGCCGGCCGCGCGTGTCACTAAGACTATACGTTATACATCTATCATATATACATATACACGTGAAACTAAAGTAAGCGCACTAAATATATACGCCAATATCTCGCACTGCAAGACTGTACACAAAACTCAGTTCACAGTATGTATATTGTATATATGTAGCCTATGTTTGTTGCTTATTGGAATTTGGATAGCACTCATGGCCAAGATGATGGCACCCGTGTATGTATGTATGTATACGTCTTTTAAATAACCCATAATGACGTTGCAGACATAGCTATCTGGCACTCGGGCTGATCTAAAAAAAAAGTGCGTTTAAGGCAGTGTGAAGTGTTTGCCCAAAAGAGCCAAAATGCTACAGAAGACCCCGAAGTATTTCTAAAGCAAAGACTGTTCAAAGAGCAAGATCCAACATAACAGAAAGTTTAGATGACTGGACGTCATCGACAATTATATATAGGCCTACGCGCATCTGATTTCCAAGTATGTAGCAGATTGTTAGCCCTACTTCTCTCTACCTGAGAACCACAGATTGCATGCCTGCATATGTGTGTGTGTATATGTGTGTGTGTGTTTGTGTGTGTGTGTGTGTGTGTGTGTGTGTGTGTGTGTGTGTGTGTGTGTGTGTGTGTGTGTAGGTGTGTGTGTGTGTGTGTGTATGTGTATGTAGGTGTGTGTGTGTGTGTGTGTAGGTGTGTGTGTGTGTGTGTGTGTGTGTATGTAGGTGTGTGTGTGTGTGTGTAGGTGTGTGTGTGTGTTACGTTAGTGCAGTAGACGCAACGACGTACCGAAGCATGTATTCTTCATTCACCCTAAACACGCACGGATTTATGCACGTGGTCATATATATATATATTATATATATATATATATATATATATATATATATATATATATATATATATATATATATATATATATATATATATATATATATATATATATATATATATATATATATATATATATAGGTCGGGAGTGTGTTGCATAACGTTCGTAATTTAGTAATGTCTAATTATTAATTTGTGAATGCGATCGCAGACGTCCAACCGAGACACCGTACTGCACATGGCTATACGTCTAGGACACATGGGGGCCGTTCAGCTCATCCTGCAGGCACCTGGTTTCGATATTGTCAGGTGCGACTCCATACAGAAACAACAGGTAAGAGCTTCCCGTATACGATATTCCATAGCCGCAGTTACGGCTCTAATTTTAGCCGCTGTATGATATTACAAATACAAGAAACTTCATTATCTGACAACTGAATATTAACAATGGTTTGGATCTCTCCAGTTGACATGATCATCAGCGTTCAATTTGAAGTCACTCAGTTCAAAAGTTTCGGATTTATAGACAATAAACCCATATTATCCCCTTTGGTGCATGTCATCCATTATGCTTCCGTGAAAGTCTGTCACGCTGATTACGCGCTTTAACATTTAGACAGAATGTTGTAATTGCATTGCGGCGAAATATTATCATGTTACAGTCATTCTAAAGATATATTGGACACACGTTTTATTGAGATAAAGATTAGCTTTAAGTAGCACAATAATTAGGGATGTCCGGGAGAGGCGTCTCGAAGTTCTCACTTTAGCTCAACTTCCTGAGGTAACTGAAGTTGCTTGTTTAAACAGTGACCTAGCGGATATATTCCAGCTATTCTCTAGTATGAGTCCTCTGCCTAGTAGCAAGTGCATATATTAATAGATTCCACTACATTTATCCATCTATATTTCTTTTACTAAAATATTCTTAAAATATTCTTAAAATAACCTACCTTGCGCGATATCCAGAATTGCTGATTGCTTACGACCATTTTCGTTGTTTTTCTTTGCATTTATTTTTCAACTTCATTTATTGATACCGAAAATTACAAAGATTCATATTCAACACACAGTGTAACAGATTTATATTGGGGGAATCAACGTCAGGAGACAGGAAGAAATCACAGTCCAGCTTAATTTTCAGGTTACCTATTAACAAGCAATACAGATGACGACGAAAGGACTCTATGGAATATTTTTTTGTATCAGATCTATTGCAAGTTAATCTTATCCAATCAAGTCAAATCAATCTAATCCACGTCGAAATTGTTAGAGAAAGGGGAAAGCGTCCTCATACTGGCTCGTACCAGTAGACTGATTTCAAATGGTATTATTGTCTGCTTATTCAGTCCGATATAATTACCAAATCTTACGTAATCTAATGTGATGTGACCAGTTCCAATCCATGGATTTTGGGTGGCGTTGAGAAACTATGCTGATTGAGACTACATTAAGCATTTCATTAAACATTACATTAAGCATTACATTAGGTTAAACATTATATTAAACATTACATTGAGCATTACATTAAACGTTACATAAGCATTACATTAGACATTACATTAAACGTTACATTAAACATTAGGTTAAACATTACATTAATCATTACATTAAACATTATATTATAATATTAAACATTAGCTTACATCTAATCGGCAAAAGCGCTGTGAACATAGCAGTCAAAGAGATTTAAACAGGTGCGCGTCAACAGAGCCGAGTTAAAGATATATTGGGCATGGTCACAGAAAGACTGCTTCAAAGAGAGGGACCTAAGAGGGACCTAACCATACATCGTGTTGATGTATGGAAGCGAGGCACCTGCAGATATCCCCAGGCAGACGAACGAAGCGATTAACGACCCGATTGGGCACCAAGCGGGCTAATCTGTTTCGAAATAGATCTGCCGTGGAGAATCTGTTTAGATACGAATTCTCTGGGGATACTTTTAAAGGGAGACTGCTGTGGGACAGTGGGACAGTGGGACACCGGCACAAACAGCTCTCGTATATATATGCCGCGTTGGAGTCGATCGACGAGGTCTGACCCAGGAGCAGGATGTTGAATTTCATTCTTTCCTCGATAGGTAACAGCAAGTGCAGCGTGTCTCTCACAGTGTCCTGAACCATGAGAGAACCTCTACTAAAGATGTACCATTTACTGCACGAAGTGAAAATAAGAAGTATATATTCATTGAGTACATTGACTCCATATTGATTACTGACTAAGCAGGTGCAAAATGTTGTAAGTAAACATATCTAAAAGTAGTCCTTATTGTAGGCCTACGTTTATTATTAAACAAGGAAGCAAGAGTTTGTTAAAGATGTTGAACATTTTAGTGACTTATTATGGTATGCCTAAGTTATATAAACACCTGTAGATCCATACTGGGAAGCCAATAGGCGATCCTCGCAGTTCTAGGATCAAATAAGAAAACTCTTAGTTTGTTGATTTGTGCACTCTAAGGTAGTAAGCGTCGTAAATTTTCATCAGGGCTAATCCTATTTGCATTGGCGTGTTTTGAAATGGGGACTTTTAGAGAGGGTACAGCGTGTTAGTCCGATTCATGTATTATTTGCAGAGCTGTAGACACTGAATCAGCTAAACTTCTCAAACTTTTTACAAGTGAAAGTACGAATCGATACCTCACAACCTCAGTACTATGAAATTTATATATTTGAAAGTGAGAAATTTCTCTGATATCTGCATTTACTTTGTCTATGAACTTACTTCGTCTCAAGGTCAAACGCCTCCAATAACCTCACATGCATTTACGCAAGCTTGAATTAATATTTTCTCTTTTGTCAAAACATCAAGAGTCAAATTTGGTAACGATGGTGTCGCGATCACAACCGCATGCAGGAAGTTACTGCACGCAAGTCGCAATAACATGAGCCTTTATGTAGCTCAAGTTGCTACTCGAATTTATTCATGCGAGTAACACAAGTAATAGGCCTAGTTTTATATATATATATACATATATATACATATATATATACATATATATATATATACGTGTATATATATATGTAAGCGACACTGAAGACCATGCGGATCAAAGTCCACATAAAAGCGATTTACGTGGACGAGCAACTCTTAATTACCGACGAGAAGGCGTATTTACGGCCTAATTGTAGCCAAAAAGGTCTGAATTATCCATCAGAAACGACCATTGAGCATCAGCAGTCGATGCATTGATTTCGACGATTGATTTTTGCTCTGTATATGTTTCTATCTCTCCTCTTCTCTCTATCTCCTTCTCTCTCTTTCTCTTTCTCTTTCTCTCTCTCTTTCTCTCCCTCTCTCTTCTGTATGCGGTCTCTTTTTCCTTGTCGCGGTCTGCCTCTATCTTTCTCGCAAAATCTCTTCGCTCTGAATAGCTTTTATGAGTCTTTATTTATGTTTGTCCGTATATGTCAGTGAGTCTCTCTGTCTATCTATATGTCTCTCTGTATGTTTGTCTGCATATATGTATACATATATCTGATCTGTATGTCTATCTCTCTCGTTCTTTCTTTCTCTCTGTCTCTGTATATCTGTTTGTCTTCTCTCGCGCTGTCTCTGTCTGTCTGTCTGTCTGTCTCTGTCTCTCTGTCTCTGTCTGTCTCTGTCTCTGTCTGTCTGTCTCTATCTGTCTGTCTCTGTCTGTCTCTCTCTGTCTCTCTGCCTCTCTCTGTCTCTCTATCTCTCTCTGTGTGTCTCAGTCTGTCTGTCTGTCTGTCTGTCTGTCTGTCTGTCTGTCTGTCTGTCTGTCTGTCTGTCTGTCTGTCTGTCTGTCTGTCTGTCTGTCTGTCTGTCTCTCTCTCTCTCTCTCTCTCTCTCTCTCTCTCTCTCTCTCTCTCTCTCTCTCTCTCTCTCTCTGTGTCTCTCTTACAGCGATTTCAGTGCAATTTTCAGAACACACATGATTAATGTCGATGCGAAGTAATCTTTAGAAACGAAGAGTAATCCGATACGTTTCCTCTATTATTAAATTAATTGCTTTGTGAGTGGATTGTCATTTCTGTCCTGTGCAAAGCTTACGATTCCCTCATAACGCATATGTATATATTTCAATGGTGTCTCTTTATGGCCAAGTTCTTCTCTTATTCTTCTCTCCGTCGCTTATCTTCTCTCGTTCGCTCTCAGTCCGTGATAACATTTCTCATCTTTCTTCTCCGATGACCTGCATGGTCCTCGCTGACCCAATTCACCGAATCTCTCCGTTTCCGGTCGGCTGCTTCCATCCCGGAAGTCCCCAATTTCCGTGATTGCTTCCGCTTATATCGCTCGGTATTTGCATTCGGAGTTTCTTCTCCTTCCGGTCAGGGTTCCGTCGTGGAAGCGGGCGACGGCCGCAGAGCTCAATAGCCATGCTCTTCAATTTCTTGCCTCTGCAATGGCGTCGTTTGCACAGCTCTGTGCGACGTCGTAACCAGAGACCAGCATCCGTCCGTCCGTCCGTCCGTCCCATCAATGATCCATGATGGTGTAATAGCAACGGAACGGTTGGATGATCGCCGACGATGCCGATCGTCAGTTTAATCACGATGCACACTCCGACAGTTCTGGGCGGACGGAGCGTCTCTTTGGACGGTCACGTGACGGACCTTTCGATTTTTCTTGGAACGGCCTCTGAATAGATTTCATTCTGGGTTGCTTGCTGACTTGGCAATTATGTTTTCCGCGAATCGAGTCTTTCAGATCCAAACGGATCAAACTATAGATATGGTTGAAATCGAGAAACATTATTAAGTAGTGATTAAGTGAAGAAAGAGAAGTTCCATAGATGATGAGTATCAGTGTGCGAAAAGGCACAGAAACTATGAGTCTTTTTTTAAAAGTTGGGCAAACAGCTTTTCTTAGTAATACTAGATATTAATATACTTAATTAGTACAATAATATGAACAGTAATTTTCTGGGATGGCCTCTCTCTCTTTATATATATATATATATGTATATGCATATATATATGCATATATATATGCATATATATATATATATATATATATATATATATAAATATATATATATATATATATATATATATATATATATATATATATATATATATATATATATATAGTAAGACTGGAGCCGTGGTCGGGGTATCAACGAACCTTTTCAGTTGTAGTCTAATTCTGTTGGGACTCCTTGTCACAGCTATTCGTTCATCACCGTCTGACTCCTAGACGTCATTTCGATCAAAGACTTTCAACAGACTTTTGTACCACAGACTGACACTCCGGCTGTCTCAGTGGACTGACTTTATTGAAATTGACCTGATTTTCTACTTGATTTAGCTGCACCACAGATCGCGAGAAAATTCCTGGAAAATTTCAAGGAACTGCGATTAATAAGACATATTTCTCAGGCGGTCTGACTAGCAAACCCCAGCAGTGCAAGAATGCATTGACCATCTGCGAGTGACAGTTTACACACGAGCAGATATCTGTTGCCTGATAGAAAACAGTTGTTCTACGACTAAATAAGGAGACAGAGCGTTCCTAAAAATTCGAATCACACAATGACAAGTTCAGGAAGGTTAACGTTTTCTTGCGTTCTTAATTACTCTTTTTCGCCTCTGAACTTTTGCCAATATTTTATTTTCATCGGACGTATACGTAGACTGAAGGCTGATGCGTGTAAAGAATAGGTTGGAATCAGCCTCTTTGATGCTGCAGGAACGCATGAAAACCATCTTCCTCCTCCGATCAGTGTCTCGCCAGCCGCCTATCGTTGCGCCATCTGGTCACTTTTCCTTCGTCGACTCGCCGCTGTTATTCCTCCTCCTCAAGCAGTGGCGGATAAGATCTGACTGGCAATACAGCAATTAGCTCATCAGCCAAATTGGATGCATTACGGTTTACCTCCGGAACCAATGAAAAGTCTCTGCATGAGGACAATGACTACATTCAATATCCGCCATATATATAGACAAATAAATAACGGCAATTTAATATGTGTGTATATATACAGGGTGGGCCAAAAAAAGTAACCCCTAAAGATTTTTCCTAATATTTAGACTAAAAGTCATAATTTTTTAATCAAATTTTACTGGCTTAAAAGTAATTTATATTTACGTCTAACAGCCAAATTGCACCTAAATATTTCAAATAGAACCAAAGTTATATTACTTTTTCTGAGTCCACCCACTGGTTTTTGATGGTCCAAAAACATATAATGCAGCAAAAAGTAACAAAAAAACGATTTTTAAGTCACATCTCAAATAATTGGTATCAAACAGACTTGATATTGCTTCACAACTTGTGTTCAATGTGTCCACCACCAGTACCCAAACATGTTCTGAGTCTCTTTGCCAAGTTTTTGATGGCCTTGTTGATAGGTTCCACAAGTAAATTTTCCATAATCAACTTCAACGCGACCTTCAGTTATCGTTTTTGGCTTTTGTCGCGGATTATGGTATTTCTCAAGCATAGCTCCCCACGCGTGATAATCCAGCGGATTCAAATCCGGAGAGTTTGAGGGCCATTGGTCCTTCTCAATGAAACCAGGGCAATTAACACTGAGCCAATCTTACGTGAGACAAGCAGTATGCGCTGGTGCGCCGTCTTGTTGTAAGTTATTCTAGCTGGCAACAGACGCTTGCAATCTGAAATTAATTCTGGAAGCAGGGGAGAAACGTAATATGCAGCAGTTACCTTTGCCTTTCATAAACAAAATGCAGTCGACCTTTGCCACCAAAACAAATACCAGCCGACACCATAACATGTGGAGCGACCTTCTCGCGTTCAACGATCAAGCGATCAGGTCTGACATCTGATTTCTTGCCGCTAGACCAAGTACGGTGGTTTTGGTTGCTCATTGGTGGATTGAGATAGAAGTTCTTCTCATCCGTGAATAACAATCGTTTCGTGTCATGAACCTTCAGCCGTCTGTTTGATACCAATTATTTGAGATGTGACTTAATAAAATTGGTTTTTCTTTACTTTTCTTGCGTTACATGTTTTTGGACCATCAAAAAACAGTAGGTGGACTCAGTAAAAGTGATAAAACTTTGGTTCTGCTTGAAATATTTTGGTGAAATTTGGCTGTTATACGTAAATATGAATTACTTTTAAGCCAGTAAAACTTGATTTAAAATTTCTTACTTTTGGCCGAAATATTAGCAAAAACCTGTAGGGGTTACTTTTTTATGGCCCACCCTGTATATAAACAATAGTTAGATTGTATGCATATTGTGTCAACAGTCTGCAATCTGTTAGAGCAAGCTTGGACTTGTTTGTGCAATTAAGTATTCTGAAAAGATTACAGACTCACAGATATCTGCTATTGGATGTTAACTGTATCCAATTTTCGAAATAGAGTTTCTAAGAAATGAAGTTTTAGAGGGTCATCTTTGGACTTGAAATTTGACAGGCTTTGTGAGCATATCTGAGATAAAATTTGGCACTTTTATCTAAATAATATCAACAAACCTCAGGATATATTTAGTACAGAAACTCCAGATTTAGTAACTCTCTCTCTCTTAACGGGTCACATAAACATTTGGCATCCGTAGCAAGGCGATTCAAGGCAATGTATCAATGAAAATTATATTAACCTACAAAAACAAGGACAAATATAATGTTCCTCTATAGAAACTCATCCGGGCTCAGGCGATCTATAAATTAGCAACGAGATTCCCTTATTAGTCACATGATGCATCTATAAATTGGTGATTTTAATCTCAGCCGAGTCAATCACGATGTAAGACATTCACTCATCAACCATCCTCAGCCTCTGAAATCCTCCGTTGATACTCTTTAAATTCCAAATCAAGATGTATGTGCTGCAACTTCGATCGTTTGACAGGCAGCAACGGGGGCTGACTGACGGAGTCCAAGGACCTGTGCCTGGTCCAGCAGGAGCCGAAAGAGGCTGCGCAGACGACGATGGCACGTACTGGCCGTTCATCTGAATTAGACCAGTACAGAATAGGCGCTACATGACTGCTGCTGCTGCTGCTGCTGTTGCTGCTGCGAGGGGATTCATATCCCAGTTGCGACGGCATCGCGGAGATGGATTGATTTACTTTCGTGAAATGTGGAGGGGCTAACTAATAGGAAAGCAGATTAGCAACGAACACTTTTATGGATGGAAGAACGGAAAGCGACCGACGATCGCAAACAAATGTAGAAATGATCATCGGACCAACAGAAGCCTATAAGAAAAACCTTTGCAGACAGGCAAAAAGCCAGCTATGACAAAACGAATGCTTGCAGATACACTTGCAGACAGACATTCACTCTCAAACGAGGCCAAATGGATACAGGGCTGTCAGGCAGAACCGTGACAGCCATAATTATAGATGACTACAGTGCTTTTTAAGAAGAAACCGAAAAAGCTGAAACTATAATAAAAACAATTAGTATAATACAACTATGATTTGTTAATGCACACCTTACCAGGAAGGAAAGTGTGAGATTTCAATGCACTATAGGTACCTAGAGGAACGATAAATTAAAATGAGCTCGTATTTGTCAGGGTTAGGTTTGAGGAGTATAAACAGACTCCATAGCACGATGTCATCTGTGCCGGCGCAGTCTCTTTGGAGTAGCTGCGACCTCGTTTAGCCAGAGGTGTACAATGTACATAGAGTTGGATATCATCACCATAAAGGTGGATTTCTCTGCCATGACGAGAAGCAATGACTGATAGTGCAGAGGTACAGAGGGTGGATAGCAGAGGCCCTAAGACAGAACCTGTGGGACACTAAAGAGCACTGCAGTGATGAATGACATGAGAGGACCCATTAAGGTGGTGGAAACAAACCAGGGAAGGCTTGGCGACAGATAGTAGATGTTTCTTTAGGATGCTGCTTTCAAATGTAAGACAAATCAGTTGAGGAATGTATCAGAGATGCCCAATGATTGTTGCGTGACTTCCAGTAGGACAAAAACAGTATATACAGTAAAAGGTAGCAGCGAAGTCAATGAATATTAAGGCCTTTGTCAGCAGCAAAGACGATGCCAGTAAAGACTTTCAGGATGGTTGTTTTCGTGGTTATGGAATTGCATGACCAAAGAGGTGGCAGCAAGTTGTTTACAGAGGGCTGAGAGTGGAGCCTGGAGCCCAATGTTGACTATTTTATCTAGCATCTGAGATGAGAAAGAAGCACTAGTGATAGGTAAAAGATACTTACGCTTCTCATACATGTAAAAGTGTGGCAGGCTGCAGCTTCAGCACAAACAGCTGAGGAGCTGGTTGTGTTTCAGTGAATTTAACTGAGCTCCTTGATACGCAAATCTCTTATTTTGTGGCATTTCACTCTATAATTTTCAAATGGCTTACCTATTACTTTTTCTAAATATTAAGTTAGTATATCATCAGAATAAGCTAACTTGATTAGACCATTGAAGTAAGGCAATGCAGCACCGTAGAAAAAAAAGTAAGTACTTAATTGGTAGCAGAGAGGCCGACTATTAATTAAAATACCAATGGACATTGGTGACGATGGTCGCTATGGTGATTAAGACGCGGCGGCGAACGAACTTAATCAAATTGGAAGAGAACGCTAATGAAGGAACTGGAGTCGGGAAAAAGATAACAGCAAGGGAGAAATATTAAAGGTCGACGACGTGTTTAATCTGAGAATTATTTGTGGAACTTTGATGTAACTCAACCACAGAGTTAATTGAAATTATTGAGCGGAATGGTTGCAGCATCGTACGTCATTCGAAGAGAATCATCTGGATTCTAATGATTCTGGAATACGCTGAAAATCGCGTCGTCTCTCTCTCTCTCGCTTTCGGAGTAGGCCTAAATGTGTTAAATATGGAGACTGCCAAAGTTTATGGAAATTTGTATATTGTCATGAAACATTTTTAGTGTCCGATTAACATTTTATTCTGTTGATGGTTATCAAAAGTCTCTTCTTGCGTTTCAATGCTTTTTCCTGTTTCTTTCTGTGAATGCAAGAAACAATTCTAGCCATAGCATTTTTATTCAAGGTGTTAATAGTTTCTTAAAATTAATGCTTTCATGCGAGTTACCATAAGCGAGAAGCTTCAGCTCCTACAATAAAGTTAAAATACAAAATATACTGCACTGTATTGTGGTTTTTTCACCATAATGTAATTTATCTCGTAATCTGATATAATTTCCTCGGTTTGGTTTGATAAAGCTGAAGAACTGTTTTGAATTGCAGATGTTACCGGAACGATTTCTGATCGACGACATCTACAAGTCGTCGCAGCTGGATTCCGATGCCACTATGAAGAAAAGGCGTAGCTATAGCGACCAGTTCGCGCTCAGCATCCGTCACAGCATCGTTGCCTGCATGAAGGAGCATTTCTCCCCCGTTGGCAGCGAAATCATCCGCGATCTGTTCGTCCTACAAGACGAAGGTCTTCATCATTTCGACGAGGTTCTCGCACGGCTGGACGTCACAACGCTGAGAACGCTTAACGTCGTCGACTCCTGTTTCTGTTTCGACGACAGCCAACTGCTGGGCAAGTTTCAGCTGCGAGTGCTTGTCCTCTCTTACGCGCGCCTTAGACGCCTGCCCCGGTGCATCTTCGAAATATTCAGTCTCGAAGTACTGAAGATCGATCATAACAATCTCGAAGAGGTTCCCGACGAAGTTGGAAACCTCAGCAACTTGAGAACGTTCTGCTGCGATTCTCAGCGACCACGACTGCGAACCTTACCGAATTCGATCACGCGACTCGACCAGCTGCAAGTGCTATCGTTCTGCGACAATCGCATAGAGACGATAGCCCTAGTCGCGACTCTTCCGAATCTCAGGGTACTTCGGTGCAGCGCCAACCATATCGCGCGTCTTCCTACCCAGATCGTTAATCTTTCACAGCTGGCCTGGCTTGACGTCAGTCATAATCAGATCAGCCGAATTCCCGTGTCACTGCTCGACCTCGTTCGTCGACTTTATCGCTTCGACTATTTCAACCTTCACCTTGAACCGTCACACGTTCGACGTTCAAAGGCCGCCCTTCTGGCCCACCTCGAACTGGAAAGCTTTCTTACGCATGCGCTATCGAGGAAGGTCTGCGCTAACGACCTCACGATGGTTGTGTTCGGGGAGACGGGCGCCGGAAAGACGACCCTGGTTCAGGCACTTAAGGACAACAAAGGATTGGCAAGGCACGAGTCGAAACACAGGTACCCCGTCAGGATTCACCAGTTTGACCTGACCGTTCGCACTGGGACGGACAGCTCCTCGCGGTCAGTGAACGGGACCCCGTGCAGCGACGCGTCCAAGAGCGGCTTCTCGATCGACGACTGCAGCGGCGCCGACGCTTCTCGGTTCGTCACCTGCGTCGTCTTTGGAGGAGACCATCTGGACGTTTTCACGCGCAGCGTACGTGCTGACATCTACCTGCTGTTGATCGACCTCACATCGCTCGAGCATCACAACGGGTCGCAGCATCTCGTCGCTCGCCACATCGCCAGGCTCCAGATGTGGCTGCAGGCGCTCTATGAACTATCGCCCGACGTTCCGGTGCTTATCGTCGGCACGCACGCCGATCTCGCCAAGTCGGTGACCTTCTACGATGTTTGCATGACCCTGGACGGTCTAATGGCCAAGGCCCGCCAGCGCCACCGCGTTCGCTATGCAGACACCAGGTGCCACAACTGCCTTCTCTGCTGCGAAAAGTCGATGGGAGGCCGTCACGCGCTGACCAAGTCACGATCCGGACATTTCGGTTTCGCTGACATCTCGTCAGCGCACACTTCACGAACGCCGTCGATCAGCGGTCAAGCCGGTCCGCCGCCGGAAGAACTCGCCCGGTCGCCCGACTCCTCGTCTGGTCTCAACTTCCCGCACGTCGTCGGCTACTACGAAGTCGACTCGAAGCGATGCTACCCGAAGGACTCGAAGAAGACGAATTTCAGCATAGAGCAGCTGAAAAGCGCCATCCTGCGTATGACGTTGAGTCGGGAGGGAATTCCCGTCGAGTGGATTGCCTTCAGTCGACAGCTGCAGGCGACATCTGCGGCCAATCCGTCGCGACGTGTCGCCTGCATGTCCCTCGAAGACGTCGTTTCTATGGCGCGCAGTTTCGACATTTCGGAATCACACGTTCCTCTGATGCTGCAACACTTGCATCGGCGTGGTCAGCTCATCTATTTCGCGGGCGATGATGCTCTGCTCCTGCAGCTGGTGGTGATCGATCCTGCGTGGTTGCTAGATGTAGCCGAACGACTCCTGGCTGCCCAGGATCGGAGTCGGGCCGACAGTGCGCAGATCTTGCAGTGGCTGAAGGCAGAAGACGTCGACCGACAATTCCAGAAGGGCGTCTCCACCCGCTTCAGTCTTCCTCATTGGCTGCTTGCCGCTCTGGAGAAGCTGGACTACTGCGCCACGTTGAGTCTATCGCCTACCGACGAACAGGTCTTCTTCTTTCCGCGTCTTCTCGAACTGGGACCACCCAGCCTTGACGTATGGCCAGACATACCAGAGCTCGACGAGAGGCAGGTGGCATTCGACGTAGGCATTCGAACGGTCAGTACGCGGATGTTCATGGAGTTTCTTATGGCCGTCAACCTGGAAGGTCGAAAGGCCTTTGAGATCGTTCCAGATCCAGCACCTGTCTTCCTGTCTCACTGCGTCGTCTTCTTCGCGGCACTGGATGTCGGCAGGTGCGATGACTGCCAAGGACTGCGAAATTACACGCGTATGCACAGAGTCTGCAAATCGCAGGACGACAGCATCTCACACGATGACGTTCTGCATAAGGTCTTCATCGGTCTTCAGCCCGGCATGGATACCGTTCGGATCAAGGTCAGGGGCACCAGTCCTTGCTGCATCATGAAGATGGCATTGAGGTTTCTGGAACAGTTCCTCGATGACCACCACAGTGGCGAACTAGCGGATCCGTTGCTCCTTTTGGAGAGGCGAAGTCGCCGGTCCTGTTCCTATTCGTGCAGCTCGGTCGATTACAGCCTGAACGCCGTTAACGGATCCCCAGGATCCATCGAATGCTATGAAGACCGGACCTTCTCGCTTCTCTGTCCTAAGTGCGTCTTACTGCGAGATGTCCGTCCGGAGCGCATTTCGCACCAGTCGATGACGACGAGAAACAAGGCAGTCTGCAACAAATGGCACAACCTTGGCAGCTGGGCCCGCGCTGTGACCGGCGACTACCGCTTCAGCAGCCTCGACCGGCCACTGTCGTTGACGCCGACCACTCTGCCCGAATACGAGCATCCGCGCTTAGCACTCCTGCTGCCGCCTAGCTACGACGTTTCGCTGAAGGAGTGGTACCTGACGTCGCGCATGCGCTTCCTCGAAGGCTTCGAGGTGCACTTCTTGTGCGAGAACCCCACCTACTGGCACATGATGGACAGCTTCGGTCTAAGACTGCTGTGTCACTCGCATTCAGCCTCCTCGTCGTTCTGCCGGAAGGATGCGATCGCGGGCATCACAAGCGCCCTCTTCGGCCTCGCACTACCGATGATCCAGCTCTTCCAAGGGGTCAACGAACACTCCCAGTCCGGTCGGTTGCTTGCGCCCGTCGTTCTTGAACTGATGCGGATGTACGACTACTTGCGATGCGTCGATCCGCAGACCCAGGACGACGCCTATTCCTGGTTGTCGAGGAACAAGGATCGCCTTGTAGCGATGCTGACGAAGGTCCTGGCCAACGCCGTCATCAACTTCACTGACGGACCGCAGCAGACCGACGTCTACGTCAAAGCAGGCGCCTCGATGAGTCCGGACGACATTCTCCAGACGCCGAGTCGGGCCAATCGTTATGAACTCGGTCGATTCCTTCGGCTGGAGACAAGTTCCGGACGATTCGGACCACTTCGCCCGCTCTACGTCGGTCGAGAGATACGATGGGTCTGTGACACACACTACGAGGAACTGCGATCAATGTGTTCGCTTCAGTTCAACACATAGCAATTTTGCCGCAGTCAACTGCCACGCCCAGCACAACATCGCCGATTGGTTGAATATCGGAAGCGAACTCTTTAGGAATTCAGAACCTCATATTCAAAGTAGTGAATACCTGTTGCCGATTGGGTCGCCCTCCAATGCACCGAGAGGAAAGCTAGTAGAAATTATTGCGTTATTGACGGTGTTAAGTTGTGACATAGACCTTACTGGGGCATTTCATCTAGTGCATTTCCCATATCTTAGAGTTTGTCTGAAAAATGGTCGATGCAGTTGAATTTGCAACGATATATTTTGCAACGTTTACACTGACATAGGCTATATAACTTTACACTGTAAATATCGAATGCAATCGACAAAATTGTTTTGTAATTTTTATTAAATGGCGCGCCAACGATTTTTCTAATCTTGTAAGGTATGTTAGACGCAATTACAAATCAACATAGAGGCCATTTATTTTAGAAATGTTTCACCAACCTGAGGTGACCTACGTTGATTCGCATTGTGAAATTCCACTGGATGAGTTAATTAAACATGAATATTTGCCTATTGGACATCTTGACACTTTGAAACAGAAACTTCTTAAGACTGGAATAGGAATGCTGATAAATAACAGTCCAAATTCAGCGTGTGGATAGTTTGAAAATATAAATAATAATCATGAATCATTATTTTAAATTTGATTCTCAGAAGTACGCATTCAAAATTAGCCATGCTTTCAGAAGAAACTATTGAAATTGGGCATACCAAAACTCATAATATAATATTGCATATTAAATGTTACAATAAGTTGTTTGAGCCTAAACTATCTCTTGTTTTTTATATATTAAAAATGTAACTTATTATAGATCAGAATCGTTAAAAATTAAAGCAAGTTAGACGACAGAAGAGACTAGCGAACGCACCGTATAGCTGAATGGACATGAGAGTTGGCATCTAGTGCACCTAGAATGTACGTCCGAGCAGCGTCTGTTAGATGCGTGTTGACAGAGGCAGAAGTCGTGTGTGCATATCGATGACCATTCTCCAGCTCCGCTGCCTGCCGTCGCTTTCCACTACACCGACGTCGTCTCAATTACGCCGTCTGAGAGCGCCGAATGCCCTCCATCCTTCCGGTGTCCGATCAACCGTGAACGTAGACAGTCTGTCGCCATGCCTTGCTCATCTAAATATATACCCAGCGCCTTCTCAACAGCAGCAGCGCCGCTTGCACATGAACCAATCGCAAGCACCCAGTTCTCTGACATCTCGATAATTGGAAGATCTCCCACAGCAGCTGCAACAGTGCTGGTTGACATGGACAGAGTGAGATTAATTTTGGCGGGTGTCAGGCAGATATTGCGTCGGATCGCTTGCGCTGTTACGATGTTTCGAGTGCAGTTGATGTGGTGTCGTGCAGAAGTCGTGTCGTCTCAGATGTCGTTTTAGTTGTCACATTTCTTATGTCATTGCAATTAGTAACTTCTATTGCGCCGGTGCCTAATGCACAAGGCACACCAAAACCAAGCCCTAATCAGGTCAATATCTAGAAGATCGTTCCGTAAGACAGAGAGGCAGCCCAGGGTCGATATTCAATTTGATAGGTAGGCCTAAGTTTTAAGTTGAGAACGAAATGTCATGCATAGTCTGTTATCGCGCGGCTTTTGAATTAATTACCTAACGAATCTCGTGATATAATTCACGTGCTATGCCATGCCTGGCTTTGTACATGCCCGCGTGTCCTGTTGCTAGTGTTGTTATTCTTCGGCATGAGTCATGAGTGTTGTTCTGTTGGCTGCAAGTAATTTTCCAATTACTAAATAATAACTTCTACGGCGCACTTGTTCGCAGATGTAACGATTCGTCATCATTCTGAGCAGCGTTATGCCATAGGTCCTCGTCTTCTTCTCGTCAACATGATTTCCTTCGTGTGCGGCGATGCCTCTGTTTACAAGAACTAACGAGGCCTTACGAGTACGATGCTCGCATGAATGGACATGATCGCCGCCGCCGCCGCCGCTTCGTTCCAACACATTTGCGTATCCCAGGATTTCCACGAGTCTATTACATCTCAGACTACCAACATACATCGTCTACTATAATTTGCAGTAGATCGTCTATGTCAACAATACCCACACACCCGTACAAATACATAATTTGGTCTTACTGTAAAATAATGAACTATATGCATTAACTCAATCCTGTATATATATATATTATATGAATATATATCTATATATATTCTTATATATATAATATAGGCCTATATATTATATGTTGGCGTTAAAGTCATCATTATACGGAAAACGAACAGCTGGTCGGTAAGTTTCCGTTAAATTGGTTCACTGTAACTGATGAGCAGCAAACTCAATATTCGTTTGCAACTCATATTTTGCTTTGCACCAAGCCAAAAATAATAATAACATTGAAAAATGATATAATAATAACAATAATAATTTTTCGATTATTTTTAATCAAGTGCATGACCAGTTATTAGTTAACCGATGCAGTTTCACAAGCTAGCACGCAATCAATAACAAAAACATAATTATAGCAGTAATCAGACTAATAATGAAGCGACCCGAGAATTTCGTACAATGACAACTATTGCAGAAAAATGATTCACGGAGAGAAGAAGCTGAATCAGCTTATCTAATCATCCTCGTTATACATTAGTTAATAGTTTTAGTCGATGCGATGCGTTATTGTATGAAAAGTATACATTGACATAGAACTGTGAAACAACCATTCTTATCAGTATTGTCAATCAGAAATTACATTGGTCCTACAAAACTCCGATCGATAATAATTATTTTGCCTAAAACGAGCGTCGCAATCGTCCAGTGTGACATTCTCGGTCAAATAGGATGAGAATGGGTGGGGGGGGGAATCCATGCAATGCCGAAACGTTAATACCTTTCCCATAAGTTATAAAACAGCAACCTCATTGATTCCTTTCGCTAAAGGCAAGCGACGAAACTACCAACCTCTGTTGCTCGGATGACTTACTAGAACCATATGTCATGGATCGGCTAGCAGCTCCTTAGAATCGTCTCTATAGAATGAAATTATACGTATTCGCATGCTGCATATCTAGCACATTGTTTCACCTACCGTTTATCTTCTGGCTACCTGCCACATTCAAAGTTTACCTGGATGCAACAGAACCTGACCGAAACGTCATCCTTAATGCTTAATTGGCAGGTGTGCATGTTTCAGTGAGATAAACAATTATGTAGCCATACTAAGCATTCATAAACAGTGAAAAATTTAAAATCAGGGACAAGCGTAGGACATAGTGAAGATGGTTCCAAATGGAATCTATTGGCGAGCGTTATTAGCCCATACAATATATATGCATGCATGTTTCGTAAAGGTGACCGTACACCGAATCGATCGGCCGGATCACTTCGGATCGGATTCCGTCGGTGTACGGTAGGCTTAACTTATGCGTATAGTTTGAAGCCTTTTACCAACGCTGTGCAGAAGACGCGGATAAGTCATGGTAGAAAAATTTCTCCTGCGAGATAGACCCATGGCAGATTTTCCAGAGCTAAATAAGTCATTGTTTACAAATGTGATGTCCGTGGAATGTTGTCGATTTGGTTTCGTTTGCTTCCGCATAGTATCGCGTGTGTATTTAGTTCGGATGTATTGCGTTAAGGCTGTTCTTAACAGTACCGTTCACCGGAGGGCGCTAGTGAAGCGGACGGACTACTATATCTCTTTCTAATCTTCGTTCAAGAACACTTCAATGCCCTTCGTCCTAGTTACGACGGCATCCGTACATAAACAAACTACTCTGGAATACTTGACTTTGCAGTCAATCAATATCACGATCACACAGGCTATATTTTACAGCCGGCTAATTTCAACTACGCACAAAGATTTTTTCAAATGCGTTTTCGTTGTATGCACGAACAAATGTAATACAATTCTCAAAATTAATGATCAACTGCTATTTATATTGCAAGGTGATGATGATGCTGATGTAGGTCTATCACCGACTGCTTGAAGCCACTGTAAGCGCAAAAAACAGTTAGCTCTACTGGCTAGAACAATATTTACTACGCAGACCTAAATTAATTGTAAATGTAATGTAGATCTAAATCTTCGAAATTTCTCAGCGCCACACAAAAGCCACGTCAGGGAGACCAACTTAATCGACGGCGCTATATCAAATCAAGTCCGCAATAGCCAGGCTGCCTTGTCCATTCCGGTGCCAGAGTCAGAATGCGGAGAATAGGCCCAAGCAAAACGGAAGAAATTCGAGTTCAGCTGCTAATTGTAATTCGCATTAGCGGAAAGGAGAAAAGACAAGTCATTCTAACAAGAAAGAGCTAATTAACTTCATCCGCGTTTACCTTCAACAAGAAAATTGACTTTGTGGGCTTAGGGTTTCGCTTTATAGTGTATCAATTTGGCTGCTCCGTTGGCTTCTTGTATAACTCTATAAAAGCCTCTGCCACCACTGCCATTGCCACCCACTCTACTATAACTACCACTCTGCCATCGCCATCACAACCACCTTCTCCACTATTACCACCACCACCATCACTGCCACAACCACAAGCATCAGTACCACAACCATAACTATCACAATCATAGCCATTGCCATTGCCATAACCAGCACCATCTCCACCGCCCCTGTCACCACTAACACCACTAGCCTATCGCTATCACTTCTCTCCAGCTTCTTGTTGAAGTTATAGAATCTCTAAAGAATGAGCCGTGTAGGATAGTTAGTTGGGTGTAAATTTTACACAAATAAGATAATAACATAAAAACTTGTGTGTGGTGAGAATGTTTTGACGATGAGAAGCCACAGACAAATGAACTACAAATAAAAACAAGACTTCTAAACTTAGAAACAGAACTAAGAAGTCTGATAATGAAGGCCGGGATACCAATAAATTTTAAACCAACCAAATATGGTAGCATAGGTCCGCATTCCTAAGCAATCAGGCAGAAAACCACTGTGCCCAAAATACCTGTCACCGTTGGAACGGGCTTGGTCATTGTCTGGAAAGCGGAAGAAACAACTGCTCAGCGACAAGATAAGGCCATTCCACATGACTAAACCTAGTGCAAACTCATTATAGAAGCTGTCGCAGTTGGTTAATTAGTAGAATGGAGAATTTCTCGGTTGGAGCTGCTAGTTGCTACCTCTGGTAATGTTGTTGTTCCTATATACACATCCAGTGTTTACATAGCTCGTGTTCCGTGGATCAACGGGAAGCCGTCTAGGCTAATTGGCCGGGCGACAGCGGCGGCGGTGGCTCACCTAATTTCATTGTCTGACTCTGTGGCGTCGTGTGTTGAAGCCAGCCTTAAACAACGCCGAAGTTAATCGCTAAATTTATGCTTCGTTGCAATCAGTTCTGAACGCGGCGAACAGATTTTTAACGGGTCGGAAATTAAATAACGAGTCAAACTGTCGACTGCTCTAATTCTAAACGAATTTTTATAGAAAAACTTTACAGAAAGGAAGTGGTATTCAATTAAGCCCATAAAACCTATAATCGGAATTGATATACAAATAGGTATAAATAAATATCTGTGTGCGCTATATAAATACAGACGTTGTAAGTTAAACACGAATGCATATTATGAACACTGAACACCCAAGATGATTATGGAACATTTATCTTTTAGCGTAGTATTGTTTCTGTTGAGCGTCTAAAGGTCCATGTATAATTGTGTATTGATCCATGATAACATAGGATCGCATATTAAGTAATTAATTACAATGCCAATAATACTGCTAACGTGCCAGATACGTTGCAGTCTGATGTATGCTTCCTTATCTTCGTATTTAGGCCTATATCACTGCGTAACTGGTAATTCACGTCTGCGATCATCATTCTACTTCGAAAGTTTTTCTAAACTCTAACATTATTAATAACGCATGCCATGCAGAAGAAATCTCTTGGCTGCTAGGTGGCGCAATTTTTGGTTTTTCCTGACAATATTAAGGAAAGGTAGGCCTATGGGAAATGCTGTGAATGCCTGGGTGTTGTATTGTATATCGGAGATAAACATTTGTATTGCGCCTTTATAGGTTCTTAAATGGGATTCCAATTTGCCTCTCCTATGAACCGCAATTATTATGCTTCATTGAAACTATTGTGTTATAATGTATTTACAAATATATGGTATTAATCAAGTCTTTCTGTCTCTTTCTGTCTGTTTCTGTGTCTTTGTGTCCCTGTCTCTGCCTATGTGTCCCTGTTTCTGCCTATCTGAATTTCTATATATAATGTATATTGCTCAAATGACTTGCTGCTGGTGTCTGCGAATAAACCGACTTCCGGACCCTTTTTGGTCCTTAAGGTAATGTGCTTCTCGCGTTTATTTTATGATCAAATACCAAAGGCCGCGTGTCCTTCAATTACAGCCATGCAACTGTTCAGACCGATATAAATAAAAACAGACTAAAATGAAATCTGATGCTTGTAACAGTTCTTGATGAAAAGAACTGTTTTAAGTGCAAGCAGAACCGATATGGACTTCCGGCCCTTGAGGTTCGAGCATAAAATCTTTAGGCAGAGACCAAAAGGACAGAGAGACCAACGGACAGAGAGACCAAAAGACAGAGACCAAATGACAGAGAGACCAAAGGACAGAGAGAACCACTAATTATCATTAATATTATTACCCTGTACACACCACATTTTGCAAATTATCTCCTTTCATATGCTTAGCTCTCTGTAGTTGTTATCTAAACCACTTTTTAAGGACAACTAGCTTTAAAGTAACTTCTAAGACAAGTGTAAGCGATGCAAATGCCAAGACCACTTTATTAAGGTCTGTAGTTAGTAAGCATGACTAATCCAATAAAGATTAATGCACTTAACCATTATATGTGTAGGTGTGACATATATATGCAGGTTTGTATGATTAGAATTTTGTTTGTTATAATGGGACAATATTAGCACACATTTGATTAAACTAGGATACTATGGTTTCCTAGCGAATTCCAGACGTGCAGAACAGCCTTGACGGTTACGCCGGTAAAATCACTGGCTATCGGCAAAAATGTCTACCAGTTTAATAAACTACTTACGATAATTTATGCAGGTCTACTAGATTTTTGAGGATGTCATGAGTTTGTAAGACGATTGCAAGCTGCTACTCATATGCCTATTATTCTTCTCTTATTCTTTGTGCCCAATTTATCCTGGACTACTGCTTTTATGCATGGAATATATGAAAAAGGTTTGCTTAAAAATGTAGAACAACAACATCAGCCAGGTATGATTGCTTAATTAAATTTCATTTAAGAAAACTCTCATTGAACGTCTTGGCAGACAGTCTACTCTCAAAATAAGTTAGATAGAATCCAATATGCAGTTTGTTTTGCAAATATCGTTCTGTTATTCAGTTCCAACACAAACAGAAACTCAACGAAACTGTTTCGGCATTTTGATGCGCGAATGAGGCTAGTTCGTTTTTGTTGTCTTACTTGTCGACTTGCGACTCCAATTGCTTTTTGGCAGAGTCATTCTTCGTGATCAGATTGCCTTTCGGTGAACACCAGCCATGGAGTCATGTGACGACACCCAACGATCCAATGGCAGAGAATGGATCGATGGCAGAGTATGCATGGATCCGATGGTAGAGAATGGATCCAAAAGGCAGAGAATGGATCCGATAAATGGGAATGGATCTGAAGATGATAGGCGGTTCATCAGGCGATGCCAGTCGCCTGAGGGAGTGGCGCCGTCGGCGGCTGGAATGAAGCTATGTACTCCGTGATCGATCTGGAATGCGAGTCATTCATCCATTGATCTTCGTCAGTACTCGACTGATGGCTTGCAGGACCTGCTGATGGGCTGAGGCGCGGCGTCTCATCGGGTACTTTTCTGTGTGTGATGGGCTGAGCGCTGGGCCTCTGCGGCGTTTCACCTCCCGGCAGATCTCGTGAAAGGCCTCTGGGATCGTTGATCCTCCATCGCTGGCCGAAGTCTCGAAGAAGGAGGCGACCGACAGCTGAGCAGCCATTCGCTCTCCCTCTTCGTAGCTGACCTCGCGCTGGTGTTCGAGATCTACCTTGTTGCCGACGAGAATGCAAGGCGCGGTGATGGACTTCCGGATGTCGTCCAGCTGAGCCTTGATGAGTGAAGCCTGTTCGAAACTGCTTCGATCGACAACGCTGTAGACGATGATGAACCCGTCGCCCCACATGGCGTTGCCATCGAAATTGGAACTGAGGTTGGCATTCTGCAAGTAATGAACCAGCGTATTAAATACCACGTGACTTGTGTCGAAACGCTTGGAAGAAACTGCAGTTGACTGTGTTTGTGTGTGTTTGTGTGTGTACGTGTGTGTGCGTGTGTGTGCGTGTATGTGTGTGTGTTTGTGTGTGTGTGCATGTGGCTAAATATTCCTATGCTGCCTGTTTGACTCTGTTTGACTGTTTGAATCTGTTTAACAGACGTTCCTGCATTAAGAACCTTGCCAGAGGTGACGCATAATGAGTTTCGGTACGTTCCTCCTCTCCATTTTTCTCGCTGCTGCAAGTCTATGCAATTTCAACTGTAGCCCTCCTCTTGTCTGTCTGCCTGACGTCTGACCTTCGAACCGAACCTGACATTAATATCTGCCTCAACTATTTTCTTTTCTACAGAGCCTCTTTCAGTAAGTTGATTTCCACGACTTGGCATTTTGGGCGTTCAAGAAATAAAAAGATTGCAATTATGGTCGCATTATATTACAAGAGTACATTTCTGAATAAAAGTGCTATTTTGATTTTCAAAGACAATGGGCTTCATTTCGGTCTTTTAGATTTGGTCAACATGATCAAAGTGAACGAATTTTGAGCATCACAACTCATCACCGTACTCGGGTGAGCAGAATCTCAAATCTTAAGTAATAATTTTAATGAGATATCATTAGTATGTTTCCAGTGCTCACAGTTACGGGTGTAACGTCACTGAATTCTACTTTCAAAAGTGTAAAACTGTAACACAACTTTTAGTGAAAAGAATAGCATTGCTATCCGGTCGCACTGTTCTTGTTTATTTTTGAGCCAATACCTGCAGACTTAAAACTTTATAATGCAAATTCTCATTTTATTCAAATGCAACAGGAATTTTAACTATATTGCGTCTAATGAAAGAGAAATGAACTTGCCTCTCCAGCGGTGTCGAGCACTTCGATAGAGACCGATTCGTTGTCAATACAAGTCTGATGCTTGTAAACAGATTCTGAAAATATATTCAAATTATCATTACCTTAGCTAAAGAGTTATATTATGTCATCATTAGCTATGAACTGCATTGACACTGATTTCTCTAATCTCATCCACATTTCCATCTGTATGTAAAAATATTGTTATAGATCTACATGAAAATTAGTCGATGGCTTCATCCTCCCTTCATGCATCCTTCCTTCATGCATCCTCCCATCCTTCCTTCCTTCAATCCATTCATCCATCCATTCACTCATTTATTCTCTCATCTTTCCCTCTTTCCATTCATGCATCCCTCCTTCCATCCATCCATTTATCCACCCCATTTATTCCTTAATCCACCCATCCTTCCATCGATTCATTCATCCCGTTAATTCACTCATCATTCCATCCATTCATTCATCCCCATTCACTCATTCGTCCATTCATTCATCCTTCCATCTCTGTATCTACTTTCTTCCATCCATTTATTTATCTATCCATCCCTATTCAATCCTTCATCCACCCACCCATCCTTCCGTCCATCCATTCATTCATCCATCCATTCATCCATCCATCCATCCATGCATCCATCCAAACACACATCCGCCCATCCATCCATTCCTACTTCCATCACTCATCTTACATAATAGTCCAACTAAGGCATCTATTGGACAAAGACTATATACTCAATAAGGCTCACCTAGCGTGGGATCATATTCCCAGATGAATCTCTTTGTCAGATAACGAACCACCAAAGCTGAAATAATTAGATACAAAACATAGAGAGGTACCGCTTAGCCTTAGCTCTATTATTTTGTGATATTCTAATTAAATCTATCCATGATTCCTTCAGGGAAATATGGATTATTATGCAGGCCTAATCACTTGTCCGAGCTGTTACCAGAACATCCAGGCATCACCATTCACTCCCATCCATAAATCAGTCTATTGGTTGAAAATTCCGCAGCGCATCCGCTTCAAAGTTTTATCGCTACCCTGCAACTCCCCAAAATATCCACATTTCATGCATACCTTTGCGAACTCTTCACCATATAGCCTACCCATCTACTCAATCATCCTCGTGTATATATATATCTTTCTCTCTCCCCCTCTCTCTCTCCTTCTCTCGCTCTTATCCTCCAGTTACTCCTCATATCAGGTACTCCAACCAATCCATGCCTCACGCTGCACTTCGACTTTGGAACGATTTACCTCCTAAATTCCTCAAATTCTCAGTTACTTCACCAAACCTGCCGCTCACCCATTATTACCTGCCTCAGACTCACCTAATTATCCCCCCCACAGGATTTCTACTCCGAATCACTCTTAATTAGAGTCCCGCCTCATCAAGAATTTCTACCTTGATCCATTAAATCCTGTGCCTTCCACTTTATATCATTTTCAACGAAACCGGCCTTAGCAGGTACTCTGTCTTTCTCTCTCTCTGTCTCTCTCTCTGTTTCTCTCTCTCTGTCGCTCAGTCTCTCTGTCTCTCTCTGTCTCTCCCTCTGGTCATTCTGGCAACCGAACTCCGATCTTCACTTGGTATTTCTGGACAACCCTCTTATACGACGCAGCGCTCGTGAATACGCTTATGCCCTATGTTTAGATTTAAATTAACGCTTTATAAATTTGGAGTTTACTTTTACGATTACGATTACGAACCAAGCGATCAATGACGAGACATGTAATTTACCTGATTTTCCAACACCAGCGTTTCCTAAGACCACAATTCTCAAAGAATCATTCATGTTCTTATTTGACTTCATATTCTCCAACGACTGTTTACCAAGTCAAACTTTCCACTGTACGCTTATCGTCGGCAACGAACGAAAACCAGTTTCGCAAACTGTCTATTATTGTTAATCGCCGCGTCTAAGAGACCCGCTCAGAGTTCGTAAACGGCCGCTACGCAGTGCTTGACTCCAGCAGAGACGGTCGGCTTATATAGGTTCGTGAACGCTGTCCCAATATCGGTTGCACTCAGGCTCCACTGGATAGTCTAATCATACTTGGCATCTGCGCAGCTTTCGCTTGCAGTGTATCCACTTACGCAGACATTCCGTCTAACTGAAAGCATTAAAAAGTCACGATCACGGCTTCTGCGGCCACAGCAGCTACTGCTGCTGTTGCTGGCAAGCAGAGGCCCCACCTAAACATATGCCTTGATACCAAGGACTAATGCCTGAAGGCAGTCGCCCGCTTGATCCGCAGCTTATCCCGGAACGCAGTCGCCCGCTTGACCTACAGCTTATCCCGGAGGATGGCTTGAGGGGCCTAGGGTGCTGGGAGACGGACCTGATAGAGGCAGGGCATATCGTGCCGCACCTACGCCGTCTTCCAGAAATGTCAGCGGAATTTGAAAAATCTCAGATATCATTTGTTGACCGAGTGTATATTCATTTATCGATTCATCGACCAGCAATGACAGCTCTTTCAACCGTCCAGGACTTTCATGAGAGTCCAAGAAGAGTGTTTGGTTGGTCTGATGACGTCTGTGAAGGCAGATAAAAGAATCAAAAGAAGCCATCAAATAACAGCCGTCGCCGTAGAAACCCTGTTGTGTTTGCAAAGAAAGAGAAAGACACAAAGCCGCCAGCAGATGGCAGTCAAGAGTAAGCAGAAGTTGGGCGATAATGCTTTCAAAATGACGTCGAGAAAAGCCATGAAACAAGACCGATTAGTTTGTATTTTACTCAACAGAAGGAAGCAATTCGTTGAATCCTGTTGTCTGTGCATCTGAATAACAGACATTTTGATTAGTTTGATTGCCTGCTGTTCCTAGTTATGTGTTTATTGTAGGACTGAGTAGAGTTGCAGTGCGGTCTTTATGGGTTGTTAAACAAAAATCACAACGCGCTGTCACGAGAAGAGCTCTTCACTAGATCGGCCAATGCATGGTCAGCTTCAAACAAAACCTCATTCATCGGATCACGCCTAAAGTATTGCCAAAGTTAACAACACACTGGACGAAATAGAATGGGTTGAATTAGAAGTCCATTTGCCTAATACCAAACATGAATAACATGAACCGATAGGTTAAACTCTGGTCCTATATATGTAGTTGATCAATTCAATAGTTCTTCAATAAGCTCACAGATATGATAAGAATAGTGTGCAAAATCGAAGCCTGCATTTGTCTCTGCAACATTCAGATCCATGAAGGCATGTTGCTTGAACGCGTTAAAATTGGCTCTAAAATGGCTTAAGTTCAGTTGGCTAAGTAACTACGAGACACATAGCAACTAGCAGATTGGGAATGAGTTTCAAAAGTTACCTAAACATCTAGACTGCATATACTTGGAAAGCCTTCATGTAAATTCAGAGGCCCTTGTCACAGCAGCGAAAACCAGAAATAATATTCAATCAAATTAATGTGAATTGAATCGCTACCCACATGGAAGGCATTTGAAACTAGCAAAATTTCATTTCAACCGCGTCGCTGGAACATAACCCAGGGAAATATAATTTGGCACTGAATCAAGCGAAATTTAAATCAGATCATCATCTAAAGATTGTGACTTAGATACAATTTGAAGCCCTATCAAATGAATGCAATGAAGTTAGATGGTAGTCGAAGCTCCTTCCACAGATTGTAACCCTAGCGAAATGTATTATGTGAAAAGCTCTTCGGATACTGGTCTAAGGCAGTGGTTCTTAAACTGTGGTCCGCGGACCGGCGCCGGTCCGCAAAGCTCTGGTCACCGGTTCGTGAAAGTCCTATAAAAATTCATTAACTTTTCAACTTATTTGCGAAAATGTATAATACTTCAAACGTATTTTAATTTAAATCAGTAATCACTGACAAGACCCATGAATCCCCCATACTTTATGTACGTTTACCCCAGGTTGCGATCCCGCGCTTGCCATGAGTGGTCCGTGAAAAACAACATAATGATGGTGCCGGTCCCTAGCTTTAAAAGGTTTAAGATCAGTGGGATCTAAGGCATTTAACCTTCTGAAATGCAATGTGGAACTCGATAAAGATCATTTTAAATTACAGGAATGCAATTAGACCCCCATAAAGGCATTTCATCTATAATCCAGTGAAACACAGATTGGATTTCCATCCAGGGTATTTAACCTAGTGAAACGCAATTGATGTCCCCATCTACAGCACTTAGCCTTGTGGAATGCCATTCAGTCTGACCTCTGTCTAGGGCATTTAACCTAACTTTAGGAATTGGCCTGGGATAAAACCGTTACAGGTATCGATCATGTTTTTTAATAGAAAAAAGAACCTCATTCTTCTACCCCGACCGTCCAACAATCGTTCGACCGACCGACCAACCGAGCGATTGGCTTATCTAACGACTTCGACGGAAAATACATTACTTGCAAGTTATGCTGGGTCGGCAGTGACGGCTACGGCGGCGGCTGCACCTTAAGAGAAATGTATCTCCACGAGACCCCACCGCCTTGATTATGACGCCGCCAGTCTCCGTCTCCACTCTGGAACGCAGTTATCGCGCCAGTCTCCACCAGCAGCCGAGTGTAAATAGGAGGCGTCTGGAAATCATGAGTTTGCCTGGGCGGGTCAATTTTTCCTTTCTCGGCGGCAGAGGGCTTACGCAAATCCAGCCGCTGACGGCTCGGCTAAAGATGCTTGTCGCCACCTTATCAGCGCGACAAAGACTTTATGGTATCGGAACAACCTGTTTGCCGGTCCCTTACACGGGTCGGTCTAATGCGCCCAGGGCGAAATATATGCACCGCGATGATTATAGGGGCAGCCCACCGACTGCTATTTGTTTCACGGCGACGGAGGGGGAGGTGTCTCGAGTCACAGACGACAGTTTATGCGCCTGTCGAGATAACCTATCGCAAGATGGCGACATATCTGCCTACATATTTGTTTTCTTCGCGTTCGTCTCCCTAGTCATTGCCTCTTCAGAGAAATCACGTGAAACACTGCGGCGTATGTCTCTCTGAGGGAAAAACACAACGACGACGACGACGACGACAACAACAACAACAACAACAACAACAATGATAATAATAATAATAATAATAATAATAATAATCAAATCAAATCAAATCAAAAATCCGTTTATTAACACAACCCAGTAGTGCAAGACAAAACAGTAACATTTTTGTAGTGTAGTGGGTGTTATAACAGGATGCCCCCAAGGGATAAGTCCCGCTACTTGGGGCACCCCACGATCACAGGCAGAACGGATATGTATGTCTTATGATAACTAGTAAGAGTTAACTAGCTTAACTAATAAATCAACTAAATTCAAAATTAGATTGTGATTGCAATTATGTACATAACAACAACTGTATATTAGATTTACACCGTAGATGGTCGAACCATTATAAGCTGAAGGTGTCTATCTGCTGTACATTATATTATTTACAATGGATTCTGAAGCATACCAGCTAATCAGTCAGTTCATTATTTGGGTTCATTCAAATGGGAATGATGGGTGTTGCAAATTGATTTATTAAGTAGGATCTTAGTAACAGTTTGAACCGTTTAATGTGCAAGGCCGAGGTTATTTCAATAGGTAGGGCATTCCATAGTCTGGGGCCCTGGCATTTAATTGAAAACCTTTTTACGTTTATGCGGGCAAATTCAGGTCGATACTTTGAAGCATTTCGAGTTTGGTATTGATGATGAGCGGAACCCATACTGAAGTAGGAGTTCATGGATGACGGTAGTTGTTTGTAATGAAAGCGGTACATGAATACGCTACATTGGAACATATATATTTGAGTTAAGGTTAGAATGTTATTTTCTCTAAATATGGGTTTTGTGCTGGCTCTCCAATGGGTATTAAACACAGTGCGAATCGCAATTTTTTGTAATTTGCCTAGGGAATTTAGGGTTGACTTATAATTTGCACCCCATGATATGTTACAATAGGAAATATAGGGAAAGATTAAGGTGTAATATAGGTTTAGTAATATAGGTGTGGGCAAATAATGTCTTACCCTTTTCAGTATACCGACATTTTTTGCTACTTTTTTTGAAATTGAAGTGATATGAGCTTTCCAATTTAATCGTGAATCAATTATGACTCCTAAGAATTTAGTTGAATCTGCCCATTCTATAGGAGCTTTTTCGATAAGAATGGCTAAACTTTCAGGAGGGGGGATTTTGCGACCAGAATGGAAGATTATGAAATTAGTTTTCTTAAGGTTTAATGATAATTTGTTCACTCTAAACCACAAAGCTATATTTTTTAGTTCACTATTTGCTCTAGCGGATAGTTTGATGATCGAACTATCGTTGAGAAATACATTCGTATCATCAGCAAAGAGTATGAATTTAAAAGCCGCGGATGACAAAGCAAGGTCATTAATATATAATAGGAAAAGTAGGGGACCTAATATTGAACCTTGGGGAACACCACATTTCATAGGCAATATGGATGATGAAGAATTTTTAAAGGTGACAAATTGGGTTCTATTTGCTAGGTAGTTCGTTAGCCATGTAAGAGCCATCCCCCTAATTCCGTAATACTGGAGTTTACTGATTAAAATACGATGATTCACCGTATCGAAGGCTTTTGCCAAATCAAAAAATATACCGATTGAGAAATGTTTATTATTCATTGCCTCTGTTATACTATTTTGAATGTCCAGTAGGGCCATGAACGTTGAGTGGTTTGCTCTAAATCCAAATTGGGCGGGAGTAAGAAGGTTAAGTTTGTCCAAGAAGGTAGTGAGCCTGATCTGCATCAATTTTTCAATAATTTTAGAAAAGTAAGGGAGGACGGAGATTGGTCTGTAGTTGGTAATGTTAAATTTATCTCCGGTTTTATAGGCGGTAATAATTTTGGATAGTTTTAGGTCATCTGGAACTATTCCACAACGAAAGGATGAGTTAAAGATGGAAGCTAGGATGTCTGCCACAGAGTCAATAGACCGTTTAGCAACGTTAGGATTTATGTCGTCAGGGCCTGTTGAGACGGAGTCCCTCAAATTATTGACAATGGTCTTGATCTCACTTGGGCTTACCGGGAGAATTCCACAAGAGCAAGGAGGAGGGATGGGCATGAACTGTTTAAAGTCAGAGGTCTCTGTGGGGATCATAGCAGCTAGGTTAGGTCCAACATTGGAGAAATAATTGTTAAACGCATCAGCTATCTGTCTCGGGTTTTTGATTTCAGCTCCATCAATCATAAATGAGTCTGGCAATGCTGATTTATAATTGGGGTTTAAAATAGATTTGATAACATTCCATGTTTTCCGTAAGTTATTATTGCAATGGGATAGTCTTTCAGCATAATATAACTTTTCACATTCCTTTCTGAGTTTTTTAAATAAGTTACGGTATATCCAAAATTCTTACATGAAGTTAGGGGAGAAATTGGAGACATTAGCCCAGATCTTCAGCGAATCAATTCTGACTGGCGAGGTACTACTGGAATGCAGAGATGCACTCACAGTGCCATTGTGTAAAAAAGGAAGTAGAAGCGAACCGTGTAACTATCGACTAGTGTGAATTTTACCAGTGTTGTTTGACAGATGATGTACATAACGAGCCACATGCTTAACTGTTCATTTCACGCTTTCAAATCGGAACAAGACCAGTGCTGCAAGGTTACTGGTTCCAGTTAGACTTTGTTCCTAGTTTAGCATACATGCATTATATGCAATTTAGTATCAGGACGCTTGTTAACCTTACTATTTAACTATTATACCTGTTGCATTTACTAATTAACCTTACACATTTAACTGTTGGTCAGCATTGTTATTACTATTACTGACTGCGCTGTTGATTTATTTGTGCTTATACTTTAGTATTATATAAAATGCTTGTTACATTATTATGCGCCTAGTTCAGTGTAATACTGTATAATTGTCTGCTTTATTAACACATTCGATCTGTTTGTTAGGCATATGTCTAAAGTTAGGCCTATATCCTGCTGCTTCTAATCAGCTCCACCTTTACCCTCAAGAAGTCAATAACGGCTGTCCTGTATCCGTCTAATGTTGTTGGAAAGCCAAGCAGCAGTGATTCGCTGGCGATCATCCAGGCCACTAGAATTCATATCGTGCGCCTGCACAAGAGGGCCAAAGTATTCGATAATAGACGCCCACGCTATCGCTTCCATTTCGGCGCATTTCCTCAATTGATTCACAGTTACATGAGCAAAACAATAGGAGAGCATTCTCCTGAGGTAGGCCTAGGCTATTAGAGCCAAGTGCGTGACTTTAAATTGCAGTTTGTTTATCCTTTTTTTTCGAAAACAGCCCTAGTTGTTTCTGGCTTACATTACTACTGGTGTTCTGTGTGCAGGCGCCTGGTTATGTTCATTTCCTCTTGGCAAGTTGAACAGCTGGCGGTGGACGGAAATGAGTGGAGGAGATGCGTTGTCCGATGTGCATACCTGCACTGGAAGGACTAAGTACTAAGTAAGTAAGTTGAACAGCTGAATTACTGCAGACAGCGAACCATAATTTGTCCAAAGAACGCGCACTCATTTGTACTAATTACATCCGTTTGTTGTCTTTGCCTCCGTTTGTCTGTAATGTCTGTGTATAGTTTTACTTGACAGGCCTATAGGCGTATACCTCTCTGCGCATGTTCTTGTCTTTGTGCCCGTGCATCTTTGGGTCTTTGTTGTTTAGCATCTGTGCTACTTCCTTACCTTTCTGTCTATGCGTTGTTTCTAGGTGTGTTTGTGTATATATAACTTTGCTTGTGTCCGTGCCTCAGTTTGTGCGTAGGTGTCTTCGTATTCCTGCCGATGTGTTTATGCCTGATTTACATTCCTTCCATTAAGTTCCATACATCTTTGCTCCTGCCCTTGCGCTCCACGTGTCCGAGCGTTGCCTTCTTACTGGTGCTTGGTACGTGAAGGCAGAAGGCTGATAGAAAGCAGCAGCATGCTTTTATGAGAGGAATCTGAAAGCTATGTGCCCAGCTGAGTTACGGAGATATATGATCTCACGCTGTACTGTAGCGAACGGATGCTCCATGCAGTCTTCAATCGCCTGCCTCTGTATCCGGTGCTTTTCCTATCGTTCCACAAATTCCAGAGAGACTCAGTCTGTACCTAAAGCAACCGTGAACTTGATCCACGGTCTCATAAACAAACATCTTTGTTTATTTTTTCTCGCTAATCTATGGAATGAGCCGATGGCGTTATTTGAATATCTGCCAAGCGGCTGTAACGATCGACATGCATGTGCTATGCAAACAATTACGGCGTTGAGCTGACTGCGAGAGCTACTTTGTTAAAGAAACATCACTTATAAAAGAGTTTCCAAATCAATGGCAGAAGCGCTCTGAGGCTACAAATCCAAGTGTTTGATCGAATGTGGGTTCTAGCTCGGTAATACCCCGGGTGAGAACTGTGGTGGTGGGGGTTCAGCTCCCTTGTCTTTCTTAGGACCCCCAGTTAAGTATTCATTGCACATCGCAGGGGGTCGTTTCCAACCCCCTCAGTTGTGTGGTGTGATTATATTGTGCATATACGTTGGCATTTTCTTTCACAATTCACTTTGTGGGTTACTAATAAATGAATATTATGGTTTATTGTGAGATTTGTGACCAAGTTAATTGTATACTAATTAATTTGGTGCTGTCATCGCTTTAAGGAATTAAAGCTTTCTGTTGCATTTTTTAATTTTCTCAGTTTGCAAAATACGGATAAGATATTCAACTCCACATGGATCAAACTCATCAAAGTCTAACCCCCAGTCTTTTTTCTATAATTCTACACTGGCTATACCTAGCTTCTTCGACTGAACTGGGTCGAAGACAAAAGCTGTGCATTGATTCTTAATAAATGCAGTTAGTCATACAGGGTTGCTATCCATAGGATGCATAACCTTTTATGTTGTAACGTTACTTTCCCGAAGAGGCCTCCACTATAAACAGGAGATTGACCTGAATTGCCTTTAAATTCGTAATCTTATTCGTAATCTCGAGATTTCTACAGCGCACATAAAGTAGCTGCGAGAACCCTACAGTTCATTCACAGACGTTAGTGATAGGCAGGTAGGATCAATATCGGTTCCAGGTCAAAATTCAAGGCAAGTATATATTAGTTTAGAGACTTTGCATTTACCCTGAACGGATCAAACCTTGTTTGATCTGATGACCTTAAATTACCCTACCTCACTATATACACCATAAATATATAATATATACCATATTATACCCCACTGTATGTGCCATATTATACTCCATTGTATGTACCATATTATACCCCGTGCACTATATATGCCATATTAAACCTCACTATATATACCATATTATATATCACTATATATCATTATATATGGCGCTTATTCGAAGCAAGATACTGTTAGACCTGGCCCCAATGTCTGGCAATGAAAGTGGCAGAAACATTCCCTATCCACTTAACTAAGACGACTTTATAATGCAAATGCACATGAAAATCTGTTAGTACACTGCATACAGGAATTTGACTCTTGCGCGTCTGTGTTCTCAATTCCTCCAGATATCTCGTATACCGAGATCGGCTGGGCTTACACGGCAGTAACTATTACTTTAGATTTCAGCCCAAGGCTAAGCCATCAAATGTGAACGGTATGTGAGGTGAATTAGGCTGACTATCGACCTTGTGGCTTACATTCTCGATATGACAGGATATGGTTGCATGCTGCTGGCTGGTATACCTGCCATTCGACGTAGTAACTACTGCGTTTCCTGGAACAATTTATTGAGTATAGACCTACTTTGCGTCTCATTTTCATTGAGCTATGTCTGACAAGCCGACAAATAGCGACTGTGTAAATCATGTCTAATTAGCGTTATCATTTTGTACTGCAACGTTTTATTTGTGTCCGCCATAATGCATTGTTGGAATTGCAGGAGCACTCTACTGTGTTTTACGATTCGAGGAGAGGAAAACGTTTGTCTGAAGAAAACGATATATTGAGGCGAATAGATCTTCTCTGAATCGGATAACTGTGAGGCGATACGAAGAATACCAACGTATATTTTGCACTTGATCGCCTTTGCCTTTGAGGAAACCGATTACAGCGCTGACATAGGCCCCTGCTGCAATTACGATCAATGAGAAAATAACTACCTTTTACAGTCTACGTTTTCTTGGCTGCGTTAGTTACTGATATATATATATATATATGTATATATATATACAGCGTCTGTCTGTCTGTCTGTCTGTCTGTCTGTCTGTCTGTCTGTCTGTCTGTCTGGCTGTCTGTCTGTCTGTCTGTCTGTCTGCATTTGACTTACTGCACAGCAACGTATTGTTGAATTATGTTAGCTAAGTTTCAAAGCCCATAAGTCTGAGGAACTATTTTATAGCTGTTTTTGTTATATTAAGCTTATATATCTGTGTTGTGACTAATTTGAGCAAAAAACAGCTATAGACAAAAACAGACGAAACTATTTAACATTAACATAACTAATGATGAATATGACAGAAGCTGATTAAAATTTAAAGATAATTATGGTGTACAGAAATGGCGTGAAGTATTATAGACGGAAACAAAGAACGATTTGTGTTTATAGGCCCAATAGCGGAATCGGGGGAGGGGCAATTCGGCCATGGCCTGAGATTTTTTAAGTTGAACGAGGCCCATGCATGAACGTGGGTCATATATGTCTCATCTTCTGACGCTTAAATACACAAAACACCGAAGAATGTATTTAAAAATTTGACATTTATGAAAATGTCTTCATCCTCAGGTGCTTCACCCTTCGCCTCCATACCAAAGGTTTTGCCACTTGGGCTTCGCACCCAGAGCCACATTGTCCGCCCGAGCTCCGACCTCGCCATGTGTCAGACCCCGTAGTCTGTACAACGGCCCGGGTCGACACCTCTGGCTCCAATGGTAAACTGAATTGTATTAGAACTACCTATCCCTCATCAGTATATCATCAAAAAGAAGTGCATAGGTTTACAAATTATGCAGAGCCGTATATCCGAGTGCTCACAGATAGTATTTTATTGCTGACTGATTGTCTTGCTGACAGACGTGGACGCACCCGCTGCCAGTAAAAACGCGAAAAACACTTAAAGCATCTAAGTAACATCTTTCAACACATGCGAATATATTTACGCGGGCGAGTCAGGTGCTGCTTCCGAGCGGCGCAAAGAGAAAAAAGAGGCAAATCTGTGTTTTATTACTAAGGTTCAAGAAGATGCCAAGACGTAGATCATGTAACATAGGCCGCCTCGGAAATCGCTTTCGTTTTCTCAAGATACGTTCCGTTCCTTGAATTAGAAGAATGTTCCTCTGACTTCAATTTAATCGGTGTGCAGTTTTCATTCGCATATATTGATAGAGGAATACTGAGAAGTATCGTTCCTGCATGCCAGTATCTGTAGATATTAGATTTTATTTTCAAACTTAAGCGTAGGTGCATAAGGGACGTCATTTTAGCCTTTTCCAGGGGGCAAAAAAGAGGTGAAAAAATGTTTCGCGTTCGACCATGAGGGGGACAACAGTACACTGTGTCCCCCACAGTTAAAGGTGGTGGTTTCTTCTCTCCTCGACCCCTCGGTATCGCTGCCCATGTTTATATTTAGTCTATATGTGCAAAAGTGTAAGCCAGTGCTGTAAATGAGTCTCTATTTTCCTTTTATTACCCCTTTCTTCTTCCTCCTTTTTCTTGTTTTACATCTTTTTTCCAAAAAATCAGGGGTTGGCAAATGCCCTCTTGTCCCCCTCCCCAAATGACGTCCCTGAGGTTCATCCTTCAATTATACGTACGTTTACCCTATACATAAACAGTGTCAGTATGTATGATTAAAATTTATTATGTACAATATATTACAATTACCTGTATGCCATCACCTCATTCGGGTTTGTCAGTCATGATGTTAAACCTCCAAGCACCAGACGATATAAATACTTGGAAGATACTTTCCTACATTTATAATTTGTCTTTTCAAAACTCCATATAAGTTCTAATAAATGCCTATATACTGTATAATAAAGTAAGTAACATAAAGTATGTCCCTTATCCCACAAGTGGGACGTAGGTGAGGAGCTCGTTTCCTTTCCTAGGCCCTTGAGCCGGCAGTGGACGAATCCCAAGGTCCTGGACACGGGGCCAGTGATATCGCAGGACCTTCCGTTTACTTCCTATAGCTTACGGCAGTACCAAATTATATTTCTCAAGAGAAGAGGCACGGTGTGCACAAACAACTTGCCATGGGTCTTTGCATGGAGTCGAACTGGTGACCGCATGATCATTGATCAAACGCCTTACCGATAGACCACCGTGCTGCACGGTATGATATCGAAGAAGAAGAGCAGAAGATCAATCCCGTAAGCTAACCCTGAGGCAGCCTTGGGCATGAAGGGTTAGCGACTTCATTTTCTTAGCCTCGGCATATGAGGGTGGGTGGCCAGTCCTCTTCCTCGCCGTCTCATCTTCCCCGCCGACAGTGAGCAGTCAATGTACTCATTATTTAGCTTAGTTGACCATGGGTGCAGTTGGAGCCGAAAATCTCGAACTAAATTTCTGCTCTGACGAGGATTTGAACCGCCGACCGCTCGATTGACAGTCCAGCACGCTAATCACTACACTATCGAGCATTGACGTTATAATTATCGCTTCTTGCGAACCCTGACTGATTGTCTTCCGCAGAAAATGATTCGTGGCCGAGGAAAGCATTTCTTCGTACAGTCACCCGATTCTGTGCGTTTGAGGAAGGCATCTCAAATTCATCTTCTAGAGATATCCACCAAAGACTGAATCGAACATAGCAAGTAATGTAAGAAAGTTCTCATAACAATCCCCTTTGCACTGACTGCTGTTGGACACTGAAACAGGGCTTAATAGGCAAACCTGAAAGAGGTCAATTCGGCTTGAAAGTTTTCATGCCTCTTCATTACTTGGCTAAGTTCATTTCTCATTCGTTTTTCAACTTCGAATATCCTCTACCTTATCAACACCGTTAGCACACTACATGTGTAGGGGTTAACAGTCGGAAGTGTTGGGGCTATCGAATTCTCACATGGTGTTGACTTGAGATGTGACCTGGGCCAATTGCAATGACGTTCAATTTCGTGTCTACCTATTCGCCTCTCGGAAATATTGTCGCCAATGAAATCACGATTGTGCCGCAGTAAATGAAGAAGAACAGCCGATCAAGAACTCTCGCAACGATTCGCCACTCCTTCGTGACCTTGGCATTGGCGTCCTTGTCTCCGAGACGCGACAGGTAGGTCTTCAACATGACCTTTATCTCGCGAACGTCCTGTTCCAGAGATTCCTTCTCTGGCAGATTCAAGATGCTTGTCGGAAAGGAAGCGGAAGCTGCTGCTGCTGCAGCTGCTGCTGCTGGGGCGACTGAGGCGGCAGCTGCGATGGTCGAAGCGGATGAAGACGACTGTTCGGAGGAATCCTCCGCCGTGGCCATGACAGCGGTTTCTCCTTTTGTTTCGGAAGACGGTTGAAATTGAGTAAATCTGAGCTGGTCAGGGCGTTTCGTCGTTTGCGCTTCTCCCCCTCTTCCCCCTCCCACTCCTCCTATGCCCACTCCTCCTACTCCCCCTCCGCCGCCGCCGTTTCTCTGACTCGGTCGGAATAAGACGGTCAGTGACGTCGTTTCGTTGACGATGGATGACTTTCTCTGTTGCTGCTGCTGCTGCTGATGTGGTTGATGCTGTGGTTGCTGATGTTGTTGCACAGTCTTCTTCGGAGGCGTCGGATCGAGATACTCTTGCATGCACAAAACGGAAGCTAAGCCATCGATAGTCACCTGCAGGCGAATGAAAACAACATGTTAACAAAGTGCAAACACCTTCCAAGCAAGCTGCTTCCATTTCATAACACGATTGCTAAATGTTTTGTCTTTTGAAAAATAAAAGTACAGGCAGGGGCGTAAACTTGTCCAAAATATTGGTGGGGCAAATATTGGAGGGGCAAAATATTGGTGGGGCATGAGATCTGGACCAGAGGTGTAAAAAAAGTTTTTTCAAGATTAAACGTTGTTTGTTGTTGTTTTTTTCGGTTTTTTGGTTTTAATGGTTTTTGTTGTTTTGGTTGTTTTTAGGTTTTTCTGATAAAAATCATGAAAAATGACATGAACAAGAGCTCCAACTCAGTAAATTCAGTTTCGATTTCCGAAAATTTAAAATCATTTAATCAATGCTATTAGGCCTAAAATAACTTCTACAAAAATAAGAAATTTATTTTTTAAACAAAAAAAAATTTTGTGGTTTTCTTTTTGCTGTTGTTTAAAGCAAAATCCGAAAAAGCTTTTTTCACCTCTGGTCTGGACAGTCAGCAAAGGCTTCCGGTGTTACGTTAATGCGTATGAAATAGATGTTTTGTTTACATGTAAATTTGTTTCACATTGAAGATATTGAAGATAAAAATAAATCTTTGTTTCCATTATGGATTTCTGATAACATTTCAGTTCTGTGTCTCTGTTTTTCTGTTTCTGAAGAAATTTATCTATATTAAAACATAATATTTTAATATTTGAAGAAATTCACCTCTCGATTTTTTGGGGGGGGCATTGCCCCGGCTCCTCAATTATTGGGGGGGGGGCACGTGCCCCGGCTGACCCCCCAGAGTCTACGCCTATGAGTACAGGGACTGCAAAGCCTAGCTAGTTCAAATACTGCCACAAAAGCTCATGTGTTTGCTTATGTGCGCTGCTTCCAAGATCTTTCTATCATCAACTACTAGCGCCCTCTAGAGAACCCACGAGGAAGTAAGGCGATTGCGCATTCGACTCATTGGTTAGATGGCCGGTAACTCGCCTCTTAATAAACACAGCCTCGTTAGCTAAAGAAACTGATCTGTTTTGCTCTTTCCAAATATTATTAATGTATGTCTGAGAAGAAAGGAATTAGAAACGTGCTATAATCAAATGTTTTTTCAACTGACTTGTCTCAACTTCAGATCCGCTAACCGAATATTCCGCTGATCAGAAACAGGAAACTAGCATAGCAATAGCTATACACTGTATACAGTAACTTAATAAATTACTGTGTTAGACATAACATAATCTGATGGTCGTTTTAGAATTGATTTAGATGTCTTCTGCCTGTATTTTTTCTTCGCCAAATTATATGAATGAAATAATGTGAATTTAGATTTTTATTATTTCTGTGATTTTTATTATACTATTATTATATTATACTAATGGTGCGTTTGAGAAATCCAATTGCCCTTTAGTTGCACTAATACATGTAATGATTACACAGAAACCTTGTTATTTACCATTTTAAGCCACTTCGGAACTTTGTTTTTTCTATCACCTCTGATGTGGGTGTTGATGACAATTATTGCTAGAAACGTCGACAGAGTTATCAATATCATATTCATGCAGAAGTAGGCACCTGTAACAGACAAGTGCAAACAGGTGAGCATCTGAGTGAGTCATTCATTCAGTCAATCAGTCAGTCAGTCATTGAAATCGGTTGTCCTAAATCCTTCTTCAAAGTGTCGCATAGGTAGCCAAACCAAATTGCGATACAATGTGATTCGAATAAGGTTTATGTCAGTTGGTGCTAAACGGCAAAGACCTCTTCCGATGTCTGTGCTGAATCGTCTGTCGATTACGAACTGATTTTTGATTAAGTTCTACCATCAATTAATCAAGCGTTGCATGCTTTGTTAAAGAGTTTCGTTCATTCGTGTCTCACGTCAGTAACATGGCTTCATACAAATTTCTCTTGACCACACATTATATGCATAGTATCCTTTTGTAAATTAATGTATGCAATTATTCCGAACATATGTTTTATCCAGTGCTTTTTCAGCCGGAACGCGCCAGAACGGCGTTCCGGCGCCTTTTTTCAGCTCCTAGAAAATAATTTATTTATTTTAATAATAAAAACAATAAGTTAGTTATTTTAATTTATTTCAGCGTTTTGAACTGTTTTCAGTGTTTGTTGAGACCCCTCTCAACCCCAATCCCGTTTTTCTCGGAATGTTAGCGCGTCCATAATTGTTCCTTTCCGGAACCTTTTTTTTCTAGAAAAAAAAGCACTGGTTTTATCACAAAATTTTCACTCAAATTCAAATTCAACCAAACTTTCAAGCTTTAATTGAAAGGCCAAACGGGATTAATCTTCGGCCGGCTAATCACAGTAACATTCGTAAATTAAATTTTCGATATAGCCTAATTAAGTTCAACTTTGAACGAGTTTGTTAAAGGAAAACTGACCAATCAGAGGAATGGAAGGCGTGGCTGGTGGAGTGTTATCAGCCAATAGGAGCAGAAGAACGAAAAAGGCCACAAATATGTTCATCCCTATATTTAAAAAAGAAACCAGAACTAACAAAATTATTTACAAACAATAGCCTAATCAGAGGAATTATCGTTGGTCATTCTGGACAACAATATTAGGCCTAAACATGTAAAATGCGGCTATAGGAAATAATTCCTGTTCTAACTTTCTAAATGGCCTAGGCCTACACAAATAAAATCGCAACTACGAAAACCTGCAGTGTACTACTAATAAAAGAAAGTAGCTGAATGTATCATTTTACACATTTGTTCTATCATTTTTTCGCATCTAAACCTAACTTTACCTGCTTACCAATTTTGTTTCTAAAGGAACATCTGTGAATAAGCTGATCCGGGCTACTTGGCTTTTTAAGCACTGAATGAACTTCTAGATTAGCCTAAGCCTACAGTAAAAATTACGACTGAGAAGATACATTTTTGATGTACAAACAAGTCTGCAATTATAGATATTCAAACTGATGAACCGTTATGCAGTTGGCAGTTACGTAACTTCGTCTCGATCTTCTGAGAACATTCTTCCGCAACAGTGACTCAGAGTTATAGGCTACTGACACCGGGCGGGTAAAGAATGCTTTGAAATAAATAAATGAATAAATAACTAAAGTTTCTGGTTGATCAGACAAAAACTTTCGGATTGTAACTATGTGTTTGACTTGACTGACTAACCAAGCATCATTTTTGCAGGTGATTCTGGCGGGAGCCAGAATATGACGAGTGTTAGGAAGGACAACAATACACAAGGCAGGATAAGTATGTAGTTGTAGAAGGCGGCGATGCGTTTGACTTTGATTGTGAACGTGAGATCTACGCAAAATAGCAAAACAATCAATGGCATAACAATGTTAAAGTAAGTAAGTAAACAGGCAAGTAGGTAAGTAGCCGTTATTTTTATCTGACATGATATAAGTTCTTATATTATTTTGTGCGTGCACATCAACAGAAACCATGAAAATAAATTGGCAAAACATAGGCGGAAATGACGACAAGTGTTGACATCAAGACTCGGCCTTTTGTCATAATAATATTTTTAAAACAGAAGGAGCTATGAATCCTATTAGGTTATCCGATTATGAAATACGCACAAGTGGGCGAGAATGTTACAATAATCATGTTTCATTACTCACTTTTACGTCACTTAAAAAGGAAGCAGATTTTGACAAGACTATAATTATAAACAAAAGCTTTAAAAGTTTCAAAAGAACTCACTCCACAAACACGACTCAACATGATAGGTTGGACCTTAAGAACTCAGACTGCAACACCTCAGCGGAGGGCTTTGGTCCACGCAGTCACTTAGCATAAACCTAGTAGGCTACCTGATTAGGCCGACATTACATTTACAGTGTAAGATCTGCTGGTACCTGGAAACGGTTCAAGACAACAGCTGTAGTATTTGACGTTCTTCCTGGCAGGGTACTCGACGAGAGCCCACTCGTTGCTCTCGACGTAGTCGCTGATATCAACCGACGCCTGATCGTCGTAGAAGTTGATGTCCAGCTTGTACCCGTCGTACGTCCACGAACCGAACTTGAGGTGACAGACCTGAACGTCGAAGGGAAAGTGTCGGATGTCGATTGAGCAGGCGCTTCGAAAGATGGCTGGCGGAATCCAGAGCACTGTTCCGTCGTTCGAGACGACGGCCATTGCCTCGCGATGTTCCTTCAGCCGCTGGTCGGCGCTGCATGTTCAGCATCGAACGCATTGTTTAAAATAAGTAGACAGTCTAGGGATCGTGGCCTACATCTCGTCTGTGTTTAGTTGCTCAAGCCGTATATATCATCGCCATCGTAACCGGACGATCATGAACTGAAAGCTGTAGATGTATATGGCTTATTTGCTACCTCTGGACAATTTTCCTGCGTTTCACAAATCACTCAAGTCTTTCTTTTTAGCCGTGACTGGACTGCATGGGAGCGCTCCTGCGTAGGTATCTTGAAGGGGCGCTATGTAAATTCTCATAATGAATGAATGAATGAATGAATAATCTAAACATTTCACGGACCTTCAGACACCTACGCCATGAACGTGCTTGTGTAATTGCTGCATCAGATCTTTTGCACTCGTATATATGTATGCCCGTATCTGGACATCTTGCGACTTCTAAAAATCTCTAGAAGGTGACTGCTCTTCATGGCATCGTCATTAAAACCTAATTATGTCTATTATAGACATGTATATATAAATATAGTCGAAAGTGAATAGACTGTAGACAATGTGAATATAGAATATTATATTGTCAGGCCTTTATTGATCGAATTTAAAATTGTTTCACATTTTGAAAACTGTATGGCATTTTAAGTTGTTTACTTCTTCAGGAGAATTTACTTGAAAAATAATGGTAGACTTAAATTGCTTACTAATTATATAAGACGATATCTGGCGTCCATATTTTTGCGACTGGGACTCTGACGTGGTTAACGCCTCCAAAATCTTCCGGATTCCAAGTTAGAAGAATATCAGTCCAGACCTTCAACGCAGAACCAGACACCACAGTTAACCAAAACTAGACACTCATTCCTGTGTGGCTGGAAAACCGTCAACTGATGCGTTTACTTTCATCTATGAAATACTCAGCATTAATCTAAACATTCAACATTAGGCGTTGGGACACAGTAGCTGAATGGCTAGAGCGCTCGACCAGTAGCGCGGAGATTACGGGTTCGAGCCCCCACTTTGGTGGTCACTGTGTAAAGACCTCGAGAGGTCCTTTACGCTCAATTGCTCGGCGCTATCGATTTTCTATCGTATGGTCGTGTGTGCTCTTCTTAAGTTGGGAAGAAGGGCAATATCAAATACAGTTGCAGTTGTAGATAAGCTTGGTAGATATTGCTTCTTAACCCTGAGTATCTAAGCAAATTTGCTCTATAATCAAACTAAAAGAAGGAGTTACTGTTGGGAACTTAACTCTAAACCGCATTCTAAGAAATATAAATCCTTGCGATCAAAATTTCTTACAGATTGTCTATGATAGTAGACTGCCAGCGATAATTCGTTAAAATGTTCTCACACAAATTGATGCACAGCGAAGATCATGCAACATCCAAGATCATTTCACGAACAAGATCTTATAGGCCTAGTAGCCTAACTAACGAATATCATTTAATATTCTTGGTCGTTTAGCTACCAAACTCATTTGGGGAACAACGTTATCTAATGAGCAACATCATGTAATAACAAAGGTCATTTAACGATAACAATCGCTTTGTGATTAAGATATTTGGAAGTATTCTGTCGAGTCTGCACCCTATATACAGAACCATTTCATTTGTGGAAAAAAATGGAGGTTATTGCATACCAATTGAACTTCTATAGAAATTCTTCAGGTGTTGGTGGTCTCAGACATGGCGCGTTTAGAAAGCATATTGATGTTCGTATACATATCGTATTTTGCTTGTCACACCAAAAGAGTTTCTAAATTATTGTAAAAATAATTGAAAGATACTGGTTGAACCGGCAATGTATACCGACATCCCCGGACGTAAGAAACACACATATGCAGCCGTAGCTGCTGCTTACATAACGGCTCCAGACGTTCGTGGTCAGGACTTGGTTCTTCTCGTCGAGGTCGAGTATCTGGATAAGAGCTAAGCCGTACTGCACACTTATCGTCTGCGAAGTGTTAAAGACCGGGCGACCCACGACTCCCACCATTTCGTATTCTTCCAGCAGGTGCTTGATCAATCGTTTCTCATCCGACATGGCTGCCACGTCTGAAATGACGTCATGGGCATCAATTAGCATTTACAAATTGATGGAGTCATGTTGGATTTTATTGCTACATGTTGTCTGTAGATAAAAAGCCGATTTACTACTTTGGTGCCATCTGTTCGAGACTCCCTGGGTGAGAGGTCGATATCTGACCATGTCTCGCATTATATGAATGATGTAACTAATTGGCTGTCAATTTTACAGCGCAGCGAATCTAGGATTTGACCGGTTGTAGGACATTTACCCCCTGGACATATTCCCCCGGACATATTTCCCCCGGACAGTTACCCCCGGACACTTCCCCTCCCCGAATCTCAGTAGGTCATTCCCCCGGACAAATTCCCCTCTTTGGATTTATGTATGTATGTATGTATGTATGTATGTATGTACGTACGTACGTACGTATGTATGTATGTATGTATGTATGTATGCATGTATGTATGCATGTATGTATGTATGTATCACCTAGTTAAGCTTATCACTGTGTCTCTCAATCACTGTGTCTCTCAATCGAACCTCTATCTTCAACGTAATTAACTTACAAATTGGGTGTCCCTATTAGCGGGATTTCCATCCCTTTTGGGCCTTCCCTTTGTCAACGTTTTCTTGTAACATAATGTTGAACTGATGTATGTTATATCGTTGCAATAAAAATTGATTGATTGATTGATTGATTGATTGATGTATGCATGTATGTATGTATGTTTTGATCATTAAAACAGAGAGCTTTTTGTATGTTTGCATGAATTTTTCTTAGAAACAGAAAGCTTTTAGAATGTTGCATTGAGGGGGGGAAATGTCCTAGTAAGAAGGGAAAGTGTCCGGGGGGTAACTGTCCGGGAATTTGTCCGGGGGGATATATCCAGGGGGTAATTGTCCGATCACCGATTTGTCCTGGGTCTGGTGACACCAGTTTCGGAAAATACATATGCCTGCCTACTTACAAGGCTTTGTTTCAAATTTGGCTTGCTGAAAATATCTTTGTTCCACGATCCGAGGCGAATTCGTTGTTCCAAGATTACGCATCGTAAATATGTGCATGTCACCTAACGTTCATTTGAAAGGCATATGCATTTACAGCAACCTGCGTAATTATGTAAACCGTTTGTATAAACAATCCTCTTGTATAATTGGCTAAAATTCTGATACTGAGCTAGTAGCGCCTCAGGATGGTTATCTTCGAATTACGCTATATAAATGTTTTGAATGACTGAATGAATAATGAACTATCATCTGCTTGCACTCATAGGGCAACTTCACCTTTAATCGTAACCGTAAAATCCAAATTTATAAAGCGTCACTTGAAAGCTAAGCGCAGGGCACCAGCTTTATGACCTGAACAATGTCAAATGTGACATGCATGCTCTCATCATATCAATAGCACTTATTGAAACATGAATACTTGCAAATGGGTTTGTCCATGATCATTAAGACCCAAGCCAAATTGATGGCTTGTTTCAGAGTCAGAAGATTAGGCAGCAGACCGGAAGACATGCAGAGAATGACATGTAAATAGGATGCGATAATGATCTTTATTATGACTTAACAATTAGCATAAAGCGAACTTTAAAGGTGCAGTTCTTGGTTTCTCGCCGTGAATTAAAATGAACAGGACTACGTGCTAATGATTGTTAAGAATTGTCATCTGTTGATTTTGCACCGGAAGAAATGCCAAGCATGTGTCCTCAGTGACTTGGGAGTGCTACTAAATGTAGCACTCCCAGGTCACTGATGACACATGCTTGGCATTTCGTCTGGCCTACAAAGGGTCGATAGCATGACATTAAAGTGAGCGATAACAATATCAGTAAATGTGTTCTTGTATAGGCCTATGCGCCGTAATAATGTTAAGAATGCTGGCTATAAAGATTAGAGGAATCCTGAATAGTTATTCGAAAGGAGCAACGGTTATAACGTCAACAGAAATCGTCGATAGGCCAGTAGAGTCGGTTCGTCAGCGTAAGCATGAGCCATGACTGTTGTGCAATATTGCCTCCTACATTAAAAATATTTTCTGTGTTTTTTTTCGTCATTACAATTAAAACCATTCTATACGTCAAGTCTCCGAAAATAAAAGCCATCAGAACAAAATGGCCTTCAACAGCTATAGTCTTAAGGCAATCGGAAAGGCAAGTGGAACGAATTTCAGAGACCGAGATGGAAGGCCAAACGTGCTTGCAATGTGTCTGTACAGTGCCGGTGTCACGAAATAGAGTATCCCCCATACATGCGTATCCCCCTTAGCGAAATGGAGCATTCGGTTTAGTTTGCATTTTTGGCGGTTTCTAAGCGTATTCAGTCGTACTGTTTGGATTTATTGCACACATAAAATTTTTGAATTGCGTATCTTTAGTTTGTACGTCGACCTGAAAGCAATTTACTTTGTTTTTGGTGATTTTGACTGGAATTTCGTCGAGGCTATCGTGATGCGTATGACGAGGGGGGATAGAATGGTTCATCCCACCGGATACTCTAAACCGGTTTATTCCATCCGGGGGGATACGCTTTAGGGGGATAGAATATCTCGGGACACCGGCCTTGGGAGCGTGCGAACCGTGCGGTCGCACGGGGCCCGCAACTTAGGGAGGCCCCAAAAGTCACAGAAAATTAACATGAACAAGACACCCTAATAATAATATCATGGTTTCGATTAAATCTTCTCTTTCGTCAATAAAATAAAGGTCAACTTCCTCTATATCCCAGAATTCTCGTGTATAGGTAAATTTGACTACTAAATTAAAATGATTAGGAATTAAAAACATTTGGACTTGTGTCATGGGGGCCCGTAGGCCTAGTACTGTAGTCTGTATAGGCCCTACACTGCACGGGGCCCGAAATATCCTAAGGCCGGCACTGGTCTGTATGGTCTCCACTGACTGGAGACTGTTTCAGTCTTATTTTAACTTTGGTCTGTGTTTCTGGTTAAGTTACTTATGTGTGGTCTGACCTCTGTCCAATCGAGCACCAAATAAATATGGCCTACATATTTGCAATTTATACGTTACTTGTTCTTAACCGTGAGCAACAGAGTTTGATGAGATAATTTGATCAGACGTGAAATCCAATGCTTATAAAACCGGTCAGGTTATGTATATAACTATATATATATATATATATATATATATATATATATATATATATATATATATATATATATATATATATATATATATATGTGTGTGTATTATATATATATATATATATATATATATATATATGTGTGTGTGTGTGTGTTCGTTTACTGATGCTTTGTTATTTGAGATTCGTTTACAAAGGATCGTTGCTGCGCTGTGAGGCGTCCATGCCCGACCTTCATCTCTGCCAAGTTTACCCATCGCAAATAGGTGCATGTCACCTAGCGTTCATTTGAAAGGCATATGCATTTACAGCCACTTGTATAATTATGTAAACCGCTTGTATAAACAATCCTCTTGTATAATTGGCTAGAATTCTGATACTTGTAAACACGAAAACAACGTAAATCTCTTCACAGATTTCTTTATGTGCGTCTATATTCACATAATGAAGATATACTTCTTCTCCTGTGTGTTTGGGTTGCAAGGCATCGTCTTCGTTTCTTCGTTTGGTGTCAAGAAGCGTTAATGTTGAACTCGTCATCCTATGCGTAGGATACGCTGCTTGACAAATAGCACCGAGGCTCGGTTTCTACCGCTGAAACTCCCTGTTGATTCCTGGCACTGGAGTGGGAGAGGAGCGAGGGAAGGGTAGAAACGGATGACACCCGCATAATCTCGTCTTCTTTATTCCTGGCAGACAAATACGAGGTTCACGCAACGACATGCAAACAAAGACTACGAGATGACCAGCTGCCGCAGCTGCTGAGAAGGATGAGTTGGAGATGAAGGATGAGGAGCCGAATGAGAAGCAGGAGGAGAATGGAGAGGAGGGCGTTTCGACGGGTGAAATAAAGCCGCTGGACGTTGACGCTGCGCTAACAGAAAATCAAAGAGACAGCGGTTCGGACGGGATGTGACTGAGGCTGGAACGTTATTCGGCATAATAGATTAGGATTCAGGAGTCACTCATGCGTGTAATGCCCAGTCAACCGCATAGCATTCGGAGAAATATTAACTCTAGGATCAACGAGTTCATTGTCGCCAGTTCGTTGCCAGTCTCGCAGCAAACGCATGGCATGCTTCGAATGGTTATAGCCACAATAACTTGGACTTATCAAACTGCGTTCCAACCTTGAAACGCACGATAAGAAGCTAATGGAAATTGTCCAGATTCGACGAAAAAGAAAACTATCGAAATTAATTGTTTGGAATGTATGAGTCTTAGACTGATACGATCGTAGAGAAAACTGTAAAGTAGGTCTAAAAGATTACAACAATATCGCATCTTCCAAATCATCAATATCTTGCTCATTAAAGGCAATCGCTCAAGTAGTATATAGGTCCTATCTTTGTAAAATAGGCCCTATATCAGTGGCGATTCTAGACTTTTTGGATTGGATGGGCTAAAAATTACTTTAATCCCTCCCCATAAATGTGCATGTTCATACTGCTGACCACAATAACATTGTAGGCAATGTATGGCTAATTAAACTTTAAACTGGGGGCTAAGATGTGTATAGGGGCCAAGAAATACGAGGAGGCTAACTTTCCAGCTGGGGTTGTAGCCCCTAGCCCCCCCAGTAAACCCGCCACTGCCCTATATATATTCATAAATGTAAGAACTCCATCCAAGGATGGTGTCTTGAAAAGCCACACACAGACGAAAAACTAAAATTGAGTTACTCAACTCGAGTTTAACTCACATTTGTTTGCTTGTACGTAATCAGCGTCAACTGTTCACATCGGCTTAATCATAGACGTCAACAACAACCCATGTTTAGAAAATCCAAAGAATGTGCTACATGTTCCTGATTCAATGACTGTTTTGGAAATGAAGTATTCCAGTTCTTAATGCTTGTTTATTAATGAAGAATGTGTTGGAGTCGACCTCACAGAATCGCAATATTTGCCATAACCGCAGTTTAAAATAATTCAGTTAATGATTTGATTGTACAAGAGTATAAAACAATCCAGTGAAGCATCCCAAGACTCAATAATATCTATTCCCTTTTCCACATAAACTGAAAATCACAGCAACATTTCGCCATTTAGATGTTATTGAGGTAAAACGATGAATCTTTAAGAACTTAGATTTAAGATATCTACAGGCCTATCACTTAACACGAGAGGATTCTGTTTACTATAGGCTATTAACGATGTTCAAAACAACACAGGCCTAATGTGGAGCAGTAGGCCTAAGCCTCTAAAATCTATGATTTTGTACATCCCGCAGTAGCTTGGCTAGATCCATTAAGGACTGTTACCTCCGTCATTTTTTTAGAAACTAATCATTATGCCTCTTCCTAAATAGCAGCTTCTGAATTAATTAATTAATGCAATTCAGTAATTAGGGCACTTCTCTGCCAGGTCTCAAACACAAGGGTCTTAACGATAGAAGAGAAGCCTTGATTTGTCTCAAGGGCACTGGCGTTGAGGGACACTGATTCGCTGATTTCTGATCATAAACCGCGTACGGATCTGACCTGGGTTGGCCTTCAATACACCAAATTTGCATAATCAATTCAGACCAGCGTAATTAGACATCGTCCCGCAGTGGGTACATCTGCAAAACCAAATTCTGCTTCGATCTCATTCGAACCCCGAGGAATCCCTCTAGCGGTGGTCAAAATTTACATTACATTTTCTGTGCGCATTGGCGCAGGAGTCCAACCCGTCCGACGCCATTGCCTTCCCATCATGCCTGCGTCTCCTGAACGCGAAAAGTGGCTTCCAGATGGCGTCTACTGGATGTCGGATGCGTTTTATTTCTTGTATGAACCTTTCCGAACGATTATTAAAACAGGACGAAACGGACAGGCAACCCGTGACACGAATACTGCAGAGATTTCATCAGTTTTCGGAGCGGGACATCGGGTTAGGGTACTAGGCTGTTTTATGATGTACCAGAGCGTTTTATGATTTTAATTATAGTAGCTGACGGACGGATACGAACAATACTCTCCTTACATTGCTAAAGACACACGAACGTCATGAAGAGCCGCATCATTTCATGAAAAGAATTTTTATTGCTATTATCCATTTCTACGAACCTTTTATTGCTATGGCGTCTATTTATAGTTGTTGACAATGGGAATTGAGTAGAGGTGACTAATTGAATTCCTATTACAAATAAAACACGTTTAGAACCATCTATAATTGTTTATTTCTTAATTTATAGTCGCTTTTAAAGCGAATGAGTCTTAGATGCACTTAGCATTGCACTAAGTAGTCCTATAACCTGAGTCCAGTTGGTTATGTTTATCTTCCTTGGTCATCGGTTCTCTGATAAGCTACTCCTTCCTACTCGGTCTAATGCGGTCCAATATTGAATATGACTTTAACTTCCCACAACAAAACGTCACTGAATCAATCAACTTCAACCGGTGAACGTGGTTTTATCCAGTACAGAAATCACCGAAGATGCGTGACGAAAGCGTCCTTTTGTGTTGATTTCACTCAAGCGATCTGTTTCTCTCCCAGTAGAAAGGAAGCGGAATGCAACACCTGAGGCCATAATAGCGTGACGATGAAAAACCGGAAACGTCGTCTGGCGATCTAAAATTATTCTCCCCTGCAATCGCCCCCAAGCCCCTCGTCTGCGATGACGGACCCACTGCCACCGATTACTACAAGAGGGCGCTACTGTCGCCTACAATTAAGGGAGAGCGCGTTGTAGTCGGGGTGGGCTAGCCAGGCCGTTCTCCGTCTGTCGTCGTCTTGGCTTAACAGATCGATTCGTTTTAGTGTCGACCTGCCTGAGACAAACGTACGTCTGCATTCAAACGTATTTTATCGCGCGTCGTACCCGGTTTATCTTGACGGCCCTGGAAATCACGGCCCCCTCCGCCGTCGCTGGTGCTGCTGCCAGCAAGCGGCGGCCGCCAGGTTCTGAATTGTTCGCTGCCCAATTGGGCTTTAATGTATACTCAGTCTCAAGGAAACGTAAATAAAACTGATTTGATCACAGCCGCCAACGGTTTTATTCATGTGTCCTCGAAGTCGACAAGATATATGCAACGACAAGTCCAAGGGCACACAAGCATATACACGGATCTAAACTATATACATGTAATGCTGTGTGTATATATACAGGGTGGCTCAATAAAAAAAACCTTCTATCTGAGAAAATACAATTTCTCGTCAACCGATAGAGACTTTTTTACCAAATTTCAGGATTACCGGGGGAAGATTTCTTTAACAATCCCTAAAAATTTCATTAGAAAATTTTCACTGTTTCATAGCTTAGGCCTACTGCTGTTTAAATATTATACTGTCAAAATTACGCAGAAAATGGACAGTCACCTGTAATGTTCAATGTCAAATAACATCATCTTTCACTGCGAATTCAGAAATCTATTGAAGAGGATTAAGAGGATTAAGGTCTGACGAATTTGGTGGCCATTCATCTTTGCCAATGAAGTTCACTGCAGTTGATGGCAATACAGTCTTGAGCCAACTTTATCGTGTGAGCAGGCCTGGAAAATGAAACCAGGCGGTAGAACAAACTTGCAGTCTTCAATAAGTTTGGGTAACAGAGTTTCTACGTAAAGTTTAGCGTAGGCCTATACTTTAGCCTTGTCTGGGATGAAGTGCAGTTTCCCTTACCGCCGTTGCACAGGTAAGCCGAAATCATGACGTGCTTCGCTAACTTGCATGGCTCTCTCAACCACCAGGCGACTTTCGTTAACATCGCGCTTTTTGCCGGCAGACCAAACCAGTCGTTCTGATGGTTAACCGGCGGTTTCAGGTAAAAGTTTTTTCAAACAGTTGGCTGAAGACCAGTGAGTAATCTAGACGTCTTTGGGGGAAATTCCCCCCCCCAGGATTGATGTTCCCCCCAGAGGCCAGCAATATTATAATGTAGAGACCTTTCATAGGGATGGAAATCCCCCAGGATACATGGTTATCCCCTCAGAGAGACACGAAATCTTAAAAAAGGTCATCAACCTTTTTGAGAGAGCAATTCCTATAGGAAACGTGTACAAAGTTGGACGGATGACTAAAAAAAAGTATGGTTGGTCCCCCCAGAAACCTTGTTTCCCCTCCCAGAAGAGGGAGACTAGATTAAACACTGGCTGAAGACTGTATTGCCACCAACTGCAGGGAAAGCGGAACGTGTACAGAAAAATGAGCAGTGTTGTTAAAAGTATCGGGCGATGGTACATTGTCCATTTGGGAAATTGCAACCGTCCCATTCGTGAATTCACAGGCGTTCGCGTCCATATTATTCGTTTTTAAGGTTGCCGCCATATAAATGCTTCGCCGACTGTTGATAATCGCACCAAACGTCCCATCAGTGGTAGCAGAATATCTCTATATGGTATTTATTTAGCACGAGAGCATTGGCTGAGGGCTACCTTCGGAATTGACGAAGACCACTTGCATGCAGGCGAAATTCATTAGCTACACATGGATCTAGTAGTTGAAGTACGATGAAATGAAACATACGTCTAGATAACGATTTGTTTAGAAACGATCTCTTAATTGGTCATCGATCGGCCATGAATTATTAATCGACCGGACTCGATGGAGTCCACTGCATTCGGCAGGGGGTCATTTGTCAAACTCCCTGATGCGGCTGGAATGAAAGCAAGGCACGAAGCCAAGGGTTAACGATGTATGTGAGCCGATTGAACGAAACAAAGGCCTTGAACAAGTCTAATCCACTCATCCAACAGTTGCAGCCCTTCTGAAGGTATTGGCGAAGCACCAGCTACACAGTTTACACAAAATGCATTGCAGTGTAGGCCTTAATGTTGCTCAAGTTAATTAAATAATTAATTAATGGTCTTAAGATGATTGCATTAACTCAAGGGCTGTCTGAACCGTTACTGCTATTTACCGAAACAAACTCTAAACGTGCAGGATGTACAGTAACAAATTTATGCTACAACAATCGTTTTAAAGCATAAATTTAAAGTCCAAATCTGAGGCCGCTCAAGTCGATAGAAACGTACTGGATGACCTGGCCATTGTGTGAATTTTCAGCAGATTTATCTGGTTCTCATAGAAGAAATAGTACAATGTGAATTATGCTTGCGTGGGCAGGTGTGCTTAATCGAGATTTATGTTTGTTTTCCGCATAATGAAATTTAGTGATTTCTGAAAATGTCGGAATGAAAGGCCGTCCTGCAACAGCGAAATCAAAGACTAACGATTTGCAATAAAACCACGCAGACCTCGAGTCAGACCTTGGTGCTTATTTTATTGAATGTATTTTTCTTTACTTAGCATTTGATTTAGACAAATGTCCAAGCAGGTTTAGACATAATTAAAGGCCTTCACGAATATTACTTAGGATATAACAAAAAGATCATATTTTATTGGCATTCCTAAACATATGCTATGTTCAGTGGCGGCGATCTTGTTTGACAGGTGAGGGGGACATTTTTGAACTGATCTGGTCAAAAAGAGATTTGAACTGATATGGTGAAAAAAGAGGTAAAAATGTATCGCTGTGAACTGATCTGGTCAAAAAAGAGGCGTAAAAATGTATCGCCGTGAACTAATTTTTTACCTTTTTCTTCTTTCTTCAAAATGTGGGGGTCCGATGCATGGCGTGTCCCCCCACTGTTAAAGGTGGAGGTTTGTCCAACCGACCCCCCATGATCGCCTCCCATGGCTATGTTATGTGTTTGTACATATCCGAAGGCTTCTTCGTCCATGTGCATACGTGCATGCATGGAAAGAATGTACATATATACATACATACATATATATGCGGTCTGCTAGATACATAGATGCATACATAATACTTACATAAATAATACATGCATCTATTCATACAAAGTACATACATACGTACATGTACACAGTACATAATACTTGAATACATGCGTATACCCACAATATATGCGTGCACACATACATACATACATAATGTACAGAATGTCATAAAAATGAGTAATTATTATTGAGCATCGCTGCACATATGAAAGACTCTTTTCTTGTCGTTGCATATCGTTAAGGTGCTCGACGAACAGATCTTCCTCCTCCTCCTCCTCGTCCTCCTCCTCCTTCGTCCCTCATCCTCCGAACTTCTGTCTGCGTTTCGTGTTACTCTTCATTAGTTCTGCGCAGTCGACAAGCGAAAATGCCAGTGTCCAGCTTGTGTGGCCTGTCCAGCTGCATTACGTCGCTAGGGAATCATCCGAAAAGGTCACTCACCCAGGGTCACGTGGGGTCACGTGAGCCATCGCCCATCGCTGCACTTCCGTCAACGACGGGCGCCATTAATCTAATAAGTGTCGCAGTCATTTAATTCATTGAAGGCAATGAACGGAGTCCTCATCTCTGCGACGGAATTAAATATGCATGGAATAGATAAGCCACATATCGACATTTCACGGACACTGTCTCTCTCTCCTTCGGTAAAAACGACTTAAATCCTAAAAGAAATTGACGTGACTGTCCTTCCAACAGAAAAGAAGATCTCAACACTAATGAAGAAGAAATTTTGGGCGTGCAACCGCTAAAGGCAAAAACTAGTTCAGACAAATTATACTAGTCAAATCATACATGCATGTACATTTTTTCAGTCTTTGCAAGATGAATAGTATTCTCAAGCGCTAAGGCCTAATGAAAAGGTTTGACAAAATTCCGATCAATGAAGCGCGCTTCGGTGGGTCTAATAAGGACAAGTATAACTTGACTAAATACTATGTAAAACGGAACAATTAAATTTTCGTACTGTTCAGAGCTAGGGTAATTCATGTGTGCCAACTCACTCCTTTTAATCAGGCGGTGAAGTTTCGTCATTTCCTGACACGATATTGGCAGATGCCAGTGGCAGATGGTTTCCTGTTTAGCGATTTGTTCACGAAAGAAGTTACTCTGTATTTTGTTCCTAGGTTCATTTTTTTATTGTTCAAGACTCAACGTGTGAGTGCTTGTGATATTATACGATGTTCTTGACGCGTAAAAGTTGGATTGCAGAGGTTAACTGCGGTTTAATAAGTTGCTACTCTGAGAGATGAAAGGACACGAAAAGCGTCCGTTCCAGCTTTTGCATTAACAATGGGTACATTCATAGACCTATTATCAATCAATCAATCAATCAATCAATCAATCAATCAATCAATCAATCAATCAACTTTCGTTTATTCATTATACAGTTGTCACAGAACCAACTATAACACGTTCTTAATGTCTAGAACAATTTATGCCAGCTGTGGCAATTACAGCGAGGGGTGCTATAGATTGGTAGTCTTCGCTATCTCTTTTAGCTGTTGATTCCTTGCCTACATATTTTGTAGTTAAACTATCCAATAATTACTGATTGCTCAGTAGCCTACATGCTAATATAAAATATGAGTGGTTTTCAGACGTAGGCCTAAGTTGACGTTAGGCCTACTATAGGCCTATATGTAGGAAGCTACGATCGCCATCGCTCGCACTCTGCCGAATTAAAATGAACTCAAACTCATGTGTTCCGCTAATTGATCTAACGACTTCTACAGCGCTTTTATCAAAATGCATAAGACTTCAGTCATCAGTCGCTTTAAGTGAAATCCTAGTCTCATGGTCTGACATCCATCAAACATTTCCAGATGAATCAACTGGCTTTGTGTATCGTCGAGACATTGTACGACAGTTGTATAATGAAAATATTTAATATTTTGATAATCATTTACTGTATTTAAGGTCATCGTGTGTATATATTGGCCTATATGCAGTTATGCACAGTCGTGCTGGATGTCGAAGTCCAGAAACAGCCACTTATTAGTCGTTCCGGGATAGGCCCACCTGTTGGCATTCTATGTACGAGTTCAGTCCATGAAGACCTTGGCGCATGCGCATTGGCCGGTTTACTACTGATGAATATTCATTCATGTGTACTGACGTCACCACTACTGCCGCGTTATTACCTTGTATCCAGAGGCGCTTTACTAAAATATTAATTAACGTGAATAACCAGCGGCGTTTGATGAAAAAAAGCTAATTAACGTGAGTACTCACGCAACCACAGCATCACATGATATAGCCTACTAGAACGTTGTAGACTTTATCATTATTAACTTTTTGCCCTATACAGTTCAACTTTTCCAACCTTGAACCTGCTCTGGTCTGATAGGGTATACCAAACAGCATTGTCTTAGCAGCTTTTCATCTATTGATTCAACTTTCCACAAGGCTACAAAGCTCTACCTCTATAGTTGTTTGCTAGGCTTGACATTTTAACCAGCCCAATTGAGAGATCGAGAGGTATTAAATGGACATATTTGGAGGAGTTAAGCATGTAAGACAGATGATCAATCAATCAATTTAGTTTATTCTCAAACTCAAGTTGACAAAATCGCAACTTGTAACAGACTATAACTATAATTATCATAAATAATAGTACATAGGTAGTTAGGAAATTATGACTGTAGGCAATATAATATAATTTGAGGTAAGACAAGAATAGGAATTGTAGGTACATTGTTCAGTAGATGTTTTTAAATAATACTCGAAATATGAAATTACGATCATCTTAAACGGGGAGGATGAAACCATGCTTAACAAACGGGGAGGATGAAACATGTCTTGGCCTTAGCTTATACCGGGAATGGGGTCTTAGCTCATACCGGGAATGGGGTCTTAGCTCATACCGGGAATGGGGGCTGCGTGGAGGAATAGTCTATGAAGGACATGCATTTCATGTGTTCATATTGCTGCAATTAGTCGGTAGTCCGCTCCGTCAGCCAGCTCTGCAGCAGTCTTGGGTAATAAAACCCCATACGCTGCATCCTAGCCATTAGTTGTTCTGTTCTAAGCCTGTCTTCGACATTCATGTAGCCCCACCTTGCCGGTGATGCATACATTAGTTGTGCAATGGTTGTCATTTTAGCCACAACATGCAAGAACATAGATGGAAGACCGTTGGACCTTAACACTCTTAGAGCAAATATAGATGACGAACAGGCAAATAGTACTGAGTCCACATGAGAAGACATTCTAAGATCCGAACGCAAGGTGACTCCTATGACCCGGACTGGTGGTTAGGGAAATTAGGGCGGCTGAAGTGTAGGGTTCGCCACACGAAGGTCACCCGCTGGACAGAATTTATACCTAGTAGGCCCATGTTCATTTGTTATGTAGATTATTCACTTATTAAATGTTCGACACACAATAGTTTAGTATGCGTCGGGAATGCCTTACGATTTCGTGTGAATAATAAATATGAAAAACATTATTTAAATAGCATGATAACTGCAAACAATGTGCGTGTAACTTTTTTGTCCACACGTGCATTTTGAACGAGGTCAAACTCCCAATTACCTTTCTACACACTGGTAAACACATATGGACGTGCTGTATACGTGTATGAGTATTTAGGTATGGCTGTATTATGTCTACATATATATTTGTGAATGGATAGATTTAGGCCATAAATCTCTAATGTAGGGCCATGTATATATATGTTAGATCTTGTATGCATGTTTTTATGTATGTATGTATGCATGCATGTATGTATGTATTTATGAATGCATGCATCTATGTATGTATGTAATGCATGCATGCATGTAGTCATTTACATTTGAGTTTCTATCAATTCAGTCCCTTGAGAAAGATACAAGATTTGCTATCTTTTCATTACAGTGAATAACATAAAAAAGAGATAATAAACAATTAAAGAATAAGGATTTTTGAATACTGCGATTCGCGTTACTGATTTCATATATGACAGAATGGATGCACTAAGTCAGTATGCCTCAACAAATAAGTATGGTACGACGCCTAGCAACGTCATGCGTTAGTATTAGGCATGAATTGATTACACAAAATGTCTGATCAGAATCCACATTATTTTGTTGTTGTATTTATGTCTCATTTACCGTTCTTGCAGTGCAATTGCACGCACGAGTGTAGGCCTAAACATACTATAGTTTTCTCAATTGATGGCGCCGATGCCCTCGCCAAAGACCAGGCTATGAAGAAAGGAGACGCGGGAAAGAAGATAGTCACAATGATTCAGTTAAGTAAGTGAACTGCAAAGAGCTAAGTGCATAGCTGTCGCGTGAGGAGATCGACGACAACGACGAGATGTCATATTCATCATGATGTAATCGTCGTTGCCGGTCGAGATAGGAGGATGACGGACGAAAAGCCAGTCCTCACTTGGTCAACAATGAAGACAGCGAGGCCGGGGTGTAATCGAACACCACACAGCCAAGGTGTAATAGGACACCTCGCGGCTATGGTGTAACCAGACACCGCCCGCGCTGCAGGCGAGCGACGACCCGCGTATCGAGGAGCAATCTGACACTAATTGACGATAGCTTGACGTGGGGAGGGGGGCTGACTGATGCACGCTGGAGTTTCTACTTAACAGAAGGGAACGGAGAACACGGGACTTATACTGCTGACGAACGCGACGTGTGAACATCGGTCGAGCGAGAAACATCGGGAGGAACGACCAGCGGGGCGGCAGAGTATTAGTCCGTCAGATTCAGAGACTGACGCGAAAGAACGATCTGTAGTTAGGCTGTACGAAGCAACATTTGAGATAGTCCGATTTAATATCTAAACGCTTTAATACTACGTGGAAGTTCCCGTAGAGTTAGTGTATATATATTTGTTTCTTTAATTAAATTCATTTATTAATTAAACAAAGTTCGTCGTGAATCTTCTATAGAAAAGTTAGGCACGTATAATAAAAGTGCAAGTAAAGAACAAGCAATCGAGGGTCGACATCAACACACGGCAAACACACGACAGGGCGACCTCCGATTGCGACAATAGCCTAAGTCAACCTATGTGTAAGGAAGCGTAAGCCTTTGCAGTTAAAGTGCATAATTAAGTAGGGAATAATGGCATCTTCTTAAAAATGCTTCGAAGCTGGCATGCAACACAAATCGAGACGATCGCGTGTCTTCGGTGATTTAGAACAATGTCTATTGATTTTCATTCGAAAGGTTAGGACTGTCCAATATTAAATCGTTATCGGCATTCGGCAGCCCGGCTGATGTCATATCCGCATATTTTGTCGGGCACATGAAGGGCCTGGCCATTACTTGCGACCTTCAAATCAAGGTCACCGCAGGCTTCAGTGCCGACGACTGACATTTTCGTTTGTATGAACGGGCATGTCTCTTTCAACTCTCACTCTCATTCTCTCTCTCTCTCTCTCTCTCTCTCTCTCTCTCTCTCTCTCTCTCTCTCTCTCTCTCTCTCTCTCTCTCTCTCTCTCTTTCTCTGCCTTTCTCTCCCTCTCCAGTCACCGTCTCTGTCTATCTCTCTCGTTTATTTCTCACGTTGTGTATCCCTGTCTCTTCTTCTCCCTCCTATCTGTCTCGCTCCAATCACTGTCATTGTCCATCTCTCCCTTTTTCTTTCTCTTTCTCTGTCTGTTTATATAAATCTGCCTTTTCTTCTTCGTATTGTATCTGTTTATCGGTTCGTCATTGTCCAAAGCACCAACTGACAGCAGACAAGGCTTACTAGCCATGCCGGAGCCTTCTAGGAAAATCCTGATAATTCAATTACAGTAGAATTTATTTCAGTGTTCTGAAAGCTCGGTAAACGGATTACCAAAATTACCAATTACCAAAACAATGCTGGCAGCTTGGGTTCTTTGTGGTTCTTCTAAAATCCTCTCAGTCGTTTTCATGTTTCCGTCATCTTCTTTGGCATTCCAGGGTTTGATCTTGCCCTTCGTGTTGCCTTGCTGTGGCTCTATGAAACTGATCCTGTAGTTATGTCTCTCGGCCATTTATCCTAACGCAATTGTACGGGAATTAAGTGAATCCATCATTGTTTTGAGATCACTACCGCTATATAAATGACGCAATTCTATTAGGCTATGTACATGCGACGCAAATATAGGGGGGGGGGGTCTAGAACAAAACTCAGTTCTACGAATTGACAGTCAATTGTCAGCAGCTTACCATGCATGCAGCAAATGGACTTCTAGTATTAATGGCGAACGAGCAGCGCTGGTCTAGGGCAGTGTGCCGAATGCATCAAGAGAGGAGCGAGAAAACCGGTTAATATTTCAGGCCGATGACCTGTGGCCATTAGTAGGCTTGCATGCAATGCATATATCTGTCCACATTCTCCCCATATTAATATCTAATAAAAACAAGTCCATTATATATATATATATATAATTATTATATATATATATATATATATACACGCATGCCTCTTCATAATGCGCCATCTCCTGCCTTAATCTATCGCTAGTAGGAGCAGCAGCATGGAGGTCGGACAATCGCATTATATATCCATCTTAAATCACTTAATAATTCATTGGCCATCGATGGATGCCGCCATCTTGATTTGTCTGCGAACAGAAGAGGCAATCAATCAGCCAATCGGATATCGATCCATCAGCATACGCCCCTCCCTCCATGCCCCTCCTCCTACCTTTACCTCCTCTCCTCTGTCAGCAATGCAGCAACCGGCGTAAGACCCTAATGGGTTTAAGCGATCACAACGGTATCTGCATCGAACCCTGTCTAAAACCGTTCATGTGAATGATCGAGCGATCGAATGGACGAATACTGATGACAGAACATATCCACTGCAGTGAGAAACAAAAGAACATGACTAGAACCGATTGTTTTCTCCCTCAGTGTCTTTCTGGTTATGCTTAGAACAATGGAAATGCGGGAATCCTTATAAATGTGCTTTTCCACAATAATCGCCCACTACTGGCATAGGCTATTCCTCGACAGTAACTTGGCTAAAAAAGCTACGGGAGAACTCATAAATCGCTGAAATGTTACCAACGCCCTATTTCTAATAAACAATAGGAATGGTAACGCTTGTTTTTGTCATGCCTGAGCTGACCAGAAACTGGTCATCTGCACTTGCTATAGTGTGGAATGTCCTAAGCGGTCACTACGAAAAATGATCTTGCACACTCGCCACATTGTGCCTCTTTCTTGTGGAATGTCCTAAGCGGTCACTACGAAAAATGATCTTGCACACTCGCCACATTGTACCTCTTTCTTGGGTAATCCGCACTCAAAGCATTCATATCAAAGTGGAGGCTACATTAAAAGTATTTGGTCGTCATGAGTTTTTGTTTATTTATTTATTCATTTATTCCGGATATTTCTATAGCGCCTCTCGAAGTCAACTACTACTCAGAGGCGCTCCCGACTACAGCATTTGATACTGTGCCGGAATTTTCACGCCGAAGCGCCACGAGCAATTGCGAGTGAAGGACTTGCCCAAGGTCCGTACGCAGCGGCTAGAGTGGGATTCGAACCTTCAACCCTCCGGTCACAAGGCGCCGAACTTACCACTGAGCCACCACGCCCCAGAAATTGTTTCGATGAATAACTGGATTCGACGGGAATCGAACCCAGATACTCAACGACACGCGGACAACGCTTACACGTTGCGCCACGGGCCCCTGTTGAATAGAAACGAATTACTAAATCGAATATTAGGTTGTAGATGATCATCTTAAATTACCTCTGAATGAATAAACGATCTGAGTGAACGAATGAACGAACAAGCGAATGTATGAATCGAGTCGCCATTTTCTACCTTGTCTTCAACTTTTATTGCGAAATTGGTCTTGATAGGAAATTCAGCTGAGTCGTGATTCTTGCGGTTCATGGATTTAGAATTAGGATTATTTTAAATAACCGCGTCTCGCCTGCATGATTGAGCCGGTGGAATAGGCCCACGTGTGCCAAAATAGGCGTATACGCTTCTGACTGGCATCCGCAATCAACTGATCTCAACTGTCTTTCGTTACGAAATACCCGTAACCAGAGCTAAGAAGCGCACTATCTTAGAGATTTTGAATGTTTTTAAGAGTCGTGGTGCTGAATTCGAAGTCACTGCGCGTGTAGCAGTTCAGATCGAAACTCCATAGATTAAAGTAAGAAAATATCGACAGAATAATTTGATCATTTTTAATCTTGAAAAATGTTGAAACTCATATGATTAAATTGAAGTTGTTCACATTAACCTGATCCAAGTTAATTATTTCAATATATAATATAAGAATATGAAAATGGCAAGAAGTCATTGAATAAGCCTGCTAGATAGTTAACGTTGCGTAATCCTAAACTCGTAGGCCTATAACGTAGAGGCCAAAAAACGCAGTTTGCTGGACTATAATGTTTGCCCGTTACAGGCCCCTATATACAGTACAATAAACTTGGTTCAAGCTAATTATTTCAAACGTTTGTTTCATGGTAATTAACAGTTGTGACTAATTTCGTAGCAACATGCGTAAAGCTTAGGCCTACTGCTGCTGCTGCTACTACTACTACTGCTGCTGCTGCTGCTGCTGATACTACTACTACTACTACTACTACTACTACTACTACTACTACTACTACTACTACTACTACTACTACTACTACTACTACTACTACTACAATCACTACTACTTACTACTACTGGTTCTAGTATTACTACTACTACTCCCGCTACCACCACCACCACCACTACTACTACCACTACTAATACTGCTACTATAGTCTACAATAATGTTAGGCCTACTTCTTGTGAATCTGTTAAGCATCCCATGGTCAAAAATTATTAGGCAGTGCCGTGTTTAAAGATCTTTTGGCTGGAGTGCAAGCAAGCCAACAATATGGCAAAAAGCCAATATGTCCTAACTGGTTTCACTGCTCGTCAATTAAGTAATTATTTCACAATACTCCGACGACGTGACGAAACCAGAGCTTATCCTAAGATGCATATAGTAGGAAGAAATCCTAAAATTCGTCCTAACTGTGGACAATGGATATCACTGTACTGGGAATATACTTACACGGTACACCAGTCCCTGTATGATGCACCGTACACAAATAATATTAGAAGGCTTGACGTTTTCCTGCTGGAAATTTACACCTCGATTTTCAGGTAGACGTAACTCAGAAGAAAAAAGGAGCAGGATCTTCAGCTGGCCTGAGAGGCAGGCATAGGTATGAAGTGTTAGCGACTTCATTTTCTTAGTCTCAGCATATGAGAGCGAGTGGCCAGTTTCCTCCCTCACCGCCTCATCTTCCCACCTACAGTGTACGGTCAGTGTACTCAGCATAGCTGAGTTTGCTAGGGAGCGCAGGTTGAACATAACTATCAAACCAAATTTCTGCCCAGCGGGGATATGAACCCTAGACCTCTCGGCTTACATGCAGTCCAGTACTCTAACCAATAGACTATAGCTCATGCCTTGTAACTCAATAAGCAGCAAAATATGCGTTTTACTATAGCAATCCGTCAGACATAATAGATAATGCTCAAATGTAAGGAGTGAGCATCAAAGCAACGCCTACCTTTGGTATACGAGACGATTAGGATTGTCAGTATACACATTGCACTAATTCGCTGCCAACTGAGAGTGCCATCCATTTTTTAGATGCTTCCTTCCGTTTCCATGGATATCACCAGGAAATTAAGATGAAGATGGCGTCGTTTTACGACAAATCGACGAACGAAAGTGTTTCAGGGAGGTTCATTACGACCGCCTCCGACCCGTTGCCTTCAACTGCGCTCGGCGCCTAAAAATGTTCGGATTTAACGACGAGGACGAAAGCAGCGAACGTACAACTCAAGCGCCTGTGTGTACTCCTGTCTTCGCACTCTCAACAGCGATCATCGTTATATTGAATCACAGTCGATCACAGTCGCTCTCTCTCGCTCTCTCTCTCCCTCTCCCTCTCTCCCTCTCTCTCTCTCTCTCTCTCTCTCTCTCTCTCTCTCTCTCTCTCTCTCTCTCTCTCTCTCTCTTTCTGTCTCTGTCTCTGTCTCTGTCGCTCTATCTGTCTGTCTGTCTCTATCTGTCTGTCTGTCTCTCTGTCTCTCTCACACACACTTTCTCGCTCTGTCTGTCTGTCTATCTCTGTCTCTGTCTATCTGTCTCTGTCTCTCTCTCCTTGTCTCTCTGTCTCTTTCTCTCTGTCTCTCTCTATCTCTCGCTATGTCTCTGTCTGTCTATCTCTGTCTCTGTCTGTCTCTGCCTGTCTCTATCTCTCTTTCTCTCTCTCTCTCTCTGAACGCAGCCAATAGTCTACATCTGTTCACAACGAACTGTAAACCCGGTCTTTCTGTTTCTAAGCGACCGACATTACTATATACACCCAACGCTACTTTGTCCGCTCTTACTTCAGTACTTTGTCACCATCCGGGCTTCAGCGTTGTCTCTCTAATGCACGTAAACGACGTGAATCTGCGTATAAAGTACGTTGCTATAGAGAGGAAGACCTCATGTTGTTCTACGTAAAAGCCACCAACGCCAAAAACATAGTCAACACCACAGTTGTCGTCATCGTCGTCGTCATCATCATCATCATTCAGACCGACGACATCCCCCGCAGATCTCCATATCAGACGCTATAGATATCATCGGACGCACGCGGAGGCCGATCACATGGATAGATCATCCTTGAAGAATTCTATAGCTTCTTCCGACCGCTAGAGGTCGCGCTTCTTAGGAGTGGCATTCGTGGCCGTAAAAATGACTTCGTCTGATTTAAACTCTGTCTGACTTGAACATATTAAGAAGATGCGCTGTGCCATCGATAAAGCCACCAATGCAGCACTGCATGCGTTGTCATGCAGGCTCACCCTGAAGTAGATTTACGAATGTAACACCGTCACAGAAAAATGCTTCTTTGTGTGTAGCAATAAGGAAACTGACCGTTTTGCGACAACAGAACAGAAGTTCGCACTTGTAAAACAGCACAAATTATTTGAGTGATCTCGAAATTGGGGCGTGGTAGCTCAATGGTAAGTTCGGTGCCTTGTGACCGGAGGGTTGGAGGTTCGAATCCCACTCTAGCCGCTGCGTACGGACCTTGGGCAAGTCCTTCACTCGCAATTGCTCGTGGCGCTTCGGCGTGAAAATTCCGGCACAGTATCAAATGCTGTAGTCGGGAGCGCCTCTGAGTAGTTGTTGACTTCGAGAGGCGCTATAGAAATATCCGGAATAAAAAAATTGACATTGTTTTGATTAATACAATTGCTAGTAGGCTACTGCTACTTATTTGCAAGCATGCAGGGGTAAACTTAACCGGTCATGATTAGGCCTAATTGAATTCATTTGGTACAAAATAATGGGAAACAGTTGTAACAAACAGCTCGGTATCTGAACAAAACCGGATACCAGACATTGGATGAAAAATAGGATATACAACAGGTAGAGACAGACAGTAAAATGAGACACACAGAGACAATTAGCGACACAGACAGACAGACAATTGGCGACACAGAGAGACAGAGAGTGTCTGCGCAAACTCGTGCAAGATATCCACCGCAAATTATTCGAGATATCGGCTGCAGAATGAGTATAAATCATGTATACAGAGGTCGTTTCTTAGCCGATTGACTGTCAACGGAATATCATTATATACCGAGTTATAATTTTATTTGACCTTTGATCCGTTTGCCTATGGTCACCTTTCATATAGCGTAGATCCGTTTTCTTTATTGAAAAGACAACTGTATATGGTGGAGAAATTTATTTTTCATCCAATAAGTATGCCTACATACTTAATACTTAGTCCTTCCCGTACAGGTCTGCACATTGGGAAACGCATCTCCTCCACTAGTCTCTGTCCATCGTCAGCTTCATTGGCCTCGTCCCACGACATCTCCATGCGTCTCAAGTCGTCTCTGGTGGTTTCCGGAAAATTTTACCGTGGTCTTCCTAACCTCCTCCGTTCCGAATTCCAGAACATGCCTACATAATTATGGTGGAGAAATGTTCCTGTTCATCCAAGCATATGTATGTATGTATGTATGTATGTATGTATGTATGTATGTATGTATGTATGTATGTATGTATGTATGTATGTATGTATGTATGTACGTATGTATGTATGTATGTATGTATGTATGTATGTATGTATGTATGTATGAATGTATGTATGTATGTATGCATGAATGTATGTATGTATGTATGTATGTATGTATGTATGTATGTATGTATGTATGTATGTATGTATGTATGTATGTAAGTATGTACCTGAACATATTTACATAATTTTAATTGAATCATTACAGTTGACCATTTTAAAAAGGCCTAACCTGGATGAGATCCATGGATGGATGCTAGCAGGGCTGTAGTCGAGGGTATACGCGGGTATACAGCGTATAGTCACCTCTAGAGACCGAATACTCACCTCACAAAATATTTTTACTCACCTGAAATTAGTTTCGGAAAACTAACCGAAAGCGTGTACTCACCTCTATACCGCTAAGAGCCCTGGATGCTATAGGTATATGCAATTTTTTACATAATTGTGTGAATGGATGTGATGGCTGATAGATTCATGCAATTTGTGGGTGGCAGATAATTATATGCAATTTGCTACAGAATCATGAGAACGTTGGTGAATGCTACCAATCGGCCTCTACACCTGGAGTTTTGCTCTAAGTCTCTGTCGGTTGTTGCCATACAGGACACGTAGTATTCAGCTGAATGAAGTGGCTAGTACGGCTTAATTGGACCGTCATGCAATTGCAATCGCTTGATCAAGTCTATACATACGCAGTAGGTGATGCGTAATGGGTGCTAGGTCAGTGACAGTGGCGCCTCTGTATTGCGTGCCGGTGGAGACATGGAATGCTGAATCGGTGACCTATCTTCGGAGGCCACCGCTGCTCAGCCCGAATGCTTCCCTCCATCTCCTCATAGACACAGTCCAATGTGAATCCTTCGTACGGTCAGTCAGCTGTATTTGATATGCGCCGACATTGTGGGAGGAGGTGCAAAGGCAGGGTAGGAAGAGCAAGACGGCTGAAAGAGGGGAATGAGGCGGATAATGATGGAAGTGGCGGAAGACGATGAAAGGCAGGAAGGAAAGAAAGAAGAGGCGAAAGAGCATAATGTTGGGAGAAGGATTAGATCTATCATTATAAGCAGAGTCATAAAGCGCAGGTTAACATAATTAAATGCAGAAAAAACGCGCTAACCGTACCTCGGCCAATCAGCAAATATAAACAGGAAAGGATTCAACTTATTCAAGAAGCTATCGATAGAAAGTTCTGAAGCACGGAGTTCAAAGTCCAGCATAATGCATTCCAGACTCTTGTACCCCATGCGCTGAATGTTCTTGCTTGCGTCACGGTGGCTTTACCGGATCACACTAAGTTGTAGCTCTTTCCCGAACGCAATCGAGACCAACCTGGAACTGAATATGCTGGCACATAGTCTTTGTATTTTTGACTAAGTATGGTGGCGCCACTTCACGTCAACACCGCTTGATAAGTGTCGCCACTCTGAAGGCGATCCTCTTTTGAACGACAGCCAGTGCAGATCTCGAAGTACATAGAACTGTACATATATATATATATATATATATATATATATATATATATATATAGACTCTCCACGTGTAGGATGTGACATGAGAGAA
>OY744606.1:52256982-52697081 GCA_963556255.1 Allolobophora icterica | reverse complement strand
CAAAGACCAAGACCAAGACTTTTGACAATATGAACAGTCATTTAACAAAACGCAAGGATTTTACAAATTTATCCAATAATTACTAATACAATTGCTTTAGTATTTACACGGTGTGAGTAAGGCTTTACTGTTGTTTTGGACATTAATTTTGACTTCCGGTTATTTACCATGGAATGATTTCAAAACAGACTCACAATTTGTACAGTCACATCCGGTACTTAAAAAGCTGCTTTGTGTGCCGGTGAATTCAGAACTGTAGAACGTATTTTTTACATGGCAGAATTTTTATGAGGCCCCACAGGTCTTGATCAGAAAATTCTGAGCGAATTGGTTTTTATAAAATGAAAAAGGCATTTGCATTAACATTTCGCATTAAAGACTTTTGTAAATACGAATTTGGAATTCTCTGTAGTCTGCATTTGGAGTCGTTTTGTTTGAATAAAATAAAAGATTCATGTTTTAATTAAAATAGCGAGTAGTCCGACTTGACAATTTTTTAGTAAGGAATAGAAGTCTGGATATGGTTGTGATTTTTTGGGTATTTTTCTCGCTTTTGGTCTTGAGGTTCAAGGTCTTGGTCTTGGTCTTGATGTTCAAGTTCTTGGTCTTGGTCTTGAGGTTCAAGGTCTTGGTCTTGGTCTCGGTTTTGAGGTTCAAAGTCTTGGTCTTGGTCTTGGTCTTGAGGTTCAAGGTCTTGGTCTTGGTCTTGAGGTTCAAAGTCTTGGTCTTGGTCTTGGTCTTGAGGTTCAATGTCTTGGTCTTGGTCTTGAGGTTCAAGGTCTTGGTCTTGGTCTTGAGGTTTAAAGTCTTGTTCTTGGTCTTGGTCTTGAGGTTCAAAGTCTTGGTCTTGGTTTTGAAGTTCAAAGTCTTGGTCTTGGTCTTGAGGTTCAAGGTCTTGGTCTTGAGGTTCAAGGTCTTGGTCTTGAGGTTCAAAGTCTTGGTCTTGAGGTTCAAGGTCTTGGTCTTGGTCTTGAGGTTTAAGGTCTTGACAACGAGACTGCACAGATGACCGACATTGGAATGGTTAGCCACATCTGTTTGCACTCATTTGCCCAGACTAACAACAATAATGCAGATGTGGAAGAAACCTTGATTTTGTGCCGACACCGCCAACTACTACCACTACTATTACTACTACTACTACTACTACTACCACTACTACTACTACACTACTACTATTACTGCCTCAACAACAATAACTACTGCTACTACTACTACTACTACTACTACTACTACTACTACTACTACTACTACTACTACTACTACTACTACTACTACTTCTACTATTACCACTACTACTACTACTTCTAGTTGCCGTATAAACATTTATAAAGAATAATGCCTGTCAACAAATTAATTAGAATCCGTAGTTGCATATAGTATACGCTAATGCGAAGAGCGTGTACTACATAATTGTAATTATAATAATTATATCTGTGTTCGTACTGTTATCTGATGTTGATTTTTGTTACTGTATGGCATTGTGTCATAAATGTAATTCTTCAGCAGAAACAACCTGACGACTCGCTTTGTCGTGACACTCTACACAAGAAAAACGTTTCTGGACAACCAGAAAAAAACCTCTGGATAGACCTAACCTTCGAGTAAAGAAATCACGTTTAAAACAGTGTTTCTCTGAAGTAATACAGCTTCTGAATCACATGTGAACATCAACTGGGGACAAAAGCGTCACGCTACGGCCAGCAGAGTCGAGTTCCACGAAATCGATGTTTGAATAGGCCTACAAGACAACGCTGAACGATTTTGCAAGTGCAGACCATTGAATATAAAACTGTGATATGTCGTCCTGCGTGTCTTCGTTCAGTACACTTATGTCGCATTGCATCCTGGGAATGTCAACTGTCAGACCAGCAAACTACAATGTACGCAGCGACAAATGCATTTAGACATTTGGTAATCGTCGGAATTCAAAGACTAACGGAACAAGAGTCGCCACGGGGTCCCTCCTGCACTGACAGGCAGTAATCACCCGTGCATGCATGCATGGCTCGTTTCGTAAAGCTCAGAGCGATGTACGAGATTAAAGTATTTGGTAGGGGCCTTCCATGGGCGGAGTTTATCAGGGGCTAGGGGGGCTAAGCCCCCCCCCATGAAGCCACAGACAGAAACTTTTATGAGACGAATTTCCTTTAAAAAAGGTCATCAAATTAATTTTTCGGAGACGAATTCCTAAAAAAAGGTCATCAATGTTTTTGTAAGGTATGTTTAGCCCCCCACCCCATGAACTAAAACCAAACTCCGCCCATGGGGCCTTCACTCCCTACAGCCTATGGCTGTAATACGATCGTCAATGAATAGCGTCATAATCGAGTATTCCGGTAAATCATGGGCTGGAGATGAATGGGAATCGAATATTAGTATATTTAAATCGTGTATTACGTTCACGAGAAATCGTCGAGAATTGAAATTTGTCTTTCATCGGACTTCGAACCGTCAACTCGCTCGAATTGTAGCGCAGCGTTAATTCGAGGTGATTTTGTTACCTGTATGTAAGTAACAGTCACTTATTTTGTTATCTGTAGCTAATTAACAAACAATTTAATGACAACAGTACTGATGAGTTCGACACAAAATTATATAAGCTTACACGCAAGAACCTATCAACGACATTTGTAACTCAAACTGTCAACCCTTAGCACAACTGCCTGTACAAGATCGTTCTCGCCCTCTCATCAGTCTGTGCAGATACTTCACGCAGGTCGCTGGACAAGTTGTAGCCTATTACATAACTTTTGACTCGTCGGCTTCACGGTTCCTCGGCCTAGTTCAGCAGGTCGGCACCACAGCTATCTATAGCAGCGGCTATACCTGTGAAGGAAAGTTCAAGCAGATGCTCATTGGCAAGCAGATCTCTATTAGTCACGCCTACAAGGGTCGGGTTCATACGGTTTCTCCGGAGAATTCGAGGGATCGAGCTTGGACTTTAAGTTTACTTTAACTGAATGGTTGGCCTACTGAAGGCATTGTGGAGGGGGAAATAGATGAATGGTAATACTCTTGCATGAAGAACATAAGATCTTGAAACATGCAGTTCGATACCCGCAAATCCACTCTATGTCGACTCAGCCTTTCACTCCCTAGGGGTAAAGTAAAAATGAGCGGACGCCTAACAGGCTGTCAAGACGTGTGTTCAATAAGATCTTGAAAATTGTACCGTCGTGTTTCAGTTTCACTTACTGCAGTTTGTCAGTGAGCTTGTGAATAAACACGACCGTATACAGTGGCGGCGATCTAGTTTGACAGGTGGGGGGGATGACACTTTTGAACTGACCTGGTTACAAAAGAAGTGACACATTTTTTCGCACTCACGCGCGAAAATATTTGTTGACCTTTTTTGGTGTTTCTTCCAGATTTGGGGGAGACAACTGTATGATGTGTCCCCCCCCCACTGTCAAAGGTGGGATCTTGTACCCTCGACCCCCCCCCGAGATCGCCGCCCATGACCATATATTTATAGTGGTCATACATACAGTCATCCATTCGTTCGGTCGTGCACATAATGTGTCTGTTGCATGCGAGCTGTAGGTAGGAAGGCTCAGCTATCATCATCATCAGCACAAGTCACTTATGTATTAAGAGGCATGTTTTGGGAAACGAGGAGAGAGAAGGGAAGAACGAAAACGAACGACGGTGGTAGGAACAACAACAGTGTGTAGTGAGTGAATTGAGAGTGCGTGTAGGTGAATCGAATATTAACTATTGTAGTCAACGTAGTTAATTGCAAGTTAACAATAAAGTAAATATTAAATTAATGAGTGTTATCTATCAACGAAGTAGCCAACAACGGCCGCTACAGGTGGTGGAGAACCGGTCATTACAACTAGCTTTTTACATGAGTGAAACTTTGTATAATTTTACATGTCTGGAAGCCAACTTGCAGAGTTTGTTGTTGTCTGTTGAGTCACTTATTGCTGGAAGGTTAGAGGCTACTATCTTGCATCAAGGAGATATTCGACGTGTTCTTGTCAAGCTTCATAAGCATTTGAAGTCTATGCGACTGCCTGTCCGGATTTTGGTTAGAGATCCCGCATATTTTTACCGGGTTAATACTCACATTGCCACTCTACAACGTAATATTCTTTACATTACCTTAAAAATTCCTCTCACTACTGTCAACTTTTCCATGGAATTATACAAGGTCACTGTTGTTGCCAAATCCATAAGTGCTGATAATCCACATGCTACTTTGATTGATCGCTTACCGAGTTATTTTGCAGTTGCTCCAGTCAGTAACACATTTGCGGTTTGGGATTCTTTGCCATTGTTGCAGGACGGGGATGCTTTTCGCATTGTTTCAAAGCATGATATTCAGTTGCGGACTGATTCAGAAGTGTGTATATTTGCTTTGTATGTGAATGACCCTGTTGCTATACGCAAGAATTGTGTACTTCTTCTTCTTAGCCGTAAGCCGTCATCGTTTGTGTATTTAACTGAGAATACTATGGCAATTGAAAATGGGTTGTCTGATTTGATGCTGATTTGTCCTCAAGGACGGTCGAAAAAGGTTAATGCTTGCAGTTCTTGTCATGTTTCTATTCCGAATGAATGTTCTATGGTAAACGAACAATATGTTTTTCCTGCTTCGTGTTCAGCGAGTGACCTACTTAATGCTAGTGATTCAGTTGTGCATACGTTTAATTTGGCGATTATTCAAGAGTTTTTGTTCAGGAGGATTGGGCTCTGCTTAAGGCGGACACTACTGTCGCTGAACAGATTACGCTGCAGTTGCCTGTTTTCATTACTCATTCAAATGTTTCTCTGGTAGCTGAGGAACAGTTGGCTGAGGATTTTGCCACTGCAATGAATTCTGTTAAGGACGGTCAGGCAATATTCAAGTCCAAGGATGATATTTTTCGGGAACAATTGGAAAATTTGAATAGTTTGGATTCGTCCTTTTACTCTGCATCCATATCTTTTCTTATGCCTGTGGGTTCATTTATAATTGTTCTCCTTGCTGTAGTAACGATTTATTTGGTGGTTCGTGTGCATCAATTGTCTATTATTGTGTTGACTTTGTCACGCCCTGTTCAAACTAATTCAGTTCGACCAGTTTGGATTTTTTCGCAGTCAACTGGGATTCCGACATCCCGGCCAATGATTTTATTTGAATATGCGGAATTTCCATGGTTTCAGATTACTGTTATCACGTTCCTTGTGGTTATGGTTTTGGTTCTGATTTTTCGGAAGGTTTATCGCCGTTGTTGCAGGTCGTCGGTTGTTCAGCCTGTGTGTTTAACCATGCATATTTTTAACACAGAAGCTAAAGTTGTTATTCCTTGGTATAAGTTGCGTTATGCATTAGGAGATTATGATGTTGTCGCTTTGAATGCTATTTCTAATATTAGTCTTTCTCGTCATTGTTCTGGTCGTCAGTTACGTTTTCAGTGGAATATTACAGCTTTACATAAACCTTCTCAGATTCGAGTGTTGTTGCCACAGTCCTTATCTATTTCTTACTGTTTGGCTCGAAAACTGGACACTATTATTGGCCCTAACAAACGTTATTCTGTTCAACTGTATATCTCTAGTTTGGAATTCAATGTTCCGCTTGAGTTGCAACAATAATCAGTGTTGTTGTTTACCTTGAATTTCTGCTTGTTGATTGAACTATTCGTCGATTGATTGCTATCGTTTAGTTCTAGTTGCTTATCTTGCTGACGCTTGTATTATCATGTTCTACTTGTTCGTATTGGGATGACGATTTTTATGGTTACATGGTTATATTTCGGTACTTTATATGGTTATTGTGTTGTGATCATTAATGGTCATATAGTGGTAGTTATGAGTATTGTGTTATATTACGTTAGTTTCTCATGTCGTGCTTACTATTTGATTGCTATTTCGATTGTTATTGTCACTGCGTTCGATTCACCGCACGGGGTCTGATAGAATTATGGACTGATAGACTGTTTGACTAGATTTTTTTGAATTGGACTTATGTGTTAGTATTCTTCACTGTTGGTTATTCGTTATTTTGTTGAGGGGTTTAATGGGCAAAACCCGTGGCTCGTGTTTTTTTATAAGGATGGTCATATAGTGGTCATACATACAGTCATCCATTCGTTCGGTCGTGGACATAATGTGTCTGTTGCATGCGAGCTGTAGGTAGGAAGGCTCAGCTATCATCATCATCAGCACAAGTCACTTATGTATTAAGAGGCATGTTTTGGGAAACGAGGAGAGAGAAGGGAAGAACGAAAACGAACGACGGTGGTAGGAACAACAACAGTGTGTAGTGAGTGAATTGAGAGTGCGTGTAGGTGAATCGAATATTAACTATTGTAGTCAACGTAGTTAATTGCAAGTTAACAATAAAGTAAATATTAAATTAATGAGTGTTATCTATCAACGAAGTAGCCAACAACGGCCGCTACATATTATCATAGTACAGTATGTAGGCTACCTCTGTCATTAAATACCAGTACATTTAGCCAATTTTACACAGTACATGTGAACTTCGCTTATGCGCAAAGTCGCACAAGTGGCAGTCCAGAGGCTGTGCCACTCAAACAGTGTCGACTGTAGTTCAGAAGCTCCTTGCTAACCAGACAGTGTGTACGTATATATATACGTCAACCTTGCCAACAGATTTCTGGATACTGACCTGATATAAACGGCAGAGCCGTAGCAACAAAGAACGTGGCCCCCTCCGAACATATGTCCGGGGCCCCTTACAATGCGGAAACTGGAATGTGCGGTCCCCTACGGACATAAGTCCGGGGCCCCTTACAATGCGGAAACTGGAATGTGCGGTCCCCTCCGAACATACGTCCGGGGCCCCTTATAATGCGGACACTGGAATGTGCGGTCCCCTCCGAACATACGTCCGGGGCCCCTTACAATGCGGAAACTGGAATGCGGTAATATACAATATACATGGTTCATATCATGTGATGTATCAAAACAGTATCATAATTACTTCACGCCGTTGACGTTTTTTGCCACTTTTAGGGGCCCCCTTCCTTGCGGGGCCCCCTCCGGTCGGAGGGTACGGAGGGCGGTCGCTACGCCTCTGATAAACGGCTTGGTTTTGGAGCGTTGATGCCTTGTGCATTAGACACCGTATTCGTAATCTTAAAACTTCTAAAGCGCCACTCGAAGGACAAGCGCAGGGCACCAGCGTATTCACGAGCGCTATATCAAATCAGAGGGGGTTTGCCAGAGAGTAGTCCAAAAGAGTTCCATGTCCGCTTCCAGAAGCCCAAATCAAATCAGAGGTGGTTTCCCAGAGAGTAGTCCAAAAGAGGTCAGAGTTCGGTTTCCAGAGGGCCGGTGAAATACAATTTATAAATTATAATTACCTGGTAAGGAGAAATTTGGCCGATGGATACCAGCGTTTAATGCATAAGGCACCTACCGATGGCGCACCAAAACCAAGCTGTAATGTAGTAAATATCCAGATCAGTACGCAAGACAGGAGGCAGTCTATGGTGGATGAGTAATATGAAAGAGGTAAGCCTTCATGTGGAGTTATTTCAATACAGCCAATCCTTTAAACAGCAGACAGTCTGTACCGTACTGAAAGAGTCCATTCGCACGACGCGGCAGTATCAGAGTACGGTATACAGTAGCCTAGGCCTACAACCACAGCAGTGACAGCACAGTTAATCCTGAAAAACGATCAACTGTGTAGCCGATAGGAAAATGGTTCACGAACATTTTGCACTAAGGGCCACACAAGCAATTGTTTACACGTAACTTCCTGCGGGCCACGTAGGCCCTACGTATCTTTATTATAAACTGTTTTCTGTTTGTATAGTAGATAAAATTAAGTACAAGCTATTCGAATATGAAAAAATCATGTTGCTACTGAAACATTTCAATTCAATGGAAAAATTCATGTGAATTAGAAAAACTACTGCAGGCCTACACCGTTCATATGTCAATACGTGGCACTTAAACGCTTAGTATAGTGAGAAGTAAAAGTAGGCCTATAGCCTACCTAGTATGACGCAACAAGAGCGGCTTTGCATGTTCTGGCTTTTTATTTTGGTAAAAAAATGACTGCTAGCTGCTTAATAAACTTTGTTTGTTATATGAAATTCCTTCATAGATCTTGTCTATGCAGCTGGATACTGAGAACTAAGGCTCGTGTAATGTAGTTCCAGACTCACAACAGATGAAGCCGCATACTAAGAAAACCTGCTGCTCCATGGGTACCATTCTGTCGAGCACAAACACGTATTTGTTTTCATTCGGAGTTGAATTCACGATTAGCACTCTGCTCTTGTGTTGGATGATGTCACGGCCGGAGCTTATAAAATATATACTTTTCTCTAATAGAAGGGACCGTGGCACCGTGCCCTTAGGCCTATTAAATAAAAAAATCCAGGAAAAGACTGTTTGGTGCGTATGGTATCGAGTTTTAAACTCGGCTGTGAATTAAAGTTCAGATATATACAAGGCCGACTCGGACCTCACAGGAATAAAAATGGAGCTCTTACACAAAATGACCAAAATTTTTAGCAGTGGTTAGGCCTAGACGGGCCACCCAGACACAACTGGTGGGCAACGTTTGGTACGCGAGCCACAATTTGGGAACCACTTGTATAGGCATTAGCATATCGATTAAGTGCAGATGTCCGTAAAGAAAACCGGGTTCGGGTAATGAAAAATGCGGACACACGCAGATAAAGGGAGGGAGGGGTTAAAAAGTAAGTCATTATCTGCCCGCGTCGTTTATGGACAACCCCTAACGAAAACAAAGATCTATGTGTAGGAATCCTATTAATCATATCTGGAGCGAACATGGAGACGATCCTCTTCCATATAAATCCGCTTCCGATAGGTCTCATAAATGCGCAATATAAAAACTCAGATACATAGATACAGCTGGCTTTGCATCATTGCAGATCAAACCGGTTGACCTCCAATAATCTTTCCTTTATGTAGGAAATGTAGAGCAGCTGTTTGACAAGCAGAATAAGCAGCAAGAGTTCCTTCATAGTAAGAACTCATGTGAAAGTTCAAAAATTATACTAATTCCACCCTACATGCAGAAGTAAGGGGTCATCCATAAAGGACGTCGAAAAATATGACCTACTTCGGACCCCTCAATCTCCCTTGTCCGTACTTGATATTACCATCCCCTCTCCCCCTTTGAGGACGTCCGTATGCCAAAGCCAATGAACGAAAACCAACATTGTGACTAACGTCATTAATAAGCTACATTCAACTGAAGTTACTCAAGCAATCTGGTAGCCATGTGGCGCTGCTTTGACTTTAAATAGCATGTACTGGTTGACATTTTAAGTAAGCCGATTTCAAATAAGATAGAACGATCTTATTTGAAATCGGCTTACTTAAAATGTCAACCACTACATGCTATTTAAAAAGGAAAAGTAAGCCCACAGTGTTTTAAAGTTCTACTTCATAGCATGAGATTTTAGGCAATCACCTCACAGACTTTTCCTCTCTCTCGAGGAAGGTTGAAACAGAGATGTTTAAAAATCTATCAAATTTAGAAACAGATGCAGACGTCCGCACTGGTCATAACCCCCTCCCCTTGTCCGCATTTGAATGACCCTCCCTCCTCCTCATTGTGGACGTCCTTTATGGGCGACCCCTAACATATTCTGCCACTATAATTTTGTAGGCATATATCTACCTATACAAGCAGACAGAAGCCACACCTGTCGATCCGAAAGGCCTGAGTCGTAATTCGTCGACGCTGTTCATTGAACTTCATTCACCTTCAAATATTCATGGCTGACTAGATAATTAATGCACCGGCGTTAATTAGTATCAGATGAGAAGCAGCTGAACCGCGTGCAACACACACAACATTCAACTGCAGTTACTCAAGCAATCTGGTCGCCATGTGGCGCTGCTCTGACTTTTAATGCATGTCAACGCCAGGTGGCGTCTTCAAGCAACAGCTACTGTTAAAACACGTTTGAAGAATTCGATTCTAATCATTACGTACTAAGACAGCACAACAAGATTCTTCACAAACTGCGTCTTAATCCAATTGACCAAAAGTAATATCGTAACAATAATCCAGGATTATTCCAGATGTACATCAAAACATAAGCTATATTGTAACACCACAGTACTAAATGTAAGCTCACTTCTTTTGATTGTTTGAATAAAACTAATTATTTTGCTTTTGGAGACAAATGTACAAACTCAGATGAACCAATCTGAACTCAACAAAATCCCAGAGTTAATTCACGAAAGTGCGGACAAATAAAATAAAACAAAAACAAATAAAACCGCAACTACTATACCAAGTGTAACTTTGAGAGGTACTCAAAGGACACCGTAGTCAGCGTCTTGAAACATAAATACCTACACACACACATACAAACAATTGTATGTAATAAATTTAACAATAAATCATATTGTCACCACAACAATTACAGCATATCAGCAGATGAGCATGATGGGAGAAATATTAGATATCAGTTCAGACACATATGAAACCAGGGACGTCATTTGGGAGGGGCCGGGGGCATTTACCCCCTTGATTTTTGAAAAAAAAGGAAAAAGGAGGAAGAAGAAAGGGGTAAAAAAAGAAAAACTGACACTCAAATATAACATGCACACTGCAGCACCCAATCCACCCATCATCCGCTTACAGTTTTGCACATGTAGACTAAATACACTTAACAAGCTGCCAAAGTTCTCCCAGAAAAATACTCAAATGACGTCCCTCCCCTCTGAAAAAAAGCTGAAACGACGTCCCTCAAGAAAACATGAAATTTAAAACAAAGCAAAACAAAAACTTGGCAGCTTATCAGAATTAGAGTGATATGGAAAGTTCATTCCATGTTGATGTCAGTTCAACACTTAACAAACCACGTGGCAGACCTTCCCACAAAACGTTAATGTTCCACGATGCAATACAAATGTAACGTCAAAATTCATGAACACAACATGCACTTAGAATTATGCGTACCATAGTCTAACACGATTGTACATATAAAAGAACACATATAAAAAAAATTACACTTTCTCCCTTGCTACCTGTTCACCTCTCTGAGGCAGTTCTTAAGTCTTTTGCACAGTAACTGAAGGGTTGTATATGCAAAGAAAGTCATCGTACTGACCCAATAATCCTGTGCATTTGACACTGCCCTTGCTGAATCATCACAATAAGACTCAATATAACTTAATTATTTCTCAGGGTTTGAACACAACATTTTCTCAGATTCACACACCAGTACACAGATTTACACTTTGATATGAAGAATACCATTATAAATACAAAAACAATTTTACCAAGAAAACATAAGTTACGAAAAATAAAAAAAAATTACCACAAATGAAATGAAAATATGTGTCAACCACGGGCAACAAACTTTTGAGATCAATCTGAACAGAAGAAAACAGATGCACATAATTCAGAACACACATTTGTTAAATTTACAACATTTGCTCAAAATGCCTTTGATCTGACGTACTTTTGTGGCCATCCATGTTAGTGACTGAACATTTTCTATGACACCCATAGATAGCACTTGCATCAGAAATTTAACACCAGAGCTGTACAGTCTCACTTGGTCAGTTAAAACTCTTTAGGGGTTTTCCATAAACTATGTCCACACAATTACCTACTCTGAACCTCCTTGTATCGTTTATCCACAATTGGCATTACCTCCCCCAAACCCCTTGCAGAGTTCCACACTCCAGCAGAATACTAAATGCCCATTGCCCAGATTAGGCTACCCTGTTAATATTGCAGGGCTAACTGTACCACGGCAAGGGGTACTTTAATACTGTCACATTCAGCACAGACTTTATTTGATCCAGCTCAGTACAGACCGTCTACTCTCTAACTGAAGTTGTTGTTGTTCAAGACACAGTCTGTACTGGAATAACTATGTACCAAATTTATATTCAGACAACTCCACTTGATATAACCCTACCCCATATGCATTTGACCTCTCCCTTCTCCTCTTTACAGAAGAAAATCCTAAATGGACAGCACCTATTACTACAAAGCTGAATAACGTCCAGGTCAGCAGTTTTCATGAAAAAGCTGCAGTTGGACAGCAATGGACATGTCAAAACACACAGTAGCAAAAATGGCTGCACCACAGAAGCAGAATTATACATGGGACAGCAACTCAACATTCCAGTCAGCAAACAGTTCATACAAGAACATCTTGAAACACTAGTTATTAGGGTGTCTCTTAGCATAATGTAAAAAAATATTTTTTTGATTTCTCTCCCTCTCACCCTCCCAAGTTGTTAGGTTCATAGAAATAAAATTCTATAAAAAATTTCATTAAAATCGGATAATATTTAGGGGTGGCCCTCGAGCTGTAAAGTTTAGAATATTAATGATACTTCGTACAATGGGAAATGATGCATGCTACAGTAGGCCTACATAATAATTAATCGTCCATTGTAGCACTAATCAATTTTGATTGTTTATCTAACTGAATGTGTACTTTCTACCTGCATATTTATGTTAAAATTATTAACTGATGTCTAGAAACGTACCCTCATTCTTTCTCTGAATGAGGGCCATGCCTCGCCCAGCCCTGTCATTGACGACTGCCAGCCCGTTGATGATGCTCAAGGCCTCCTGGAATTCAGACTGGTCCAATGCAAGGAAAGCCTGAGGAAGGCCAAGCATGGAAAAGAGTCGTTTTGTATTTATCGTGAAGAACTGCTCCAGGGCCCCGGTGCACTCTTGGTCGCTTTGGTAGATGATCTGGGGCTGGGTCTTCCATGGCGGCTAGCGTCAGTCTTCATCTCCACAGACACTCTGGACTCAAAAGGAGTCAGTCCTACCAGCTCCTCAGAAAGGTACCATAGATGACGTCCAAGTTTTTCCCTTGTTGTGCTGGAAATGGCTTCATGTGGGTATTTTTGGAGTTCAATAATGAGTCGGAAGTCGTTCAGAGGTGCATCAACTCCGATTGGGGCAGTAATCCAAGTCTTGGGTGGATGATAGCTGCAAAAGTTGCTAGATCATGAATTCCTCTCTTGTCTGAAGGAATCATCTGGAACTGGTCATGAGAAATCTTAATTGCATATATAATCTTGACCATCCATCTTGCACGATGCATAGCGCCTATAGCTACTGGAGACGAGCATCTCGAGCAGGATTTCCAGAAATTCATGCATGATAGTCATCTTGTGGTTGCTTAACATCCAGGTTTACTTGAGCAAAGTTAAGAATATCATCTCAGTCTGACGCGAACAGTGCCTCCACTTAATCGTCTGGTGAAGCTGGTTGAAAATTCTTGCGATCGATATCCTTCCAGTGCCCCTTAAATTGTTTAAGGGGCACTGGGTCAGGGTCAGAACTTCAGGGCCAGTAGAGATACACAATTTATCGCTTCGAATGCCACCCCAACCACTAGCTACCTCTGTCCCAGTGCCCATGACTGCATTATCCCCCCCCCCCACCGACTGCCTGATACATAAAACAGTTATTGTTCGATGTTATATACTTTCAACTGTTTTTATTAGAGGTCTGTAAACCAAAGTGCGATTAGCAATTGGCTAATAAAGAATATACTTACTTACTTATTTACCATGTTGACTATGTAGGACAATGCTATAATTAAGGTAATTGATGTAAATAAGCTAGGACTTTGCAACTAATCCATGAATCACTTAGATGGTGTAATTAAGTAATTTTCTGCTTACTTGCCGCGAAAATCATTTATTACAAATTTGTTTGAAACATTTCAAATTTGATTTTTTTTTCAAATTTGCTGTCAGCAACTTGTTTACAACTTGAACAGGAAGTAATCATCTGCTTCCATGCTTCTATAGATTGAAATTGGCAAATTAATAAGGCAGTCTGTCCTTCTTTTAACGATGCTAACTACGTAGCATAGTTCGAATCAATAGGCCTACAATGCTAAATCTTTGACATCAAAGGGCCACCCCTAAATATTATCCGATTTCCACCAAATTTTGTTGTAAATTTTTTCTCCATGAACCTCACAACTTGAAAGGGTGAGAGATTGAAAATTCCAACTTTCATTTTTAAGAGACACCCTACTAGTTATAATATCAGATGTCATTTGACGAATTTGTGAAATAAATTTAATAATAATAAATGAATATAAAATTATATATTAATGGAAATTAATATCATTTTTTTATTGATTTTTAAAATCATGGAAAGTAGTAAATATTTTAATTCATTTATTTATTATATTTGCATAGTACCAAGTGCTGTATAATGACCAAGCATCAATCACTGGCACCCAACAATAGCATATCAATTAATTAATCCAGATTTTCAAACAGTAACCATCCCTGGAAAGCCTCAAACCCATATATTCAATGCTCACAATCGGCGAGCACCCGTTTAACCCCTAGTCACATATGCATAAGCAATCAGAAACCTTGTTACAAACCACACAGCTGCAGATAAATTGTTAGTCAGCTATAAGAAATTGGTTACTAGTAACCTGTGGTGCAGCTTCTGTATATTATAAGCATTGCTCAAAAATAACTCTGATCCAAGCAAATCAAAGGAAAATCTGTAAGAACACTTCTAACACTAGTTATAACATCCAGAAATTCCTGCCGGAGCAAGTTCTCTAAACTGGCTTACTAGATTAAAAGTACGCCTAAGCAGCTAGTGAAGCAAATGTAATAACATACTGGTAAATGCAAGACAGCTTCATATTTAATTAATGCAGTATCTTTGAGAAAGCCATAAAAGCTTCAATAAATTAATAGGAAAGAGTGGCACTATCACTTAGCTTTAACAGCATACAATCCAAAAACCAAAAACATTAACAACTAAACTTCTGTTGCAAATCATAAAGAAACTGTCATTGTCATGAAGAGCAAAATCAAGACAGAAAAAAGGACTTAGTGCCACTTAAATCATGAAAATACAGAACTCAGTTTGCAAACAAACATCAGGTTTTCTACACCTAATATATATATATATTTATATATATTTGTATATAATATCACTCTGCTGCCTAGCAAGGGCTATTAACCATGTTCTCATGGTAACCTGTCTCAACATCTGTGTTTGCTAATTAATAATTAATAAAAATTATAAGTAGACAGAGTAGCTGTCATGGAAAACAAGTCCTTAAATCATTAACATCTATATACAAAACACTGAACTGCATTTGTTAACAGCACAACATTTTCCACATGTAGTCGTCTTAACAGCATGTCAACCATCTTTTGTCATCGTGAAACGCACTACAAGCACTAACGACCACGAGAAACTTTCAGTATGCTACATTCACAGTTTCATAGGTGTGGATGGCACTGCTAAGATCTGATCACTGCACTGCACCTTGACTGATGCTGCTGGCAAGACCAACTGTCCGAAAATGCAGCACCACAGTCACAGGTGTACAGACCCATTGAAGCAGCCAGCCATGAACACATGTCACTGTTGCAGTCATTGTACATGACAGCATCCTCAGATGAAGGTGAAGGAGGACCAACATCCTTTGTACACGCTTTTGAACTAACCTCTGATGGACAGTCCTGAGATGAATTCTCACTCACCACATCAAGAGCTTCACAAGAGTCACAGCTTAATCCCTGATCGAGCTTAGAAAATCTTCGACATAAGCCAGCATACGAGAAACAGGGCTGCGAATCTTTAATCAAATCTTTACTGCAAATCTCATCACGCTCTTGTGACCTCTCGTGCATGTGAAGCCCCATTCTTAGCACTGGCAACTCAAATTTACTTTTTGCCAGATAGCCAGGGAAGGAATGGTCCCAAATGATTTTATCAACTGCAAGATCTTTCTCACACACTTCAGCTTTACTAGAGGTTGGGAAAAGCTTACTGTTTTTTAAATCGTCATAAACAAAGTTTGGTTTTCGATAAACTTCATTGTTTACCATGGATTGTTCTGTTGTTGCTGAATAATCATCCTCAGTTCGACAGGTAAATGAGGAAGAATCAAGACTAAGGCCAGTGTCGATGGTTTTACTCACCGTAATAGCTGAATCAGAAGCCAATGAAGAACATGTCACAGGTGTAACATGCTTTGCAGTGTTCAAGTAGGTACTTTCACTGAAATTTAACGGGCCAAGTGTTCTGTCAGTAGTGATGCCTTTAGCTTTGCCATCTCGTTGTGAAGAATCTTGTGACTTTGTTGCACAGTTCACTTTCAATTCACTTGAGACTGTGTGGCATCTTGACAACTGTTCATGAGAACTCATAGATGGCACTTTATCCGAAGAAGTACACGTTAATGATGCAGCAGAAACGTTCTGATTAAAGCATGACTCAGAAGCAGCACGACTATGTGGGACAAAATACGCAAAGGAGGGCTCATAATTGAATGGTGTAACAAAGGGATTAAAATCAAAACGTGAATCACACAAATTCTGACTGAATGACAAACCAGCTGATTTCAAATCAAAGTTGGAATAAAAGTGATTTTGACTGAATGGTTCAACAGTAGAACTTGAGTGATTGTGACAGATTGATCCAACAGCAGCATTGCATTTGAGGTTCAGAAAAGATGTACTATGGGATGTAACAGAAGAAGTGTGACCGCACAGTGCTTCAGTACGAGCAGGACAGCATGCTGTTACAGAAGAAGTACGACTGAAGGTATCATCACATGGACTACTTGGAAAAAGAGCATCACGATTCATGTGCACATCACTGGGAGCAAGAATGACTGATGCAACAGAGGAGGTACGAGTGGCGTTTGCAGCAGAGGTAACAGACAAAGTACCCACAAATGCAGGACTTGAAGGAGCCCCATTGTCTGCATTTTTCTCACATGAATTCCGCTTCAAAGCATCAGAAAGAGTAATACATGTTGTCATTATTTGGCCTACCTGGTCATGCTTCTTATCATCAGCCTCTAATTCCATCACACCTGAGGCCACAGCTACATTATCAGACAATCCTGTACCTAGAAAAGCGTCAGAGTTTGATACCTGAATTTCTTTTCTAGCAGTCGTAGTTAACTTACGTGTACTAAGTGAACCTGTTTCTTTGAGCTTCAGCCACTGCACTTGCTTTTTCTTACCAACTCTGCACGTAGTCTGTTTCACACATTTCAGTCTATGCATAGACCCGTGGGTTTCAAGCAACTGGGAATCTTCACATCTGTTCATATCAGATTCACTTGAGTTTGCACCTTCTCCATGCAATGCCTGGCCTTGCTCTGCATCTGTCGTTAGTGGAAAATTCCTGTTGCATTCATCAACCGATTCTTCGGATACTGTGGGGAAATCAAGCTCAAGCTCTGGCCACTCACTCTGGTCTGCTAACATCGCACACCATCTAAAATCCTCAGAACTCAAGCTTTTCTCTGAAGCTGTGCTAGATGAAATGGTTGAACTCAAAGCGCCGAGGTTTGTCCAGTTTCCGATATCGTTCAGCCACCACTCCTCCAGGTCAGTAGCCTCTTTCCACTTCTCCGTAAGGCTACTCTCATCCAAGAGCTGAGAATGCGTCATGAAATTGGGCACATAAGCATCTGCATCATCAGACTGATCGCCAGATACCTTTTGTAAAGCAACGTGACATTCAGCTTTACGCTTTTTAGCTTTTGTGGGCTGGACAGAGGTTGCCATAATGGATTTTAAGCAGTCTTTCGGGTAATCAGAAATAGCGCCCAGAGTATTAAAACCCAGAACATCGTTCTGAGGATTACTAAATCTCTTCTTCTTCCTCTTATCCATATTTGAAGACTTCGGAAAGTATTCAGAATTATCAGGTTTGCTCTCAGCCAACTTACCCCGACTCTTCATTTTCATTGGTTCTGATAAACTTGGGTTGAAAGTGTTTGGCAAAGCTGTCATTACTCCCACTCTGTCCGAGGTTTGAGAGACGCCTTTTGAACCATCAACACCCGGATGAACAGGAACGTCCATAGCATTAGACATCATTGTATCTTGAAGGATATCAGATTTGGCAAGAGTGTTAGGAAATTCTTTTAGCAGTCCTGTGGTGTCTGATGTGACAGCAAAAGAAACTGGATGAATTCCAAGCGCTTGAGAAGGTTCAACAGATTTTGTTGCACTAACTGAACGGGATGAACTACAGATTTTTGACATGTCCGACTCTGTTTTGAAATCACCTTGATCTACAGTCTTAAACACTGTATGCAAGCATCCAGAATTTTTTGCTTCATGTAATGACTGATCAACACCAGATTTATCGTGTGTTCTTGATGAGTATGTTTTCTCACTTTCAGGTTTCAAAGTTATTTCATGCTTACTGACAGAACAAGAAATTATTTCAACTGACTCTGGTGCATGATTTGAAACACATGTTTCTAAGCCTTGTGTTGTGTTTGTCATGTTAAGTACCTCGTTAGACACCTCTTGTAAATATAACAATGGCTCTTTCTCACAAATTTTAGATATGCAAGGCTGTGAGCTTCCAACATCAGAATTTTCCCAAATCTGCGATGAGTCTGAATTTAGAGCTGAACCTGCAACCTTTACAGTCTTTTCTATGGATATGTTAGTCCCATCAGAGCAGAATTGTGAAGCTTCGAAGTTCGTCCCTATTCTTGTTGAATGCAATGCACTAGTAACCTCCTCAGCTTCTGTACAGTTTGAAACATCTTCATTATCATCAGTCTCAGAAAATTTAGATTCCTTAGATACCTCATCCATTTGTGTGCTTGCTGAGGTATTCATGAAGCCATCATTTCTAGCAAAGTCATCATCAGTTTTTCTGACGGCCGACGTCTGTGTGATATCACTAACTTTAGCGCACCTCTTCATTTCATTTTTCAGCTGTTCAATTTTCTTCTTGCTCATCTTCTCTACAAGCACAAAGACTGGGCGGCAAAGTGTCTTCTGGGTTATGTATGTTGAGAAGCAGCCATACCCCAGCACATAGCCATTTGATGACAAAGAACTTCGTCTGCGTAATGTGGATAATCGATTCTGTTGTGCCCTTTCTGTGTGGCATAACTCTGAAACAGGACCAGCATCACGGGCAGATCTTAGTTTCCTTCGATACTCCTCCTTATACCGCAGTTGGCAATCAGGGTTTACAGATTCATCATTTACAGTACTAGTCAGTTTGAAATTTCTTTGCCTCAGAAACTGACTTTCAGAATTGTAAGGTCCGGAAAAATTGCCTGCAGAACTCAATCTTTGAACCTGTAGATATGGTGATGAAAATGAGTTGTGCTCCATGGGTTTCTTCCCATCACAACTTAATTCCTCTTGACAATTCAACCCTATCGTTGACCTCCCAAAAAATGCACTTGTGTTAACACTGCTTCTCCCTACATTTTGGCTGCATTTATTGTAACTATCCCGTGATCGTAAGCTCCTAGGACCTGTCCCTGAGCTACGAGTAGGAGGATATTCATTCTTGTATGTCTTGCAGGCAGACCAATCATGTGACATATTGGAATCAGCAGGGTTCAGAGCAACTGCAGACTCAGTACATTTCTTTTCAACGCTTGACCTGTCTCCAGTAAGCCAAAAATCAGCCACAACCTTTTCTGCTGATGCACAGTTCTCAAGGCTATGATCAACTCTACCTAATTTCTCGTCATTACAACCTGTATTTGCAGCCGACTGCTTAATCAGATTTATCTTGTCATCCTCTAGCTCAAGTTTTCTGAGTTCAACACTTGGGCACAGACTTTCCTTCACATTATTTTCCTCACGATCTACGGCACCTGATGATGACAGAAATGCAGTGAATGCGTCATAGAAAGACTGCGACTGGGTCTTCGCACTGCACTGTATTGGCTCTCCTTTCTTAAACAAGCACCAAGAATGATGGATATCCTGGCTCTTTAATGATTTGTTCCTGCAAGTTTCTGTCATTGTGTTCCTCCTCAAAACAAAATCCCAGAACACTTATTTTGTCAAAGCAGTTTCTCCAAGTCATTGGTATTCAAGGAAATAAATGCCACATCTAAACACTGAACCTGAAAGGAAAAAACAGATTTCTAAAAAAATACTACAGAATAAAACTGTGCATGTGTTACATAAGATACACTGGAAATGTGTTTGCCATTCCCCTCAGTATCCAGGATTCAAATCCTAGTTTTGTCCTCTGTAGTGACCGCAGTACACCTTAGAGCAGAAGATACATAAGAAGTAAGCACATATATAGTCAATAAGGAAAATAGGTAGTAAGAATGCATGAATTAATAGGTAACACAGGCTAATACAGATAGCTTATACAGATATTACGGAAAAACTGACAAAGTGATACTACTGTATTAATTAATTTATCCTACATGCTCTTGTAACAGTTTGCGATAATTAACACTACTGCTTTAAAATAAATGCATACATACTTCTTGTAATAGTCTGTGTTACTTAATAATTAGTGTATACTTACAACTTACAGATACATTTCTCATACAAGCAGTACACTGGTTGTAGGCAGTCTGCTCTTGTTACTAGCTTAGTGGCTGCATGGAAACCATTTAGGCAAAGCATCCAATTCCCTAAAATATATAAAATTCTTTTATGTTAAGGAATTTTAACACACTGGTTGAACTATATGTGGCCATTTTCCACTCTTTGAAGAATCGCGAGAGCATGAGCAAGCAAAATAGGAAGTAGGCGTTAAATTCTTGTAGCATGGTTTTCAAATAACATTTTCGAGAGCTACTCAACTGTCATCGTACAAATGCCCAGCCCATATATATCAGGCATTTAATTATTTCAGGATATGAGAAAGTCACAATGATACACCAATTTCATTCAATACCATTAATGTAAGGATTGCTGTATCAATAAGGTTATCATGGCTTTAAAGTTACGAAACCTCTGGCCAGATATTCATTCAACAACGACGGTATTCTCGCACATATGCATAAATAAACACTGCCGATGATAAAGCCAGTTCTAAATAGTGTGAAATTTCCATTATAGCTAGCAGCAAAATCAGCTTCGAACGTAGCTTATACTCACATATTGAACACATATAGGTGGTTATGTATGAAAGTTTGCGCAAAATCTCTTAAGCATTCGCGGTCTAAATACAGTTTTCGTGGAATTCAAACTAACCTTATGCGGTAACTTGTAAATATCCACTTTAATAAACAGGGCCAGACACTAGATTTTTATAATGGCAGGTGTTTTCAGTCTTTGAATAAACACAAAAACAAGACACTGTTGTAAAAAGAATATAACCTAATTTTTTAAACTGGCCAATAACATAACAATTAAAACTACTCGCGTAAAATACTGACCAATTTGTAATTTTTTATTCCATTATTCGTTTACTTGTACCACAGACTACATACCATGTGAAGGCTCAATACGATTACTAAGCACGTCATTTAGCGACACCTACTAATGAGAAACGGCTGATGTAAAATCGCTATTAGTGAATAAAGAAATAATTTTATGCTGCAAGCCTGCAACCACTATGATATGCTATTTTACACATAATATAATATCTATGATTTTACAAATACATCGACGAAAGAGCGAAGATTTGGAACAACAAAATCAGGATTTCAGCGCTCACACACATAATTAACATGAAAAAAGTTCGAATCCGCACGAACGTACAATTTATGAGCAGTCTGGTTAACTTCAGGTGTAATAGTATAGGCCAAACTGTCCTAACAACTTAGGCCTACACCACATATCGCTTACCGCGCAACATGTAGGCCTACGGGGTTTGGTTAATTAAAAATGTGCACGTTTTGCTATAGCTACAGCTATAGTGTGTCTTCGACGTTGCTCATTTCCATTGAATTTTTCGGGTGATATAATATAGGGGGCCTATCTTTCCTCACCCTGCCTGTTTGAATTGCCAGGTGTCACGTACACAATTTAGGCCTAATTCGTTGTGTCCGCGTACGAACTGTAAGTGCTACCCCCAGAGGCGCGTTTACACGTAGGCGCACTAGGCGCGCGCCTAGGGCTCCCAAATCTCGGAGGGCCCCCAAACGAATGAAGATTTTTCAATTAGCTTAACATTCCTTGAAATAGCTTCTATAAGTAGGCCTAATCATAATTACAGGGTCAATAACACTCACAAAAACAGCTTCAAGTTCAACTTCGTGAGTTTTTGCACATGATTGAAAGTCTGAAACTCTGGTGGTGTTTAGCTAAACACCACCAGAGTTTCAGACTAAACATCACCAGAGTTTCAGACTCTCAGGCTCATGGGCGGCTATCTCGGGGGATCGAGGGGACAAGAACCCACCTTTAGCAGTGGGGGAAACAGTATACAGTTGTCCCCCACATTTTGAAGAAACATCAATAAAGATCAAAAAAGTTTTTCATCTCTTTTTTTACCAGATCAGTTCAAAAGTGTCCCGTATTCCCACACCTGTCAAACAAGAATGCCGCCGCTGCTCAGTCAACATGTTCAGAGGGGCCCCAAAAATGTTTGCGCCTAGGGCCACATTTTCTGTAAACGCGCCTCTGGCTACCCCAAGATTCAAATCTCTCAAATGAGTCACGATCGATAGGCCTATATGAGGAATATCCTCACTTCCAGAGGTAGGCTCTATACCTATACGTACCCGGTACGCTTTTATCACTTCTCCGCCGCATGCCGGATATATATCCGGCGCCCAGCAGAAAATGTCAGCGCCTTTATACCTCCGGGTTATTCCGGCGCAAACACATCGACTGAGGGACAGTGCTGGCGCGGCGAATTTCATGCTTTGTGGCATATATTACAACAGACTAAGTTTGTGCTGCACATGGCTACATAATTTATAGGCCTATATATGAGAAACTTCCGGTCTGGTAGATATATATTATAAGCAGCAGCAACTAAGGCTGGTAGACTACAACAGTAGCCTACCGTAACATGGGTTCGGCGGGTAGACATGATCAGCAGATGCTTGAACCATATTCAGCAGCAAAAAGCAGTGAAATAATGGTACAAGAGATCTCTCATGTTCCACCATGCAGTCTCGCTTAAGATGGATATACGCACATTCTGTAACAGAAAATCGGTCGGAGACGAACATTTAATTGTTGAACTGTTCCTTGGATTCGGCTGTTTGTTCTTGATTTCAAATTTGTGTTTTGGCTACCATAATTTTTGCAGAACTTTTTGCACATCAGATAGAGACGAAAAGCAGTGAATATATATATCAGTAGGTGTGCCGTGTGCGCTTATTAAATTTCTATATCTTTCACTTTTTTGTGCGGCGCCAGGAATTTTTGGTCTCTCGTCGTTAAGGGATTAAATCCAGTACATACGGGCCTAACTGACAGCTATATATAGATTGCTGAGATTTAGCTATGGGCCTAATTATTAAGGAAGTATGTAGCGGGATATCAAACATTATTAAAACCTAGAGCCTAAATTATTGACGGGGATTTCAAGTCTATGCCTAGTTACCGTTTGAATATGAAGAACTTTGACAGTGCGCATGAGCATATTAATAGCCTGCAGTTGGCTTCACGACTCCGCAGGTTGCAATGGCCATTTAATTAATTGCGTAAGGGCAGATGTGTCAAGTCGTTAAAAAGTGATGTAAAATACCTAACCCTTGAGGAAACGCTTATGTAGCGCTTCTCTTGAACGTTTCTGTCGTTTTCAAGTTGCTATAAACGACGAGGTCATTGCTAAAAGAAAGCGGTCAAGTTTACGCTGACCTTGTAGCCATCTTGCGAATATTTATGAAACACATGAACGGAGCTTACTTGATGTACGCCCGTTTCGCAGGTAGGCCTATGTGTAAGTCTGGTAGCCTATAGCTTTAGGCCTATATGACGAACGTCACTAGTCGACCTCGCTGGCTCTACCATCTGAAACTTGGAATGGTTGTTTCAGCAGCTGCATAGGCAATATCGGATCTCTTCAGTATAAACTTAGAATCTTTAAAATTACCTATAGTCCTACTAGACGAACCATATAATAAGGATGCCGTTTTCCTAGAACCTCTGGCATACGTGACTTTTAGCCAGAGGGGTCCGGTACCAGGATGAAACATGAAGGAGCATGGGACAGCTAGTCTGACGACTAGGATGTCTGAAGAGCGCCGCATGTCCCCAGGCAGGATTCTGAGGCGGATCCCCGAAAGCCAACGCATTTTGCATTGAGCACCATTGGGCTGCATGTCTGTGCGACTTTTGCCAGGGATTCGTGTCCTTGGATGAAAATGAAGGAGGTCTTGGACAGCGAGCGCCGAACACAAGTTTATGCTCTCACCAATGTAGTTAACCAGACCAGCTATAAATTGCATATACATATATGCTTGGCTAATGATAAAAAAATATATGGATAGCATCTATTTCGAATATATAGTCCTATAGAATCAATGTCGACTATAACATTTATGAACATATAGAATAAATATATATTCGACAAATGGTCTAAATCGTTAATAGCCTACTACGTGCAGATCGACCTATAGGCCGTTTACTGAATCACAGAGGTGCTAGGCCTACATAGGGCCTATAAATTGATTTAATCATATATAGGGCATATTTATAATTATGTATCTATATTTATGGGCCTATGGAATAAATATATATTCGACAAATGTCCTAAATCGTTATCTGCTGCGTGCAGATCGACCTAGGCCGTTTATTGAATCACAAAGGTGCTATATAGGGCCTATAAATCGGTTCCATCATATATATATATATATATATATATATATATATATATATATATATATATATATATATATATATATATATATATATATATATATATATATATATATATATATATATATATATATATATATATATATATATATATATATATATATATATATATATATATATATATATATATATATATATATATATATATATATATATATATATATATATATATATATATATATATATATATATATATATATATATATATATATATATATATATATATATATATATATATATATACGGCACTGTGTCTAAGCGCAGGAAATCCATGCATATAACTATATAAAGTTAATACATAGGCCTATATATTATGCATGCAAATCGATTGATGAGAAGGCTATTCGTCGACTGTGCTTGGAATCTGTCTACAAGTGACCTTAATTCGATGACCTATCTTGATTAGATCAAAGTTCAAAGGATGATCAAATCAATCGCAAGACGCATGCACGAAGAACTGGAGTTGAGTGTTGTAAGCAGGCTACGAATATAGTAATAGGGGGCCTATACTGTATTTCCATGTGCATTGGATAGGACCCATGTGGGCTCTACACAGATCCCATATGGGAGTATGGTGTGGTATTTAGGGTGAGAAGGGGATTCCCGTCGCTGGTTCAGGCCATCTTAACTGGGATGTAATTAAGTCTTCTGCAGAGGTAATAAGTTCCTGAAATAGATTTCTTCCACTGCTTCCAGTTCCAACCATCAATCAAATTCTGGCAGTAGGCCTATACTCTGCTCGCAGATCTGCTCGTATCCATTCTACGTGGTATAGGCCTACTCCTGTAATCGGATGTAAGCCAATTATTGTTGAACTAATTTCGTTAATTTCAGCACACGTAGGCTATACATCCACAAGTTCGTCCGCTTTCACTTGGTCAGTTTTCCCACAAGTCCTCCTTTAGGCCGATTAAATCTCATAAAATATGAAGTATTGCCTGTCGCATGCACTAGAATTCAAACAATTTGTCGAGTGATGCAATCCCTATAGACATAACACATCTTGCCCTAAGCAATTTCTAATGGAAAGTAGTCGGACATTTATGTAGCGCTCCTATTTATGCATACCTATACAGCACTTTACTTTTAAACAATGCATTTTACACTTTGGTACCTGATTGAGTGAATTTGAGTCTCATAGGCAGGAGTTTCGTATAGGCCTATATAAAAAAATTTGACGATCGTCCTTTTCCACAGGATCGTCAAGATTATAAGACACGAAAGCCGGAATAATAAAGTGTCCATCTGGACAGACGGAGGAGCGAACAGAATGAGTGATCGAGGCAGGAACACGATCTCATCCAGAGAAGCAAATAGTCGTTAGAGTCTGTACCCCTCCCTCTCCCCCATCAATTCATCTTCTCTCGAATCGGGCGAATCTAAACGATTGCAAGTGTCACATGGACACACTTTGATTTTTGATCAATATCTTTCAGTCGACCGTTGCTGAAGTTGACCAAAAACCAGACCGAGGTTCTGTCGAACTCGGCTATCGACCACAGCAACCAATCGCCATAAATCTTAGGTCATGAGATAGAAAGAGATCAATATCAATTTGTATTTGTAGTAGTAATTAGAAATTTGTGTAGCGCTATACTTAGAGAGAGAAAAACTACTAAGGATCGCTCTCTACGCTTGCTTGTATGACATCGAGGCAGAACAATGCACAGAGAACTAGAAGTCAGCGGTGGCGGACCCACGCACACACACGGACCTCAACCAACGGATTCCCATGCTGTGCCAACAGTGTGAAGCGACGACAGTTGGTAGCGTCTGCGGCATACGGAGACGCCGTCGCCAAGTAATCCCTCGTTGGTGGAAGAATACGCCATCCGGCTATCCGTCGAGCCTCCGGGTGCACGTGGAACTGGTATTCGTTGATTGTGTGCTGGTAAATTGAAACGACACTATAGTGACTAACGGTCGAGGTGTCTCCAAAGATCGCAAAGCTTCAACTCGGCGGAGTACGAAAATGACCTGGCTACTGCAGAGCCTGCAGAGGCGTATACGTATAGGTTCGTAGATCCGAGGCTTGATCGCACACCATGAAGCCCATTACGTAAGGCGTTGGCCAGGATGATATGCGAAGAAACAGCGTCAGAACGTACCAAATGCGCAGCAGAAACGAAGAACGATTCCGATGCGCAAACTTAGCAACAGTAAACTTCAACATGTTAGAAATTATACTGAGCAATTGGCGATCGATTGACAACTGACAGAATAGCGAGTAATAGTATATAGCCAGACTTCCTTCACTTTCTACGGTCGACTGAAACGCTTAGCTCGAGAGACACATGTACGTAGTTAGTGCTAAACTCAGTAAACTGTTTGTATTGTACGCCTAGGTAGGCCTACACTGTATTGGCGACGAAGTGAAGCAGAGAACCTTTAATAGTTTAATTCTTTCTAAGACGGAGAAAATGTTGATTAAAGCTTATAATAGAGGAAAAAGTATTTCGAACAAAATCGATCTTTCCGTTTGATAGATTTGCAACATTCTGTTTGGAAGAAGTGTGATTTAATTATTAAAGTGATGCAGGCTGTTGAGTTCGAAGTGCCGCGTCTAAGAAAAGAACAGGGGTTCTACAGGATCAAGATCGGGGCTCTGCGAATGAAGACTTTTTAAAGGACTTATCCGACCTAATATTATAAGCTAATGTTGCAAATTAATCAAGGAAAGAAACTAGAAGGCAGACATTGCAAGAAATGCAAGTCATTTGACTGTTGCGTGACCTGCACTTTCTATGAATAATTCATATTCTAATACGACGAAAACTTTTCTTACTTTTACTGTCCTTTCAGTTTGCTTACCCTTCAATCTCACGTGACAGAAATGACTAGCATTTCAGTTCATGACGAATTTTCTGTGTCATCATGTCATGGATTCCTTAATGACGGTGTTGACCAAGCCATTACGATTCGTCCCCTCAGGCATTTGTTAAGTGTTAGTTTAATTACGTGACTGGCGTTAAACTGGCCATAATTTCACCTCTCGCCGAGTCATTTTATATTGATATGTAGATCACCACCTTCACAGTTTCCAGTTAATGGCATCATTACTAATCACAAAGAATTGTTATTGTAATAATGAAAGTCTGTCTAGCATCGTTCTTAGAGTGCTGTTTCTAGTGTGTGCTTCACAGTGTTAGTTTTAAGCGCATGTGCTCTGGGGTGAATAAATAGATGATTGGCATTCAGTGTTTTCAAGTTATTTATAGCAAATGAGTTTTGTTTGAGTTCAAGAACAACTCTGAGAAATTGAAGATTCCTATTGATTTCATAATTAAATCTTGAATATGTAGGGTAGATGGTTTTAGAACAATTCTGAAACGTTTAGAACAAGCGGTTTTTAAAATATTTCAAAAGCATATAGAGACTATATAGAGCAAAAACCGTCGATGAATCTTAGGGGCAAATCTAAGCAAATATAGAGACAGTGACTTGTAGCTCTGGAGCATATCCGGCGTGCTCTTCAGATTTAAGTCTTGCACACGATTTGAATGTCGATCCGCAGTGTATCGACCTGCCCTTAGTATGTCAAGTTTGGCCTACTCTCTTGACTTTAAAGCACACAATTCAACTACTTTCAACGACGTCTAGTGTTTAAAATTACAAGCGCAAGCGTTCGTCTTTAATCTAGACGACGCCGAACTTTTCTCTGTCGACCGCAAAGACGTCCGACTCTTCCTCAAGTCCTAGTCAAGTTTCGATTGGCGCCTGCAACAAGCCCTTCAGTCACACAGTCATAAGGATAACTTCGCAGCCATGCACTGCATGAGAAAGAGAAGGAGAGAGAGAAAGAGAGCGCGCGAGAGAGAGAGACAGACAGACAGGCAGATAGACAGAGAGAGAGACAGAGACAGAGAGAGAGACAGAGACAGACAGAGACAGACAAAGACAGACAGAGATACAGAAGGGGAAAGGAAGAGAAAGTAAGAAGAGTATATAAGTAGTAATACAGGTGGGCATTAATGCATGGCATAGCTGATATGAGATACATAGAAAGCTACAGACAGACAAGAGACAGAGTGCGTTGGCGACTAATGCTCTCACTTCGCTGTCCAACAATCCACTCGGTCCAATTAATATACACTTAACATATTGTATATAAATTTATCATACATATCAACTGTGTGTATGCATTCTGCTTTGACAGCGTCTGTCTGGCTGAGTTGTCGTCGTTGGTCGCCAGAGAGCCTTCATCGTCGCCTTGGTCAGCGCCGTCCGGTCGGGACACCTGTTCTTATCCTCCCCCGCAACCGCAACTGACTATGCCACCAGGTCGTCTGTGAAAAGCATCTACCGCTTGGATGTAGGACACCGTTCTCCAAAATGCTCATATAGCTACGGTGGCACATTGGGAACGAGATAATTGCTCTCGCCCATCTGGCGCTTTCCAACTCTAATTGACTCCTTTGTTCCTGAATGGCTTTCGATAACCATATCAGAGAAAATGTGCTAAGCCTCGTGAATCAGCCAAAGACCAACAATGACTCTCGTTTCGTTCGATAGCTTTTATAACAAAAGATTTAGTCTAATGGCTCGTAATTCAATGTCCTCTTCTTCTGCATTTCCACTTTTTAATTTATGCGTAGGCCTATTGTTTCTTGTACTAGTAATCATATTATATTGCTGTGCTTCATATAACTTCATTGTGTTTTCACTACTTTTATTAAATAATTGCGCATATTATTGCATCATCATTCCTCGTGTTCTTCTTATACGCTTACGTTTGGTATTTGATTCTAACTATTATAGGCTCAAAGCTTATCGTGTTTATTCAGCCTAATTTCTCACTTGGAGTGTACGGTGTTTTTTTTAGCTTTCCTTTCCAAAAGTTAACGACTGTAGGCCTATAAGCATTTCACTAACTCAGTTTATATGTCTGGATACAACCATTTATTTGTTCTAGTAGGTTTGAAGAAGCAGAAGAAAGAGAAGAGGAGCAGTCCCTTAAGCTAGCCCTTAAGGGACAGCCATAGGTATGTGTTAGCGACTTCGTTTTCTTAGCCTCGGAATATGAGGGTGGATGGCCGATGTGCAGTCAGTGTACTCATTATAGCTGAGTAGGTTTCAAATATTACTATTAATCACAAAGTTCACTTCTTTCTTATAGAAGTATTGATATTGTTACTAGCTAGCTTGCGTCGCTTTATATCGTTTTCGAAATATCTCTAAATTATCGGTTGTTAATATAATTATTACTTTGCTATAGATAAGCTTATTCGATTGTGTTCGCTGACTTGTTGTCTCATACATGAAACCTTTTGTACATAGTGGGTTCCTTGATATGACCGCGTCTGAGATCTGTTACAGCGTAAGTGGGACTAACACCATTTGCCTGTTATCTTGCAGTCGGTGGTCGCTCTAAGCGAAACCAGACATCGAGTAAAGTTTTGTAGTTCAGACCTCTCCATCTAATCTTCATTACGTTTTTTACTAGGTTCGTTTGCTTCTCAGAGTACGATTCTTATCCAGAATAATTTGTGAATTTTTTTAAACTTCCCCACTAGATCAATATCACCAGTAAGTCTGGAAATGTAGTATTGTAATATTCAACTTAAACCACGTTTACTTTTGAAGGGATATCTTCGCCGAGTGCGTGCAAGCGGGCGGTCGCTGGCAGGCGCAGGAAAGTTGAGCATTATACACGCAGAGCTTGGGTTAGTAGGCCTACTTGGACCGTTCGCATAATTTAGGTCTTTCACAGATGTTACCTCTGACTTACTGGAAGTTTTATCGAACTCTTCGATCCAGTATCAGCAGACTGGCATTTTTATTTATAAAGAGTGTAAATAAAAGTGTAAATTTGAAACAAACAACGCATACGCAGACACAGTGTGTAAGTTTTTGAACGTGTGTGCGTAGGTCTGAAATGGTGTGTGTATGTGTGTGTACGTGTGTGTTTGTTTGTTTGTCTAGGCGTGTGATTGTGTGTGCGTGGCTACCCCATCGAATGTGCACTGTGAGTTAGCGGATATCGGACAAGGCTTAGCGTTGACGGCCCATCGCAGTATCTATAGGCTGCGTATAATTGGCTTTTGTCGGCCGTCGAGCTGTCACGGTCCACGGAATCGAGGCATTTTGTTGAGACACCACTAGTCTATGTAGGTAGCACCGAGTGATCGGAACACGCACTCGCTCGCACACACACACATATGCTCAGCGCATACAGACGCTTCTGTCTAAATGGCGTGGAGGAAATTGTTGACCAGCGCGGAAAGAACTGCATTTCAGGTTGGGACGATGCACGGTGGACTATTATTATGAGTAATGTCATCGGATCTTCTGCTGATCATAAACCACTGTTTACGAGACCATTAGACTCTCTTTGGGTCGGCTACAGTCGCGTCGTTCTGCGCGCAAACAAGAATACAAAACCTGAGCATTTAGAGCCAAATAAAATCGAACTTCTCTCAGCGAATGTACATTTGCACTCAGACTTAAGAGAGTGTTTTAACGGAGAATTCATGCACTTGGATTATAGGATTTCGACGATTGTGCACGCAACTTTATTAGACTGAGAAAGAAAGAATCGTTAATCCATATACTGTGCAGTTCTTGGCGCTTACTGGAAGCCTTGATACGGAGTAACTGCTAAGGTAAGGTTAAAACATTGAATTTGTTGCATGGGGATAAATTTGCCAGAAGACAGTAACACTTACTACTTAACTGTTTATAACACACAACTTTTTCACACCTGTGTTTTAATGACATGTTCTCTTGCTGAACCTTTCCGTAAAAAGGTCACTGCTGATATTGTTATACAGTTCACGAATTCATTATTTATTTCTGTATAGGCCTACGTTTGCTCGAGTTAGCCTAATATTTGTGCAGCTGGATTTCGGCATGTGTCTATTTGAACTTTTATCTGGGCCTCAACTCTTTAGAGAGGAAGCTCTAAGGAGTTGCAGCTGGCCACTTCCACAGCCGCTTAGGTGTGTTTTATTAAAGCGGTAACTGCACCGTTTCGTTTAGATGTGAAGTTCACTGTTTTGTTAAACTTCAGAATAAAAGTGATTGATTTGTTCTGTAGGTAAATAGTAAGGTTGCTTGTAAGTACTTTGTATCAAAAGCGTGACTTAACATGACATTGTATGGTAGGGGCAACTAGAAATCGTATTGGTAAATGCATATAGCGCCTCCTCAATAAAATTGCCAGATCAATTGGAGTAGATGAATGAATTACCATTGTTAAGTAACCTGCCTGCTCCTATATTCTACAAAAACTCCGAAACACCACCACATAACTCCAGTTCGTAAATCACTTCATTGGCTAAATTATGCTAGGCCTAAATATCTCAGCGTAATCTTTATAAAATTTGTATTAATTACTTAGAGTGCTCTTCAAACCTCTTAACCCTCTTACATGCGTCAAGTATTCACTCTCAAACCGCCCAGGTATACTCGCTCTTCATCAAATAGTTCTCTTTCTCCGTTCCAGTCTCCTTCTCTCTCAAATTCTGCAAGCGTTTCCTTATTCTACGCTGCACCAGCTCTTTGGAAGGAACTCCCAAAACATCTCCGCCATCCCATCTTGCCCTCACTCTACCAAACCTTTCCAGCAATTCTATACTGGCCCTGCTCCTTCACTACCCCATGCCCAATACCACCAACGATTTCCTCCGTAGCACCGTGCTCTTTTCTCGTCTTGACCCTCTCCCCGGATCCTGACCCGGCACCGAAACTGACCAAACAACAAGCACGGTGAGGCATAGTAGCCGAGTGGTTAGAGAGTTTGACCTGTAAAGCAGAGAGTACAGGTTCGAACCTCCACTGATATGGTAACTGTGAAGGGACTTTACCAAGTCCTTCACTCATAACTACTCAGCGCCATCGATGATCTATGGTATGATCGTGTCTGCACTTGTGAACTTTCGAAGTAGGGCTATGTCAAATGCAGTTGCATTGTATTGTACCCTGCTCTTGTGGGTTTTATTTGAGATAGCGTGGGTGAAAAGCCGATCTCTCTCTGATGCGATGTGTGTGTGTGTGGCGTTGAAAATTGTTGGAGATTTACATTACATTACATTCTGGTGCGATGAACAGTGTCTTCCCTGTTTGCACTCTTGCCATGCAACATTTGCAATCGTGGCCTCTCCTATCTGGAATCATCTTATGACACTCCACGACGTATTTGTCAACCACCTTCATATGGATTTGGTTACCATAACACACTGATAAACTTTGTCCTGAGTTCTGCAGCGATATGGCTTTGGACATGATATGTATAGACCGAGATACTGATATGGATAAGGTTACCATAGGGTTACCATAGCAACGTCCTTCCGTTGTTCGGCCATACGTCTCTTCCTCATTTATCCTTTCCTTCCTCTCTTCCTTCCTTCTTTCCTTTCTTCCCATCACTCTTCACCCTTTCCTTCTTTCTCGATATTAAATCTAAAGCACTTTAACTCCTCCATACTCATTATTCCTTCTACAAGCCATACTCCAGTAATATAATTCTAATAAACATTTGTCAAAAGTCTAGTCTATGAAAAGTAAGATTGTAATCTAAGCTCTAGGCCGATACGACTCCATTCGAGCGTATACCATGGAAGGGAGTGAAATCATAGATCGTTGTGATAAGTAGATCGACGATCGAATTTGTTGCTATTGATTCTCGTCTGTTCGACGTTTTTCTTAACATAATTATTGTTTATTAATTAATAAACGGTCACACGCGATCTAGTATAGCTGAAAAGGGGGCTGCATTAAGACATTCCTTTGTTTTCCTCGGTTAACAATCACACGAACTGGTAACATATATTCTACAGGCTGGATTTACATATGAATTTGTGGATATATAAGCAGAATTATGCATACACACAGACTTGTAGCCTACGTAGTCTTAGCCTATAGGTGTATTGTGATGAGTAGCCTAGTTTCTTATTTAGAACACTCTGCAGTGTACATTAGAAATAGCAACTAAGATTTTGAGAAATCTCGATATGGCTACCGTATACAGGTGTTCAATGTAGATGTATATAATATTCACAGTCTATTCACAAACCTCATCAACTTCAACATCTGCTGTTTTTCAAACTTTGACCTACTTCGCATGAAGCCAATTGGTCGTGTAAAGTCGAAGCAGTCAGCTGTTCTTGAACTCACTTATAAGTTCCACGCTATGTCTCCTTGGTATCTAGGTCAATTCACTTGGGAGCAGAACTTAAAGAACTGGATGTCATATTTCCAGAGTAGGCCTACTTTACGATCTTCCTTATCTTAATCTCTGTCGTTAATAGAAGATAGAATACGTTGCCTGTTTAAAATCTGGTGTTAATGTTTATGTTGAGTAAGTAAGAAGTACCGGTATCGAAGTTGTCAAGAAATACGCGTATCGAGAATAAGCTGGTGCCCTGCGCTTAGCTTTAGAGTAGCGCTTCAGAAATTTGAAGCTTACGGTATCTTTGTTGGTTGCTGAGCAAGAGATTTAATTAGGCTAGTAATTATCATATCGATTTTGTATATATATATATATGTGCAGCTGGCTACTTTTAGTGCACCTTTATTGGCTTTGCAAAGGAGCTAAAGCATGACTATGTAAGAGGTGAAAATAGTGCATCTGTCTGGCCTGGATCAACTCAGACAAGAGATTACTTATAAGAAGTGGTTGCATCTTGTAATAATTTACATCGTGCGTCATTGCAAATTCTGTGTCCATCCTTGATAACTACACAAATCCCGATAACACAAAACAGTCAATATTTGACCATATCCTGCTCTCTTACTTCAAACTAGCAAATTAGTCCGACATCACAAACAAGCCAACGTCCGCACTATATAGGGCCTATATACGAAAATGCCATTGCACATTTGATGACAGACTAGGACGAGTCCACTTCTCCAGTTCGGGAGAGGGGGAGGGAGAGACGCTGAATCTGTACGCGTTGCACGGATTTTGTTGATTAAATCGTGCGATCTGATTGAAATGTGGTGACAGATGCTGTTATATTTAAGTGGTGAATCTCGACCGCTTGAGGTCGTGTTGAGGCTCGGATGTAGGACGCCGAACGCATATTGATGTGGTCAATGCAAATGTCCACTTTTTATTCTCTGTCATGACACACGGCTGTTTCCCATCAGTACCTATAGCGGTGAAGTTGTACTGAGGGGAATAAAACAGAGAGAGACAGTAACTGTGTCGGTGAATTCCGATTTACCACCATGGCCGAAAAGCACCGAATTAATTTAGGCACGATCCGCTGACCCATGTAATGAATGTAAAGGAGTTTGTAATCACCGGTTGTTACTTGTCACGCTTCAATGAACAATTGAACAGCTCAAGTTAAATTAACTGACATGCACTGAGTTTTCATCAATCGTCGACAGTTCTTGACGCACTGCATTATGTTGACAAGCGAAGCAAGATCAGAGTGAATAAATTACGAGTGCTGGTGAGTTTGCAGAACACATATTGGACTCCAAAAACTTCGGACTATCTCATGAGACAAGTCCATGCTGTTTCAATTACGAAAATCGAGGAGAAACAGAAAATGTCGTTAAACTTAATCGACCGTAAAGAATGCTTTGAAAGTTTTTGGGAGTAAGAGTTAGCCGACTACCTGAATGTCGATGCTTGTTATGGAATCATGAAACGTGTGTCATCGAGTCTTACCAGCAGAGCTTTCACTATCACCGGACCTGTGGACTGCATTCGATACGTGATAGTAAATAGATGCATTCCAATTAAGACTAGATTGATTCATCCAAATGAAGTGTTAGTCATTCCATTAACAGAATCCTCCTCTAAAGTTCCATTATTTGTCATTCATCAGATGTAGACTTCAGACCCGTTTCAGTCTTCTGCAGCATAGACGCTTACAGTAATGAGTTAACCCTCCGTGTACGTAACTTAAGTGAGCAGAGCTCATAGCAAACAGTTTGGCTTTTGCCTTTAGATACACAGTCTGTCTGTCATGCATATAAGAGGCACTTATTGGAGAAGCTCTGATGTCATCGTCATCGTGTGACAATGTGAAACTTTCCTGGACATCATCCTGACAGACACGCAGTATATCTCGGATGGTAAGCGGTATCTCTTGGTACTGCGTGTGAAGCATCGCTGTAGATATATTTATATATATGTATATAATATATATATACATTATATATATTATATATATATGGGATTGCTTTCAACGGCAGTAACGTGCTCTACCCTTGAGGACTGTCATAAAACTCGTGCATGCGATATGTAGGACCATGATATCAATACTACGTACACAGAGCCTCTGTAATCTGCGTTTATATAATATAGAGTTAGTTCTCGATGGCGAGAACGAGAGAAAGCAGGATACGAGCTTCTGCCAACCACCAGAGAGCATTCGTCTCAGTTACCAAGTGGCTCATCCTACACTCCATACAGTCGTGATAACTAGAATATACGACAGGCTCGAGATTCTAGACTAGGCTGTGATGGGCATTAGACCACGCGAGTAGTATACCTAATGGCGAATTATTCATCCTGATGCGGCATTACGCAAACGGCATTTATCCATAGGAATTTATACACAGAGAAATAACAGTGGCTTCTCAGCGACTGAGCCAGCCTATAGGGACCATGGGTCCGGACTTCCAACCACTAACCAGGTCACGTGCGGGATTTTCACAGTGTAATGCTTTACTTGCATGGGGAAACCAGGGCCGTTTAAAGGTCGTCGTAGGCCCTAGGCATTCTTGCATTCGTAGTCCCAAACTCAGCTGCCAACTCTGCATAAAAGTTGAACGCACTCACATGGGACAAGGACGGCTATCTTTCCTTGCACTACTTTCAATTGAAAACGACTGAGTCCGGGAAATGAAATTTGAAGACGTTATATATGATTTCGCTAATGCAAAGAGCCGCAAAGTTCACATAATGTAGACTAGCAAAGCTTAACTTAAACTGATTCAAATACAAAAGTTATTAACTTTGAATTTGCTGTTATTTGCAATTTTCCTTTTTCCATTTTCCCGGTTAGGCCTAATCATACAATATCTCATTTTCAGATTTTCAGACTTTCATAGGCTCCTGAAAGTTTCGTGGTCCCTAGGCAGAGTGCATACAGTGTAAAACAGCCCTGTGGGGAACCCTGCAGATTGGAGTAGACTGATCAGATTGGAGTAGTTTGATCAAATAAGGAGTATTAAGGACCCATTATAAAAACTTCAGCACTACATCTTGGTTACCGTGATGGTTACCGTGTTGGTAACCGTGATGATTACAGTGATGGCTAGCTACAACTAGCAAATTAGCTGGCCAATTATTTCCAGCCATATTCGTCATTATTGTCTAACCATTTCATGTCATCATGATAAAATATTTTCTTCATGAAACATATAGGCCTTATATACTGCCTTTTTATGCACTTGTTATACCTATCTACGAATTGGCCTACCGTTAGGCCATCGATGTTGACTATAGGCATACACAGTAAGTAGTCAATTAAGATTGTAAAATGTGTGCATGTATGTATGTACAATGTATGTGTGTATCTACATTTGTATGTACATACGCATGTATTTATGCCTGTGTGCATGCATTAATGTATACGTACGCATCTTTGACAGGACCTATATGTATGAAAGTATGTACGCATGAATGTATGTATGTATGTATGTATGTATGTATGTATGTATGTATGTATGTATGTATGTATGTGTGTGTGTGTATGAGAACCGTTGTAAAATTATCGCATAGGCGGGTTATCAGATCATTTTCATAATTACCCATATATTATGTAATCTATGTATTTATTCGTTGGCAAGCATTGAGCAAATAAGGCACTTCGCCTTCTTACAGTGATGCTATGCGAGTTTTAGATTACATTTTTTAGAATAAATACCATAATAGAAGTGGAAAACGTCGTGTCAGTTTGGACCTATACGGGCGAACAGTTCAGCTAGGCCTATATAACGGTGAATCTGAGTGCCATGGAAATGATCCATCGACCGTTTTAACAGTGTAATGAGAAAACAAACCACGCAGTTCTCGCATAATAATTATTGGCCTGGAGAGTCGTCATGTTCGTCTCCGCCGGGTCCCGCTTGGCGGCGTCCGATGAGTCCCCGTCGCTCCCCTTCGGTCTCGTCGACCCTGCAGCAGCGACTGATTCGGTCCATGGGTGAAGCACTCCCCATAAATACTCGTCGTTGTATACGCTCTTGTTTAAATAAATCATCTGCGAAATGATCAGACATCGTCGTTGAGTTTTTGTTCAGCGCTTGGGGCGGCCGAGTAATAGGGGTCGCGGAAAATTGACTGCGAGCAACGCCTGGTCTGCCTGGTTAAGTGAAAATTACATCGTGTAACGTCTAGGCGTGGCACAAAGTGTGTGTTCCGAATAACATCTCGTAACCGACAGCTGGAAAAACGGATGGAACAGCATATTCAAGGACGAGCATGATTTAGGGCGCCTCTAGACCGTTTGATATTTTGGCGACAGCACAGCATATACCTGTAGGGCGTTTGGATTTATAAGTGGGGCATTGAATGGGCCGTATTTATGCATGGAAAAGTCGGTTGTCAGGAATTGACTGAATGAGTCGGCGGCCAACAGCTGGAGAAACTCATTTGCAGACTTTTTCTTACTCAGTCAACGGATTCCAATCTGGAAAACCGTCGTCATGGAAACCGTATAATAGTCGGTTATGCTGTTCGGAAACAAGGTAACTACAGTTGTATTAGATTGAAGCACGGTAGCCGGATGGATAGAGCGCTCGGCATGTAACGTGAAGAGTAGGGTTCGAGCCTCCACTGCAGTTGGTCACTGTGAAAGGACCCTGAGTAAGTCCTCTGCGTACACTCGCTATGCGTTATAGGTGTTATGTCATAAGGTTGTGTCTGTTCTTATGAGCTCTAGAAGGAGGACAATATCACTTGTATTGTATGTTGTGGTGTAGGCCTACCTATAATGACAAATTTGCACAAAGCCTCCTTAAGTCAGACTCCTCAGGGGGGGGGGTTCCACATCTAACAGGTGGATGGCAATTTTCAATAAAACTATCAGTTTCGCAGCAAAGGCAGACAATAATTTCTTGTCGAATTATAATTAACCTCTAACACACAACTCAGAACACGAAAGATACGAGCAAATAGGAGGGTACTGTGAAATGGATGAAGCATGCATTGAGTCGGTTGGGGTGACAAAGAGTAATAGTTGGCAGAGCATCGATATAGGTTCCAAATAGGATGTAACTCTGTAGCTACTATCATCTCAACGCTCACATTCCAAGGCAATTATCTATTTATGTGTGTTAGCTTATTTATCGGTCTATACTCAGAAAACAGTATTCGTGTTTTTATGCATAGTTTTTGTATTTACTAGGCATAGCATATGAAAGCATAGAGGCTACGTATTTAAACGCAGGGAATGACCTTAGTCAGTTGGCATTCTGTAAAAATCTTCCACAATATGTATGTTCTGTATGTACTATGTATGTATGTGTGTTTGTAAGTATGTAGGTATTGTATCCATGTATGCATGCATGACTGTATATATAGGCATGAATGTATGTTTGTATGTATGTGTGTATGCATGCATGCATGTATGTAAGTATGTATGCATGTATATATGTATGTATGAATGTATGCATGCATGACTGCATGTATGTATGTATGTATGTGTGTATGCATGTATGCAAGCATGCCTGTATGTATGTAGACAAGCATGAATGTATGTATGTATATATATATATGTATGTATGTGTGTGTGCGTGCGTGCGTGCGTGCGTGCGTGCGTGCGTGCGGGTGGATGGATGGATGGATGGATGGATGGATGGATGGATGGATGGATGGATGGATGGATGGATGGATGGATGGATGGGTGGATGGATGGATGGATGGATGGATGGATGGATGGATGGATGGATGGGTGGATGGATGGATGGATGGGTGGATGGATGGATGGATGGATGGATGGATGGATGGATGGATGGATGGGTGGATGGATGGATGGATGGATGGATGGATGGATGGATGGATGGATGGATGGATGGGTGGATGGATGGATGGATGGGTGGATGGATGGATGGATGGGTGGATGGATGGATGGATGGATGGATGGATGGATGGGTGGATGGATGGATGGATGGATGGATGGATGGATGGATGGATGGGTGGATGGATGGATGGATGGATGGATGGATGGATGGATGGATGGATGGATGGATGGATGGGTGGATGGATGGATGGATGGGTGGATGGATGGATGGATGGATGGATGGATGGATGGATGGATGGATGGATGGGTGGATGGATGGATGGATGGATGGATGGATGGATGGATGGATGGATGGATGGGTGGATGGATGGATGGATGGGTGGATGGATGGATGGATGGGTGGATGGATGGATGGATGGATGGATGGATGGATGGATGGATGGATGGGTGGATGGATGGATGGATGGATGGATGGGTGGATGGATGGATGGATGGATGGATGGATGGATGGATGGGTGGGTGGGTGGATGGATGGATGGATGGATGGATGGATGGATGGATGGATGGATGGATGGATGGGTGGATGGATGGATGGATGGATGGATGGATGGGTGGATGGATGGATGGATGGATGGATGGATGGATGGATGGATGGATGGATGGATGGATGGATGGATGGATGGATGGGTGGATGGATGGATGGATGGATGGATGGGTGGATGGATGGATGGATGGATGGATGGGTGGATGGATGGATGGATGGATGGATGGATGGATGGGTGGATGGATGGATGGATGGGTGGATGGATGGATGGGTGGATGGATGGATGGATGGATGGATGGATGGATGGATGGATGGATGGATGGATGGGTGGATGGATGGATGGATGGATGGATGGATGTGCGTTTGTGTATGTATGTATGTATGCACATAAACATGTAACTGTAATTGTAATCATAGATTTATATAGCGTCTTTACAAAACAGATTCACCAGAGTCTCTCTTTTAAGAGTCATCATGTAAGCCTGGAATGTAGATATTCGTATATGCTATGAATTAATTGTTCTGTAAGGTTCGTTCATGCATTTCTAAGAAGCCATTCTTTCAATCTTTCGTTTATTTCTTCCTCTATTCACTTAAGCTGACTGTCATTCACTACAGCCACTCATCCTATCGCTTGTACAGGTAACAATCGGTCTAAATTTTGATGAAGGTATACAGTCACCATCTTGCCCAAGTCTCCCTCCTTGACCCCACCTCTGCAATGCCACACACATACACGGGTCATTGAAATGACAATAGGAAATGGACGCGAGTGGTCACTTCCGTTAATAGCCAGTAGCAAAGGCTGGCCGCCAACCTCTAATTTTAAGCGCATCAATCGAACAGGTCTGACATTAATACCAGGGATAATAAATTAAAGCCCAGTCCCTGAGGACAGACACCCTGGCCATATTCATCGCACCCGACGTGTAGTTCATTTCCCCATGCAGTCGCTTCTAATGGGATCTGTGGACATCAAGGCTTCGTGAATGACTAGTACACCTGCTTTGAATGCAATGACCCGGGTCATGGGCAATCGCCATGAGGGACGGCCAATATAATTATCAAGCCCGCGGTTCGTCATAGAATTTTATTAAAAGTCTTTTGGGACGAATCGCTTACCATACACGTTAGCGTAAGAGACATGGGAAAGTCGGTCTTTTGGGCTACGCTGTGGGCAGGCCTGCGGGGTTTGACTGCATCGATGGTATAGTTACAGGACGTTTTTTTCTCTTGTAAATGGCAGCAGGACTGTTAATGACAATGCCCTATAGCACGACGTTTAACACTTTTCCACTGAATACGAAATACATAGGCTTAAGAAGAGGTCATTTTTATAAATTGTAGTAAAATAGTCGCAGCAGGAACAAAACGAGTCTATACAAGTTGAAGTATTTATTTCATCTAGGTTATACTAGGTTTTAATGTAAGTGTTGAGTCAACTTTCATTTTGCCGAATACGAACCTATTAAAGGATAATTCAGTAGGCCCCTACTGTTCGTATACATGTGGGCTAAACTCTCATCCCTTCGAATTGATTATCCTTCATTGATGTATTCCGATACCTGATGTCTCTTGGATCTCGATTGGTTTTTTTAATTTCGGGTCCAAGCTATGAGATTTGTCTTTTCAAAGTTCAAACAGAACTATGGTTGAAATGCATGCAGCCCTAAGATGTAGTGAATGCATGCTTTGAAGCAATAATCAGTGCAATTATTCATCAATCACTTTCAGGCCGTGTTGTTTCTTATAGCCCTAGCTCTTGCAATACCATACATGCAGGTCGTAACTCACAAATATCTTTTTAAAAGTCAGATCTTGAATAAAAATTACAAAGATACGCTGCGGCTGGAGCTTCGGCTGGGAGCTCCCCCCGCTGGAGGACACCACTACCCTAGGCCTCCCCAGAAATTGAATCTATCGTGATTTCTGTGATTTTTATCCTAAATTTCGACTACGGCCAAGATTTTACAAAAGAAACCATTTTAGGCTAAGCTTTGGGCTATAATCCTGTTATGAAATACTCAAGCTAAAATCACAAAGCACCGGCAGAAATTTTCATTAGGTGTACTTTCAGGTTGATGAGTGCTTTATGCCAAGGTCTGACTGAAGTCTTGCCCCATCACTTGCCTCTCCACTGTATACTCTTCTGGATCCGCATGGATCTCTTTTCGTATTCTGCCTGATCCTTGTCATGGTTGATCTGATAATCTGGTGTATTGGACTATGGCTGCATCTTAGAAGTCGAAATGCGTTGCATAGACCTGAATATGTATTTATTTCGTGACCTTTTAGAGGTCCTCTAAAAGGCTTGTGTCCATGAAAGAAAGATAATAATCTAAAAGCACAAACGTTAGCCTACTACCAGTGGATCCGTTGTTTGAATTTACCAACTGTTGCCTGTAATTCGAGCCATTATAGCGGAGACTCGAGCCATAACCTTGACATACCAAATTACCAATAAGAATGACGACCTTTCTTTAATTAGTGCCAATTGAATATGCACAGTGTCGAAACAAATGATTGTAATTAATTCTAAATTACGGATCCCTCTTTCTGAACTATTTTTATCACGATAGAACAACTTTGTAGACCTACTTAAAGCACCGCGGGGTGCTTCCCTTGTAACTGTAAACCACCCACTATGAAACACATTATAAAGTAGTGGTGTACTTTTCCATTTTTATCATTAGACTATATATATATATATATGTATATATATATATATATATATATATAGCCTATTTATGTATGCCTTTCTCTCTTTATGATTACCTGTATATTTGGTCTATTAGTTCATCTACATAATTAGACAACTATATTCTACGGGTTGGGCTAAACTCTCTTATCATAAATATATACACGGTACAGACCAAAGGACGACGGTTGGGTCCAACAGCTTAACGACATCTTTTCGGCCGTTGACACCTACAGGAAAAAATATTTTACAGCTTTTACCATAGCATACATTGTACCGTTGAACATAGACAGCAGATAGACAAACATTTAGTCTCCACAAAATAATATGAAATCAACTTATTTTATTTATTCCTGTGTTCACCCGTAACGTCACTGAGGCAATAACTCTTCTTACAGTATTTTCATAAATTGAAAAAATCGTTCATCCTCATATACTGCTTGGGCGCTTAGTCCCCCGTTGAATGACCAATAAATCATTCAATCGATTAATCAAATCAATCGTCTAAACCTCGAGGCAATCGATCATTCAGCTCAGCTGCACATCGGTCATGTGAGCATTAATTGTTGAATTTAATCAACACTTCGGCCGCCTATTCGACTAGGAATTCTGATAACCGCATATAAGATTAGTACAGGCTTAACTTCGAGTCAATATGTTGTAGAAGTGAAAGGCTAATTAGAATGATGTTTCGCAGATCCAGCAACACGCTTAGACTACGTGTAGGATAAATCACAGACCGCAAATCGCAATAGAGACCGAAAATGATGCGCTCACGGCACCATTTACAGCTCCGACTTCAAGCCGCATGTTTAGATGTCGGCTTCTCAAAGTCAAATAAGCCTCAGGGCTCCTTAGATCTAGCACTGATGATCAACATTAGCCCGTATAAAGTGTTGGTAGGCTACATACGTTTGAGACTGAGAGCTAGCAATCGTAGATATGATGATGGTAGGATCAAGAATTTATGTATAGCTGTCAGTCTGTCGGTTGACACCTGTTGAGGTTCGACCGGCTCTGCGGGCTTATGCCCGGTGCACCTGTTAAGTCGTTGAGCCAAGACTGTCGTGGGTTCTATACGACCATTCAATGGAGTCGTTGTGTTTGCAGGTCAAGCAGAAACCCGCTGAGGAGTTGAAGAATTTCGGCGATAACTCTTGCTTTTTGTTTGCGCAGCATTTGGACAACATTAGGATTGTGCTTATCCACAATATCCATCTATATAGAGTGGACCGAAAGCTGAGTGGGTAATAAATCGCGAACGGAATTGCCTCAGCGTCAAAGTAAAGTTCCTTTCAATAATTCGATTTATAGGCATACCTATAAGCTGTTGACACCTCGAAGTATTCAGGCAATATGTGGTCTCAGTATTAAGTAAGTAAGGTAGTTAGAAAAAGTAAGTAAGTTCATAGTTATGAACGTGAGAAAGTAAATCAAATCAAATCAAATCAATTTATTGTTCCCAGAAACAAAACAAAATGAACAACATGAAACTACAGTAAATAGAATTTCACAAACATAGTGCAGATTATTGCAGAAGTTTATCTATGAACAGATGGTATGAGGGAGCAAAGGGCACACCCGAAGGGACAAGTCCCGCTGAATAGGGGCCTAATTGCATTAACTGTATAGCAAAACTTGCAAATTATTTTCGAGAAATAAATGGACGGCAGGGGAATTCCATCCCTACTCAACTAAATCAAGAAAATGAAACAAAAACACACAAAAACAAAATTAAGTGCTAACAAAACTGAGCACCGTCAGTAGAAGGTAAGTAAGAGCGTAGTTATTTCTTTTGCATAGACAAATATCCGGATATGTCAAAGTAATAAGTTGTGTTCATCCGTACAATGTGAAGTCATGTGGGTCTGTTAATTTCTGATCTGTAATTAATTAAAACGTAGGCCTATACATGAAGCACTATGGCTGATATTCGTTTAACCAGTTTACCATTGCCGTCGATTGAATCTGTTCGTGCAGAGTCGTTTAACATGGATGCCTTGGTGGACGAGTCTGACTGCATGACAATCGTAAACTTTCACTTCATTAAGTGTGTGCATTGTTTATAGTTTATATGTGTTACTTTTAATAAGTAATTTTGTTTCCAATTTTGTCTTAACTCGAGGTTATTGATGTGATAAATTCATGTAGCTCCAATGTTGATATCTTATCAATGCGACTCGGTGTGAACATATTTTGAGCACTTTCAGTTTCGGCGAAACCAGGCATCCAATTAACCCCACCCTCTGTCCGATTCCCCGCCCCCCCTCCGTGCTCCCTGTTGGACAAGCCTAGAGCCGTCACTGTGCATGTATATTTCATTTGAGGTATATTCATATATGCACATAATGTACTTGCATATATCATTTCCAATATATATGCATATGTCTGTAGATATTGTATATGTAGTGGCATGAGTAATGTACACAATCATGTACATTGTTGGCCGCTAGGCATTTCATCATTCTAGAGTCCAGACATGTGCAGAAGGACAAAGACTCTTCTGTATGCTAGCTACTGTTGAGCTCTTGACGGTCAGCGTACGATTGTTTCTGAGAAAGGGAACTTCTCCCTCAGGTTGAGAGTAGGTCCCTTATACCCCTTTGGAAGTCATTTCACATACATTTAGCTCCCACCCATAACAGTTCCACCACTGCTTCTAAACCCGGTATACCGATCTACAGGCATGCTAACTGTTTTTACATGGTCTCTGTTGTTCGCCGGAAGGAGAATTGAGGAACTGTTTATTTGCTGATGGATTGACGTTGCTGTCTCTGGCCTTCTTAACGTCGTGTCATCAATCTGCGTAGCATCAGAAGAGACCTTTAAGTCGTTGCTGAATGTTCTGCCTACTTAAATCTGTAAAACAAACAGCATAGCTCACTGCTCAAGAACTCAGTCGCTTTCACTTTGTTTTGTTTTTTTAAATTCTCCCTTCATTTGTTAATCCATTTCTATCTTACTTTGCTACGAACCCGTCCTGCAGCAGCTGGTTTACTGATTCGTTCTGGCCTAGACCTACAATGAGATATTTTGACCTCTTTTATTCTACAGCCAGAAAAAAACAGGAATCGTGCATCCATTGTTGCATGTATATGTCTCGGCATATCTGCGGCGCCAAGTAAAACCTATCAAAGGCACTCCTCTTCAGAAAACTGATGGCGGCTGGCGCTGTTGATACTAGGCTGACAAATACAGGTGAAGTTAATCAATGCTGTACACGGTTACAACTTGTTTGAGCGACCGACCGTCCATGGAATAGTTCCCGATTACATGAAAATATACGGATCAATAAATTCAGAACGTCCTAATAACGGCACCATTCCTACATGGTTGGTAGATGCGTAGGGCCTACCAGCGTAAGGTATACGAGTTTAGAAAAGATGACTGGTTGTTCCTTTGTCCTTTCACGTAAAATATTCTTCAAGCCAGCGACCAGAATTTTCTGTAGATGCGTGTTAGCAAATGTGTTACCACTGCCTTAATTTGAAGGTGTAACATTATGCGACAGGTTCACTTAGAGTGGAATGGTTGTTTGATTGGCTGGTGATATTGACCTCCTGCAGTCTTTTACATGCATGAAGAGACCATTGGAATCGTTGCTCGCTTCTCCACGATGGTCCTCCAACGATTTTGAGTTCGAATCTTATGAGAGAAGTCAGAGAACATGGCGAGGTAACGATGGCCAACTTATTACCACACAATTGCCTCTGCCGTAGAGTAAGAAGTGGCAGTTGAGCAGAAACTTGTGAGTTCTGCGACGTAATGCCCAATGTTCAGAACTTGTGGATGTATCGACTACTGGATCAAAAGGATGGGTGAAAAGAAATTAGCATCTCCCCACGTCTTATGCTTAAGTCTAAGTATAAGAATAGCCAGGTCAGAAAATTCAAGACCAGCAGGATGCAACGTTCTGTGGGAGATGTTGTTCTGTTCTAACCGATTCACGTTAATGATATTCTCTGCTATTGCAGGGTGCTGCTATGTGATGTTTTTTAAGGGGCTATATAAATGACCAGAAATCATATACACAACCACTGCAACAGCATGCCGGTTAGCTTTCAGTATACATGTATGTACATTTATATAGCGCCTTACAAGAACCTAACGAAGGCGCTAAAGAACTTAATGTATGACTTAATGTTTCTCAACAATGCTAAACGCGCTGTGATATATTTCACAGTCATTAGAGATACATTAATCTTAATATGTTTCACAATCGTCGCATTCTCTGCTGTGCTCTCTGGCTTTTATAGTCACGTGAAATTGACTCCGTCATTCAATCCTTTCACTGAAACATTTCGAGCTTTATTGCGATAGGACTGATTGTCAAATGCGTGGCCTGTGGCTGTGCTTCTAGTCAAGCAAAAGTCTTCACCGAGATTCGTCATGTCTTAAATGTGTGTGTGTGAGTGGGGGTTGTTCAGAAACTACCCTCCAGACATCGTCTTCTGAAGGGTGCGTGATAAATGACCGAGGCACCTGTTACGGGCCACATCCTTGGATAATGCTCGCTACCTGAGATTCGATTGACGAGGACATACCACCTGAATCAAGACTCTCGATCGCTCTGCCCTGCACGCCATGCTGCGAAAGACCCGCAGAGTGTACAGCCCACGCACATCCGAATACGTAGCGAGGGCTGTCAGATAATTGCGGTCTGAGGTTCCTTTAGTTTGCAAATAATGCTCCATCATTATGTGGAGCTACAGCCCAGATCTACTGGCATGTGTACGGGTCATAGATAAGGATCTGGATGGCCGACCCACAGCGTCAACACTATCCTTCCAAGCATTGTAGTAGGAACTGTCTTAATCGGTGGGCATTTAATGCCGAAGGGTAGCACGTGGGAGTAAACAATGTCTTCGAACAAAAGATGTCACTCAGCTTCAGATCCTATCAGGCAACGCCCCTGCATTTATTTGCACACTAATCGAACTTGAAATCGCTCGATACCGTGCACTGCTTGCTTTTATTTCCTTAGGCCAGATCTTTGTTTCTACGGAACAAATGGAAGTCTTTGTGTAACACGACTCGAAGTGTCAGAGTTCAACGTCCGAAGAAACGCTGGTCGTTCAAGTAGAGATTGCTAAAGAAGGTTGTCTTTTGGGAAATTTTAAATATTAATTGCACTGGAGAAGTGAACGCACGTAGACAATACAAATGCAAATGCACCCAATCCAAATACTTTAATTGCATTGCTTGTAAATTTAATGGAAGGTTTATATAGCGCCGTTAAACAACAACCATGGGCGGTCTCTATACGCTAGCGATGTGAAAAGCACAACACACCTAATATGGCCGCAGATCTGCAACGTTGTCGATGAAATCGCATGGACGTCATATATAGAGCGTCCAATTAAGTAAATTCTTGTTGGACTATGTTTGTGTTGACATGGGTGGAGTCCATCGCCTGCGACTCTTAGCCTACTTCAGGATTTCTGATACATCGACATCCAGTTTAGGGCTTCTCACTCATGCAAAGTTTCTCAGTGAGAACAACAACCAACAGCCTCTATAATTATGTAGGCCTATGCATCAATTCGACATTAGCAGACATTGTTCAGAGCCTGAAGGCAGGCAGCGGGCAGCTAGGCGTTTAAATTCTTCATTGATTGACCGTACATAGCGTAAACTTGGGATTTATCCAAAGTTACCAAATCACCAATTTTTCTGGTTCTTTATGGGTAGCCTAATATTAGATCTTTGACCCTCCAATTTCTCACCCAACGATCGACATCCGAGACCAAACAAACAAATTATCGCTATAATTGCTATAATTACAATTAGACGCCCAACACAGTCATGTTAATTATTTTTCATATGAAATTATAATACTATATATACGACGCTCGGAATGGTCCAACCATCAAGATAAGCATTGCCAAGGCCCCTCCGTCATTAATCGGTCGTTGAGCAGAGGCCTCGCGAAATTATTCTCCCCTTCGGGATATCCGTCTAAATTGGACGACGTTTATTTTCTTTAATGTTTGAACTCGATCCGCTGTGTTGACCCGGTGTTCTGCCGCTCGGCGGCGCCAGTGGCGGCGCCAGTGGACTTGACATTCTGAATAAAGAGCGACTCTGAGCTTGTAAAATTCGTCAACGACCAGGCGACGTCTCAGTCAAGTGGCCAGTGCACTGAGGCCATTTACTAATCAACGCCTGATTAAAAGCCGAATATATTATTCTTGACCTGTGCCGTACACTGCTTACTTTTTAAGGTTATTCGTCGTCTTACTATCGTTTTAAGCTCGACAAAGCAACTGGTTGCTCTTACAGTGAACTGCACAGTGTAGGTCTAATTTACTGCACGCTTAGTAGTCGTTGATTCATTCATTCAGAGCATTGTTATAGCTCAACTTTAACTAAACCAATCAACATTTCTGACATCTAAGGGATCTACAAGAGCACCTTTCAATTTGATTTGACTTAAGCCTCTGAAGTAAGAAAACTCCAGAGATTAGCATTCACCCCTTAAAATATTTTGCATTCTAATATGCCTGCTGCAGGTAATTCGACGCTCAGGAGTAGGTTAAATCGATCAAGGCTGTTCTGTTTATATTATTGTTTGCAATTGATTCAGTTGCACGCATAGAGAATGATGTTCTTCAACAGTTCTTTATATTAATGTAGGCTAAAACACGAATACGAAACAAACTCACAGTTATCAGCGGTGGTGAAGAATCTCACCCGATACATTCACTGAAACATGAGAAGAATCGCTATATAATTACGCGTGCATATTTACCTTTAAGCTTAGGCCCTGTTTGTTTGAAATTTTTATATCTCACATTATCGAAATAAATAACTCGCTGTCGCATATAGGCCTATTTTTTAGATGTTTTCAGTAACACAGCATATCAGGATATGACGACCTTTGTTTTGAGCGACATGCACAATAAAATGACGATAAATGTACCTCTGCCTAATCAAGCCTGCTTCAGTTAAGTGCTTTGAGTGGAATATGTAGGCCCTATACATCTATAGTTCTGTACTTGGCTGCATTGACGTACGGCTGATATTCCCCTAAACGCTCACATACCGTTCTATTCTGTATTGTGTTAGTGCTTCTGCTACAACTTTACAATTACAAATTAGGTCACTGTAGTAAGTAAGTAAGTAAGTTAATTATCTAGCCATTTAGACCTACTAAAGCAAAACAATTTTCACAGGTAACTTGAAGAGTCACCAATGGCAGACTCTCTCTCTCTCTTCTCTCTCTCACACACACACACACACACACACACACACACACACACACACACACACACACACACACACACACACACACACACACACACACACACACACACACACACACACACACACACACACACACACACACACACACACACACACACACACACGGGTCCCAACCAACGGATTCCAATCCAGCGGAACCCCATTGGTCGTATAGGACCGATGATACAGCGTCCAGAAATTCCTTGAACCTTCGGGTCTGCGCAGCAAAGGTATTCGTCGTCAGCCGGTCGGTATAGGTAACACCAAAACCCGTTACCCTTCTGCAGATGGCAAACATAGGTCCTTATGTTTGAGGCTCGACTATCCCTCCTGATGCAGGTGCTTATGCCAAGATGGTATGCGAAGTAATACCTTCAAAACGTTTGAATCCACGGAGGACACGAAGTAATATTCCAAAGGTAAACTTGGAGACAGTGAGTGTCCAAAAATATATTTTTTTTAAATATACTACAAGTTCTGTATTAGGACAATTAAAACGAAAAAAATTGAACAGATGGCTAGACAGCAACTAACATGGCCGGTAATTTTGGGGTTTCCATTATTTTCATTGGAGCTCTTCGTCACATTTTTAACCAAGGTTCACGATATACATGTAGGCCTAATTAATTCATCGCTAGTATCAGTTGTCTTGGACACTACAACTCCCTTCTCTTTTTACATATCGGGGACTGACGTATACCCAAACTTAAAACATGGGAAACACTCTTGAGTCAGTGTGATTCTCCTTACAGATTTTATTTTAGTTACAGTTACAGTTATAGTTAATGGTTTTTCATTTTAGTTATAGTTACAGTTATAGTTAATATTATTTTTTAGTTACAGTTATAGTTATCGTTAACGAAATCATTTTGCTTTCGTTAACGAAAACATTTTCGTTACCGTTATCGTTAATGAAAATCACACTGAATTATGAAGACGTGTTAAACAATAATTTGCTTAGAGCTTTGACGAATGGGTGCATTCAGCTTCATGAATACACAGCGCTCCATATTCACCGACATCCAAGGCGAAGATAGGAATCATTTTGCTTTCGTTAACGGGTGTATTTTCTCGTTCTCACGTTAGTTGATATTGCACTTTTTTATTCGTATTAACGAAAATAGCAATGAATTTTCGTTAGTGTTATTTTCGTTATAGTTATAGTTATAGTTAATGATATTTTTTAGTTATAGTTATAGTTATCGTTAACGAAATCAGTTTTTGTTCGTTAACGAACATTTTCGTTATCGTTAACGTTAACGAGAATCACACTGGTCAGAACTATCGCGAATACTCCGAAGTACCACCAGACATCTCCGTTTCCTAGACAACTACAGACTACACGCTGACTTTCAAATGAGACGGCGACTTGTCTGCAAAACTGGGCTAATCGGTCATAAGATTCAGCCAGACTACCTTCTTCATTCGGCGCTGACTTCTATTGATATGTTTTACCAATATATTCAACGGTATCCTGGGATTGTCTCATGCTTACCCTGCTGACAGCCGTGAAGTCCACCGCTGTCTTAATATTGATTCAGTCAAAGCAGATTAATTGCTTATTTTATGCATAAATAATATAAACAGATTTATTGTTTATTTTCAAAGCTCTTTTAATATTACTTTTTCGGCAAACGCAGCACAGTTCAGTGCGTAGAGCAAATACTGCAATACTAGGCGGATAATTTTCTCTTTGAAGCAGAATTATCTCCACTGTTCATATTTAATTGCCGATAGATTCTGTGCCTGCCTGGTATAATTTATTCTGGCTAAAGAAGAAGACGATTATGTGCGGAGACAGACAGGTTGGAATCATTTGACAGCCATTAATGGCAAAGCACTGAATCCACAGTTCATTCGGTGAGATAGGCCTATTCTCATGGTGACAGAAGACTCGGGTGAAAGTAGGCCTACTATCTGAACAGTAGCTCAAATACCACAGCCTTCGACTGTCATGAGTTGCATTCCTGAAACTTGCTCTTACTGTTAACTATACATCCATGCTTGAAATCCAGTGGGAACTTCCCGGTAGGCCTATGCTCATAAACTTGCGATCGTCCTGCACCAAACTCTTGAAACGAGACCTTGGTATTTATCTGGTCAGTGACTAAGTGCGTATACCTTAAAGGAATTAGATCTAATAATTATGCATGTAATAATATATAATTAGCCTATATACATAGGCTATATTCAGTATTTTAGTGAAATTTACTTTTGCTAACTATTGTGCTGATCTACAGCGCTTCAAATTCATTTCCTAAATACCAGAAAAATCATTTAATGCCTATTAATATTACTAATATTTTATTATTATTAGTAGTAGTAGTGGTAGTAGTAATAGTATAAGTAGTAGTAGTAGTAGTAGTAGTAGTAGTAGTAGTAGTAGTAGTAGCAGTAGCAGTAGCAGTAGCAGCAGCAGCAGCAGCAGCAGCAGCAGCAGCAGTAGCAGTAGTAGTAGTAGTAGTAGTAACAATAGTATTGGTAGTGGTGGTGGTGGTGGTGGTGGTGGTGGTGGTAGCAGTAGTAGTAGTAGCAGTAGTAATAGAAGTAGTAGTGGAAGTAGTAGTAGTGGTAATAATAGTCATAGTAGTATATTGGTATCTAATGCGTGTGCTCGAAGCCTATGAAAGAAATTGTTCAATAAAATCGGCAAATTCCTCCATTAATGACGATAATTATTAATTTGCATCACAGTTCAAATTTCAGTATTAACAGCCATTAATTATTTCGGCAGTGGTAATTGGCTTCCAGAATAATTTCCATATGCACCCAATAACCAATCAATGGTCTGTCATCGGAATTTCGTGGTTGGCGCATGACTCCTAAGCGTGCAATTCTTAATTTTGCTCACTGATATGCCTATAATTACTTGCTCCAATTAGTGTAAAATTATGCTGTTAGCTGATTCTCTACAGGTTTAGGCTATTTTGACCCAGTTCACAGTGTCCTTATTGAACCTAATGCGTCATTTTTATATAGGCCTATAAAATTGAGTGTAGGACATTATCCCCCCGGACATTATCCCCCCGGACATTCTCCCCCCCGGACATTATCCCCCCGGACAGAATCCCCCCGGGGTAGGACATAACCCCCCGGCTAGGAAATAATAACCTATACTTCACACATATATATCATACATACATATATACATACATGCATAATATACATATATACATATATACCTACATATATACATATATACATGCATATATACATACATATATACATACATACATATATACATACATATATACACACATACATATGTACATACTTATATACATATATGCATACATATATACATAAATACATACATACGTGAACACATAAATACATACATTCGTACGTACATAGAACCATCCATCCATACATAAATACATACATGCATGCATACATACATACATAAATACATGCATGCATGCATACATACATACATACATACATTAATACATATACACATACATGCATACATACGTACATACATCCATCCATAAATACATGCATGCATACATACATACAAGCATACATACATGACGCACACGGGATTACAAGGAAATAGGCTTATTACACAGAGGGGGGATTTTGTCCGGGGGGATAATGTCCTAGCTAAAATGGGGGTTCTGTCCGGGGGATAATGTCCGGGGGGATAATGTCCGGGGGATAATGTCCGTTCCCCATACTATAGGCTACGTTAAAAATAGTAGATGACCTTACGAACTTTAAGCACTAATAATAAAAATACTGAGAAGCAAACCAGCAATCTTTGAATTGAAAGACGGCTATTACAGGGAAGTCTGAAAAGAAAATATTTTTAAATTACATAAAAATATTTAAGTGGTTTTTTATTGATAGACTTGTAAAAAAATCACATTTTTTAGATTGGTCAATTTGCTATATTCTTATTACTTTGCTTTGAATTGAAAGCTTCAGTAAACATCATACGATAAAGTTACGAGACACTGAGACAATGTTTCACTCATAGGTGTCAAAAGTGCGAATTGAAAAGTATGTCTTATCTGAGCCTGGTAAAAAAAAACTGCAATGAAAATTCCTTGAAATAATATTAAAGTTATTTGTTGTAATTATTCTGTAGATGTTGAATGTCGTCATTGTTTGCATCACTCTGTCGTTGCTGACGACTACCTCGGCCACCGTGCAGGAGACTGTGTCGCCCACTTTGCAAGCGTTAAAAGGTAAACAAAACACTTAAGGAATTTAATAGGGATTTAATTTTATAAAGAACAAAACTGCGTGCCTTGTGCGTTGTCGTCAGGTAGAAAAGAATTTAAGGCGGATAGAAGGACTAATAATTAATTGGGTGCCTGTGCTCAAGTTTGAAGAGCTGTGAAATAAAGAATTCAAAGCCAATACCATAACTGCTGACTCTTGGGAAAGTCCATGGGGTAGGCCTAGCGCGAATAAGTTAACTGACATATCAGGGTTCAGTTTTAGAAAATCGACGAGCTTCGATAGGAAACTTTCAATTGAGTCTTATATAACCTTGCCAAGAGATTTGCAGCAATCTAGTGCGAGCGTTAAGTTGCGGGTATAGGCCTGATTGTTTTGGCATATGATGATCTGGTAATCAGTGGCTGCAGGGTAGTGACCATCATAAGTCCTCGGAAGGGACTTCCAACATTCGTAACCGTTTCCATCCAGTGCATTGTTTTGTACGTTCCGGTGCCAGGTCAGAATTCGGGGAGGTCAAGCCGAGGAGACAGCGCGGTGCTACGGTGGAACAAGTTGATGATGATGGTCGTGTGTTGGCGCAGGAGTATTCAGGATAGGATAGCTTGGAGAGTTTGGTTTTCAGTCGTGAGTGGAAAGCAGCAAGGGAGAGTGCAAATTATGGTACCATATAGTCATTGTCGTATTGCGATGTAAGAGCTTAATTGCATATCTTTTAGGGTGTATGTACCATGGTCCGTTGGGTATGTCGACTGGTGAGATAAAGAACTCTCAGCTGTCTGCGTCATCTAATTACCCTCCAGACTGGGACAAAGGTTGCAGCGAGAAATACGGTCGAGTCTACCAGCCAAATGGACTCGGATGGTGTGCCAAGTTCAAGTCGTCGTCGGAATGGCTCCAGGTCGACCTCGGCGTTCCCGCTAAGGTAAGTCAGCTTAACCATTTCCATTATATATATATATGTATATACAGGGTGGCGCAAAGAAAGTGGGACCGCCTAGTATAATATCAAGTAATAAATTTCTGTGTAAGTTTTTCTTCTAAGAAAAACAAGTAAATTGTTGCCAAATGATAATTTATACAAAATCAGAAATCAAATTCAGTGTGTCCTCCTCGGTTCTCAACAGTTTTTTCTAAACGTCTGCGCCACTGGTCAATGCTTCTGTTTATAAACCGCTGAGAGAGTTTTTGCCACTCATCAACACTGGCCACTTTCAATTGACCTGTTGTTTCAAATTTACGACGACGGTAGACTTTTTGTTAAAGAGCACCCCAAATAGCATAATCTACAGGGTTTAGGTCCGGGCTATTTGGGGGCCACATGTCTGGCTCGATGAAAGTGACATTCTCCCGAAGAAGGAAGTTGATCGTGTTTCTTGCCGTGTGCGAAGGAGCTCCGTCCTGTTGCAGTGTCCAGTTTGACGATTAGGCAACATCTCGCTCGAATGTCCGAAATAGTGACGTCACGCGTTGAGTTAGTGAGTAAGTATATTTTTTCAGTTTAAAAAACCGCCAAAGACATAATTTGATATACATTGCACAAGATTTCATGAGGCGGTCCCACTTTTTCTGCGCCACCCTGTATATAGGCCCCTATATAAAAAAGTATATATATATATATATATATATATATATATATATATATATATACAATCATACTATTGAAAATGTGTTCTCTCGTTGTATTGTTGTGGCTGTTTTATGCTACAACTGTACCATTTTTGGAACTTCGGAGTTAGATTAAAGAAGAGGTAAATTCCAATTACTTGTGCACGAACATCTAAACAATACAGAAACTTGATAAAGTATCGTGGAAATCGTTAACCCAGTGGCGTATCTAGTCGGGTGTGGGGTGCGGGCCGCACCGGATGACACCTTCAGAGGGGGTAACGCCAAAATGACTGTCTAACAAATTTTTGTGCAGAGTTTCACAGGAATTTACTATTTTTAAATTAATAATAACAAATAACAACAAAAGCATTTCTCGCAAGCCCAGCTTAATTACACGTAGGCCCCTACTGTAGCCCATCAGTATTTTTTTTAAATTACTAAGGATACTGTATGGTCTGGTATACGGACTAAGAGGAGGTCCATGGAGGTGACGCCATGACTCGCCGCACTGGGTGACACCGACCCTAGTGACGCCACTGCATTAACCGTTTCTTATGCAATGCTTTACAGTAGCCTAGATAGGAAGCCAAGACCTTAGAAAATTAACCAACTGATCGGACCGAGGTAGACGTAATTTTACACTTGAAAATGATTAGCAACACAGTTGTTGTTTTATGATATTTTAAGATTTGTTCAGCGAGCGCTTCATTTGCAAATCACTTATCAGCGTCTATTCGCTATTGTTCCTAGTAGGCCTATGCCAACATCAGCGTAATCCTGTTCAAAATTTTCATATCAAGATTTGCTAGAATTATCTACAACACATTATACATTGTTTAGAACTGAACTTATTGAACTGAACTCTTCCACGTATACACTTCTAGTATGTCGCAATATAGGCCTGTATGGAATATCAATAGTTGCTGCTTCAACAAAGTTTTAATCTTTTTGGAGCGTATAATGCGTAAATGATTCCCGTAGGCCTACGATGCATAGGATCGTGACTTACAAATCTAAAGGTAGGCCTAAGTGATCACATGCATGACACAAAACGTGTTACAAACTTCTATTTTTTCGGCACAACGTATATCACAAGGCATATAAGTCCAACAATTTAAACCATGTAACAAGATTCTTTATTCAGCATTGGTCTCTACATATTCACAATTGCATGACTAATCCTATACTCAATGACGCTTCTAGCCTGATCTGATCCTTTGCCGTGAACGATGTTCACGAACCTTCGACACAACCTCGACGGTCTTTTCACGCAGTAGACACCTAAACCACTTTGAAGCATAAATATTTTCCCGCTGATCGCTCTCAGAAAAAACCGTCCCGAATAAAGCAAATTGGGCGTCGATTGAGTACGCAATCAGAACACCGATCAAACTCCAGCCGACTGTAAACCGATATCGTAGATTCGTCTAATAATTGAAGTGTTGTCAGACGTTTTCGCTGTAGGGTGAGACAGTCGTCCTGCTGTGTTGCAACGTTTCTCTGCGTGTGATGAACGATTATAAAACACGATTTCATTGACGTCTACGATTCGTTCGCACGTAAACACTAGCTCGCGTTGTTATTGCTGTACAGACACACACATACTGACACACATGATGACACACACCGAAGTCTTTGTGTCGCATTCAGACAGACCCTTTCTGTCAAGAATCTCACGATACCGAACGGCAATTCATTTTCGGCGTTTTTTCTTTGAACCTAAATACAGACGATGCATGATAAAGGCAGTGGCGGTTTTACCGGAGTGGGGTTAGGGGCTGTAGCCCCCTAGCGGGAAAATTAGCCCCCTCGTTTTTTTAGCCCCTTATACACATGTTAGCCCCCAGTTTAACGATTAATTAGCCATACATTGCTTACACTGTTTGTTGGTAACAAAGCCTCCTAATCTCCTAATGCTTAATTCTCATTAGATCACTAAATTTTTAGTTCCAACCCCCCCCCGGTCCAAAAACTCAATAACAACCACTGGTTAAAGGTAAATCCGCTTCTCTGTCTGTAATGGCGTGACATAAGGTTTGTGTGCTTATTGCAATGGTTGCAAACACATGCATACCGAACAGACACCACCATGTTACGGTGTTTGGATTCAAATACAAAGTTTCATTTATTAAAAAGACAAATGTTGTGAGTGATGTGGTTTACATAATAGAGAATCTAACAGAGGTCCATCTGCTGGAGATTATGTTGTTTCTGGTACACGTCTTAATTGTCTTTGGCCGGCGTTCATTCACAGTTTCAACTCGTTACTTCTTCATGTTCGCAACTCCCATAAACGCTCTAAACTCAAAACCAGTCTACTTATGGCTCTAAATGGTTGCCTGGCGTCAATGTGCGCTTCTGAACTTTGTAAGGAGGGCATTATCAAATTCCAGTTGTGTTGTATTGTATTATCAGTGGTATGCTATGTGTTGTAGGTGACTGGTTTAATGATCCAAGGACGAGGAGATGGAAACGAATGGGTCACTTCTTTCCTCGTGTCTCACAGTCTCGACGCCTATCACTGGCAGTACATCAACGACCAATATGGCAATCAACGCGTGAGAAAAATCATTAAATATCTAATACCTTTACAATAATATGTATGTACGAATGCATGTATGCGTGTGTATGTATGTATGTATGTATGTATATATGTATGTATATGTATGTATGTATGTATGTATGTATGTATGTATGTATGTATGTATGTATGTATGTATGTATGTATGTATGTATGTATATATGTATGTATGTATGTATGTATGTATGTATGTATGTATGTATTGTATTGTATTGTATCTAGAAATTTATAAAGCGCCTCTCGCAGAATAACTATTCAGAGGCGCTCTCAGCACAGAAGCCCCGTATTTGTATGTATGTATGTTAGTTAGTATGTGCATTTGTTTGTAATTTTACACATAAATTATGCATGCCTCAATATATCTATTTATAAATATTTGTATGACTGTGTGTATGTATGTAAATATACGTGTAGGCCTATATGTACGTGTGTATGTATGCATATATGTCTGTCTGTCTGTATATGTATGACTGTATGTATGTAATATGTACATGTACGTGTGTATGTCTGCCACCCTTTTATGCGACAAGGTGGTCTATCGGCAACACTCTTAGTCAGTGTGATCATGCGGTTCTGGGTTCGACTCCGTATAACACACCCTGGGCAAGCCGGTTGCGCAAACGTGCTTCTTTTACCAAGCAGTATAATTTGGCACCGGCGTAAACTGGGAAGTAAATGGGAATTCCTGCGATGCACTGGTCTCGTGTCCAGGGCTTTGGGATTCGTCCATTGCCACCTTAAAGACCGCAGAGAAGGAAATGTGCTCCCACACTACGTTTTTCATGGGACATGGACGCTTAACTTTTACTCTACTCTAAGATCTGACCAGGGGCGTAGCAATGGGTTGTGCAGGTTGTGCAAAGCACAAGGGCCCCCGGCGGTCAGAAGGGCCTCTTTCAGCGAGTATCAATTTTAGCCTAGAAGTGAATCTACATGTACAGCAAGTTAGCAACAACGTGCACAGTAATAAATACTCAAATGATCAACCATCTTCGAAATTGCACAACTGTTACTCGTTGACTCTCATCTAGGCTACATTCAGCGATGATGTCTGCACTGCCTACATGTTCCTGTTGACTTTGCCTGTGACTGTTGCGCCATATGAACGATCATTTTCAAAATTGAAACTAATCAAAAACGATATACGAAGTACAATGTCAGAAGAGCGGCTGAGCGACTTGGCAATCTTGTCAATAGAAATGAACATGCCAGAAAGCTTGACACTTCAAAAGTGGTAGATATTTTTGTGTAAGATAAGGCGCGCAAACGATTTCGTTCTTTTTACCAAATAAGCTGTTTCACAATTTGACAGAATTGATGTGTGGATAATTCATATTAATTTTTTGCAGTCAAAGCAGACGGAACAATGTGTTAGATTAATTATGCTCTAGGCGTAGTTCAATTTTTTTTATGCTAGCCTGGAGAAATAAAAAAAACAATTTTTATAAAAATAAATAATCGGAGAAAATAATTGAAGTATAATTACTTAGTTATTATTTAATTGGGGTGCGATTTGTGATATTTGCATATTTTTCACGGTGCGAAATAAGCAAATATCGCAAAAGCGCCAAGCGTTTTATGCACAGCGGTTTTTTCAAATCGAAGGGGTTCAAGGGGCCCATCATCGAAGCTCTGCACAAGGGCCCCCAAAAACCTTTCTACGCCACTGGATCTGACAGCACTCGTGAGAGGTTTTAACAGCCCTAAATATAAATCTGCGCAGAATCTCAGCTAATCTGAAGAAAAGTTCTTTATTTTTTGCTTCTACAGCAGACCATTTAATTTACATGTTTCGGGTGCTAACCTAGCATATGTAGGCCTATTTAAGCCTACAATTATATATAATTGAGAACCTTGTAATAATGTCTTTTATTTAATAGGCACAGATATTCCAGACACACCCCTGCAGAATAGTTCATTTTGCTACGCTTGAAACATCAACTTACATAATAACCGTTGTACGTCTGTCTGTCTGTCTGTCTGTCTGTCTGTCCCGTAAACAAACACTATTGTGACGTCACTATACTGCCGCCTTGGCGACGGTTGTCTTGACGGTTGTCTTGACGACGGCTATAGGCCTATAATATGACGTTATTGTTATCACTGCAATAATAATTGTTTTTTATATACCGTGATTTTTCACGGGTTTACAGCTAGTGTTAACATAAACATTGATCTATTCCGAAGTGTAATCTTAAGACCTTTATTACCGTACAATAAATTTTTCATTTGTGCTGACAGTGGAAAGAATCTGTTCAAGCAATACTGTGTGTACCTAATACTGCCTTTAAATTAACTCTGTAAACTTATATTTAGTGTATGATTTTCTATTTGTGCTTAGATATTTGAAGGAAACTCCGACTCCTATTCCGTCAAACATGCCTACTTGGACGATGCTGTCATAACACGCTATGTCAAGTTTCATACCTACCAGTGGCATCGGCACCCGAGCATGCGCGTAGAGTTAATTGGTTGCCAAGGTAACTAAGGAAAACCTAAATCCCACTGTGGATCTCTACAAATATATTGTAATTAGAATTAAGTACCGTACTACTAGATGTCAGCATTATATAATGTAGCAAATGTAAGTATATGTGCATCTTTCTCTTACATCACCTTAAGTTAAACTTGCCATGTTTAAGTAACACGTAGGCCTACTCTTCTGGTCTGTCTCTCATTTTTGTCATCAGTGAGACGGGTCCCTTATAACTGAATAATTTCTCACACGCAGCACAGCAGTTTTCTTTGAAGTCCAAGGACTCGATACTCGACAGGCATTTACATTTAGGCCTAACATGCGCAGATTCAACCTCAGACGTCCTATTAAAGTTCCGACACGCTTGAGAAACAACTGACCTAACTGGCATGGTTAAACATCGATTAAACATCCAAGTAAACAGCGCGTTGCAATCAAGGTTTTTCTCAGAGGTGTAGTGGTAAAATTAAAGGTAAGTACACGCTACCGGTTAGTTTTCCGAAACAAATTAGAGGTCAGTATACACAACAGTATTTTGTGAGTATACGCTGTAGTATTTTAATATAAATAAATAAATATAAATATTTTGTGAGGTGAGTACACGCTGTATACCCGTGTATACCCTCTCGACTACAGCCCTGGTTTTTCTCATATGAAATCAAGATAAAACGATCGTTTGAATGAAACTGACTGATACTAGAAGAAAAGAGAATTCAGAGAAAACATGCTTGAAATGGGAATTGCCTGTATATAAGGACATATGGTCTATGTAGGTTATTTGATGTTGCGAATTAAGCTTAGATGAAGAAAAGTAAATTGTAGATTTATTGTCGGTGTTAATCTATTGCTGGTGGTTTCTTTCTTCGTTAACAGTTTGCAAGGTTCCGATCGCTCTTCCGCCTTACGGAAAGGTCATCGTGTCTTCGGAGAGATCACATAACGACGGAAGTTCATGTCAGGCCAACGATGGATACATCATTACGAACAAGGGATGGTGCGCAAAGCTAAACAACGGTCAGGACATAACTGTGTCATTACGTTACTATCTGTGTCTCTGGTTGTCTGCCTGCCTACATGCCTCTCTGTCTGTCTTTATCTCTTTCTCTTTGTGGAAATTGTGGTTCTATTGAAAAGGTCGCTATGTTAATTTCTGTAGGATATATTTGCATGGAGTAGGTTATGTATATGAATACATTCTTTCAGTTTTGAAGCCAATAGCTACTAAGCGGTTCTTCACGTTTACTCATCTATGAAGCAAACCCGAATTCCGAAGCCATCAACACTTTAACAACGAGAGTGTACTAAGAGTAACTGGGAAACCAATGCACCTCGTTGTTAAAGTGTTAGACATGCGACAGTTCTTTATCCATCAAGCGGATATAAATATCTTATACATATGCCTACCAGCCATTGCACTGAAGATGGTTACTGGCCAAAGTTACATCAGTAACGAACACTATGGAAACGTAGGCCCTATATCAAAGTCATGAAAGGCGACACTGACTGAGCTCGTCTAAATTTAAGAGACAGTTCGGTTTGTTTCTGCAGCTGATCAGTGGATGCAGTTTGACATCGGACCTCCGACTCTGGTGACAGGACTCGTGACAAAAGGAAGAGGTGACAGCACCAAGAAACACTGGGTCACCAAGTTCCGCGTCTCTTACAGTAACGACAGCAAAGACTGGCATTTCTACATGGAAAACGGCCAGAGCGCAAAAGTAATCCATCCACTACAATAGTTTATATAACAATTAGGCAACTTCACTATAGACTCACCAGTATCGTTTTGAAATTGCCCAAATCTCTAAAGATATTTTCTAACAGTGCGTGTAGGCCTATAGGCCTACTTATTTATTTGATTATAATTATGTAAGCCAATTAACGAAGACGTCAAGGACTTGCTGATGGACACTTCATATCGGTTGTCTCTAAAAAAAGGTCCTCTGTACTCATCGTTAAATGGAAGAATGGCTTAATTACTAAAAAAAAACAGCCTTTCATACAATTCAAGCTGATATGGAGGCTGACATAAACTGGTAGTTGTCTTCTTTAAGAATTGACAAGTTGTTACATCGAATGGTCTATTAACGGACTTTATGTCAATGTTCGTAAGTCTATTTACTAGTCTTGATTTGGAATGGCGGTTATTAAAGGTGCGTATTGTTGATAGGATTTCGGTGGAAACATAGACAAAGACCTCGAGCGTTACCATTTCCTAAGCCAGCCGTTTGTCGCTCGTTATGTTCGGTTTCATCCATCGACTTGGAATCGCCACATCAGCATGAGAGCCGGTGTTCTCGGATGTCCCTATACAGGTCTGCAGCTTCAAAACACACGAAATACAAGCGCACGCACTCGCGTACACACCTTTGCTTTTACCATCTCTCTCGGGATATTTCTAATATGCAATGAAACGAAGAGAATTATAGCCCCCTGTGGAAGTTACAAGTAGGCCTATAGCGCATCCACTATATGGATTAGACTATCCTCTATGTGCTGGGACACTTAGGCCTACCGTCAGTGTTTACAAGCGCTCGCCGAGTCTCCTATATAGAGACTAGAGACAAAAGCAGCAAATGTATAATAATAACCATAACCATAACCATAAATTTTATTGGTCCAAAGTAAACAGCATAAACGTCAGCATAGTAACACCGTTAGGCCTACATAGTAAACATAGTAACAACGTTACAACGAATAAGATTATTTTCTAGTGGGCACAAAGGAAACCCTTAAGGGACCGAAGTCCCGCTAATTGGGGCCATGACACCTATGTACGTAATATGATGCTTGGCGTCGGATGATTGTAACCATATAATGTATATATGTCTATCTTCGTCGTGTAGTTCACGAGGAAGGTGACTGGTTTGACACCGTCTGAGGCAGTGGCAAAAACTAACACCATAAGTGTCACCACTGTTTAAGCTGTGTAAAGCGTAGGCCTATTTGACAAGCTATTTTTGTCACTTCCGTAGAGTCATCAATTGCATGAAGTGCAGTTGCGATTTATAAACTTGCGCTTTATAAATCTGCAAATAATACTACTACTAATAATAATAATAATGCCCCGAGGTATACAGGATCCCTGTATACCTCGGGGCAAAAAAAAATAATAATAATGCATTCAATCGAGCGCCATCAGCAACTTAGTCTGCTAATAAACTGCGTTGTTGGTCACTGAAGGTGTAGGAAGCGCACAAATTGTGCTGCATGGAATCGAATTTTTTTTAAAGGATTTTCCCCTTTGAGTGGCTTTTTTTAGTGTCACGTGAAATCACACGCCGTTTGAAGAACCCACGCTGTCGAGCTTTATCCCTATTGTTTCAGCAATATCTATTTTAGGTTCTTAATATATACGCCAGCCGAATTGAATTCTATTGACACCGGTCACCCGTGCTGTGCACGCATGCGTAACGTTAGCAATGTGCTTTGGTCGACATATGAATCGAACGATGATTCGGCTGTGGCTATAATAAGCAAATATCACTTAGATTGCATTAAAATGCACTCAAGAATTCGCTCTCGATGGATGACGAAAACGCAGTATGACGATCCGAGGCTCATTTGATCAGAAGTTATTTCATATCGGTGAATTAAACTTATCCGAGCTGAAAAAGATTAAGGTTATCATCCGAGACGGAAGATGTGATGGTAGAATGAACCCCATTTGAATCCAATCCACCTTGAATGGTTTGATTCATAGTGTGGCGCGTGAATATCAGCATATCGGTATTATTGTGCGAGTAGTTTATCGATCAAGGCTGCAACCTATAGTCATTAATCTTATACATTTTTCCTCCATCTGTTGTGATCTGTATGCCATCTACTGGCCATGTGAACTGTAAATAATTAATGAACTTATTGGCTGTATGCACTTGTTACTGCCGACCACTGGAAATCGAAACACCGTCGTCAGATTTGTTAGCGATTTAACACCAGTTGAATAGCAAAGAAAACAATGATAGTTTGACTATTCTTCTTGATTTTGTTCTCAGGCGAATGTCTTTCGGGATTCATGAAAGTCAATGACTATGCACCTTGTGGTAAGTGATCGAAGAGTCTGTCAGCATTGATCAATCCATATGCGACCTCATCTAGTGTCAACGCATACGATACCTTAAAATTCGAGTAGTACGACTTGAATGCAGGCCACATTATTTCATTAGCACTGTCCAGAGTTATTTTCTTCGTCATCCGGTATCTTCTTAGTCACATTTAATCAAATTTCACGTGGAAGAAATATCACTTGATAGAAAATTACAACACGGTAAAAATTCATAAATTGCTACGTCGTATTGATTTTCAAGACTTAGGCCTAATTATTTCAAAACAAAGACTTTCGTAAAGGCCTAGCAATGATAAAAATAATTGTATTATATTGTTGTGCAGAAAAATTTGAATATGGTTTGTTGCTAGCTGTTTAACTATGCCGTGTCATAACAAAGATGATTAGCGTCGCCCTCCTTCTTTATCGAGGCTTGGGATTGGCACTACAAGATTTCATACAGTGACGGTGTTTTGCATTGATTATAATCACAGACCATAAGGCCATCTGGAAATATCTGTACCTGTGAGATAACAAATAAAGAATAGAAGTTTGAACCATGGGTTTCGACTTAAATAACGATGAACTCTGATTCGTATTTCTTGCAGTTGAAAATCTGGCTTTTAAGAAGGAATCGTTCATCAACAGTCGTCGAACTCAGTACAAGCGCCACATCCAGAACCAGTGGATCCACGGGCATGCGGGTCGAGCGGTCGACGGCGAATCCGATCATACGACGCACAGCTGCACCATTCTCGACAACTTCTACGTCGAGAAACCAGTCTGGATGGTCGACCTCGGCCGAAAGGCGGACATCTCCGGCGTCGTCATCTTGACTTGGATGGCTCAACAAAAGGGTGCGTACGCCGTACGGTGCATGCGCCCGTGCAGTAGCCTAGAATCCTTCACCGATGATATCCGCTTATATATACGTACCTCTGTGTTGCTATTTCTAGAGCCACCTTTTAAGTAGGCCTATACTTCGTAATGTTAAAGTTCAAAATAAAATGCAAGTTCGTATATGGACGAATGATGCTCGAGCACTATAGGGCATTTGAAGTGTGTAGAAGTACCTCCTGGTGCTGAAAAATGCAAGTTTTTACAAATACTTTATTTCTCTCAAAGCAGAAACACGAAGGATGGAAAACGCTGTCTTATGTGCGCTTATCGAACAATGTAGGCCTATATTGTATACCCTTCAATACACGTACTGAAACTTTGGACTCCATCAGTTCGTGAATTCTTAACAGAGTTAGGCCGGCGACTGACAATGGCGTCGGGGGACCCATGCGAAACTACACATCTGTTCCAGAGCCTCTCCATATTAAACAAAGCGTGTTAACTCCTCGGCGAAATTAAAATAAATACTTATTATTATGTCGTAACAGTGCTTTCATTACGAGTTCACGTGATTTATTTTCACGGATATTCTTTGCAATATAATTTTTATTTGCATACGCGTTTGTTTTGCTGTCAGATTCTCGTAGCACTCAGCAGGACTACATGCACAACCTGGATCGACTGACCGTCTACGTGAACAACCGCGGAGGCAAAGAGGAGATCGACAACCCTGACAACACTTGTGGCTATCTGACCAGACTCAACGAAGCTCTGTTCAAGCCGAGGCTTCACATCGCCTGCGCTCATCCCATGAAGGGACGATACGTCTACATCGAGGCCTCCGGGGTTCCCAACCGATACAGTCGACTGTTCGGAGCCATCCTTTGCGAGGTCATGGTATACGAGTGACGTAATTGGGCGGCGACCACTACGGCCCACCACTCTTCTAACCTCTGATTATTATACTCTTGGCTATTTATTTGCGCTTTCTCTTAACTCTAGCAACGGACCGTCCTGCAGAGTGCATGGATCCTCACTTGACAAGAAAAGACCTCACTCGAAAGACGACCATTCTGGGAACGTTTCATTTATGATGGAGCCTCTTGTTACAATGGACGATTGGTTTTCAGCGTGTAGATTATAATTATTAAGTAGTCTGTTGAAGGGCCCAGACATGGATCAAATGACACTACATTCATGTACTATGGGATTCATCTATTTCAAGTGTTGTTTCAGATATGTTTCAGATATTGTTTTAGATATGGCTGCGACTTTGAAAACGTTGATATTCATATATAACAGCGGTTCTCAACCTGTGGTCCGCGGACCACTGGTGGTCCGCGGCCATCTGCCTGGTGGTCCGCGAGCAAGGCCTACAATTTATATTTTTTACAACTAAAAAAAGCAAACAGACAAATTTTGTCACTTTTTTTATTTTTTTTTTATTTCGATCGCTAGAATCAGCTAGATGACAGCATGAAACTAATAATATGAGGATTTTTGGCAAACATTTTCTTTTATATTAATTTGTTTTTGGCACAATTTTTAGTGGTGGTCCGCGACCGAGACACAAAATTTGTAAGTGGTCCTTGAGTCTCAAAAGGTTGAGAACCGCTGATATATAAGATCTTCTTGTGTCTGAGTAACATTTTCTAAGCCTAGTTGCTTCAAAGCGACGTATACGAATTACGAAGTAGTATAGGCAGGATGTTGCTTGAGTGGGTGTTATTATAGGTACGCAGTTTGTCGAAGCAACGTATACTTAGTTATAGAACTGATTTGTCTTTTTTAAGATACGACTATTCTATGACAAGTTGTTACACGTAAGACGAGGTTCGAGTCGATTTCTGACAACTCAAGTCAATGCAGCAATAATGCATTAATTCTATGAACAATGTTTTGGACCAACTGCATAGACTTTCAATGAATGATCTGTCTCCAAGTATTTGTTAGTTTCAGTAGTTTTAACTAAACAATCAGATTATTTCACCAAAGCTTTTCTAATGTTTACCTGTATATTATTTAGGTCTATGTGTTTATTGTTTACTTACATGTTTCCAAGTTTGTAATTTAGTGTGATGTTGTTAGTGCTCTGAACAAGTAGCATAATATGTTTACTTTTGAGTAAAAGCATTTGAGTCTCATGAAAACAAATATTCCTGTAGCTATAAAGTCTACTACAACTTTGAGCATGAACGATGTTGAAATTCTTCCTCAATACCTAAAGTTTCGTTTCTTTTTGGTCCAGATCAATTCCTCTTCCTCAAGTATTCTAGTAAGTCTAGAATGATTACAGAATCTGATGGATGTTCAAAAATAGGATGGATGTAGACATGTAATCAGGCATAGAGATTGGTTGGGTGGATTCACGGTTGAGGTAGAGGGAATTGCAGTTATCACGGTTGGAGTGGACAATGGAGGTATACCAACAGTGGATCGAGGCAGTTTAAAATTGAACATGGATCGGATTCGGCGGAGGTCACGAATGTGCATGAAACAGGAACACGAGAAGTTGGAGATGTGATTAGAGAAGGAGAGATGTGGGTCAACGGTAATACCAAGGGAATTAGGAGGTGACAGTGAGAGATTAGGAGCTATTGGATAGGTGCGACCACCGTGTGACCATTGCAACGTGTAACGGAAACGACATTTCGCATTTAAAGCCGCAAAGATATCGTCTGATTTCCTCTATTAATGACGTTTTGAACTAAGAAATTTTAAGAATCTAACCGGGCCTCCATAATGTCCAACATCTGAATATTACATAGCTTCGCGTCGAATGCGAAACTTCCCGACTGCGAATCTTCCAGAAGACGGGCTATAGGGTTGTTCTGCCTTCCTTCTAGTCACGTTATCGCATCGAGCGCTACACTCGCTAGAGGCCACTGCAGTCCCGTGCAGCAGCCGACGCATGCCACGATCTGGAGCACTGCAACTCGCAAGCGGCAGACTTTGATCGAAAACGTGAAGACCAGTTTGTAAGAGACAACTTCATATAGCGCATTTTTGGTAACTTACAAAGGCGCTGTATCGTGACAATCTAACAGATCTAAACACATGCGTTTTAAGACAGCAATTGTATGCTGCACACTGTGCAAAGACTACCACAGAGTCAAAGGCAACAGTAGGCCTACGTAGGTGCAGTGGCAGACTGTTCCAGGAGGAAGGTCCAACACACGAGAAGGCACGATTGGCTACGAGTTGAAGCAGAGACGTAATTTTGGTATAGAAAGTGGGGGTTACCAAATTTCGCATCGTTTCTCCTTCGAGACTTTTACCTATAATGGCGCCTAAGGAATCTATATTTGGCGACATTTATGTGCAATACCTAATAATTATGATGATGATGATGATGATGATGATGATGATGATGATGATGATGATGATGATGATGATGATGATGATGATGATGATTATGATGATGATGATGATGATGATGATGATGATGATGATGATGATGATGATGATGATGATGATGATGATGATGATGATGATGATGATGATGATGATGATGATGATGATGATGATGATGATGATGATGATGATGATAATAATAATAATAATAATAATAATTATAATCATAATAATTATAATAATAATAATAATAATAATAATAATAATAATAATAATAATAATAATAATAATAATAATAATAATAATAATAGGCCTTTCCAGATGATTTACTTATTTTAATTAATATTTAAGTCCCCGAGGGATCATATGTACCTTGGGCCAAAATAATAATAATAATAATAATAATAATAATAATAATAATAATAATTATGATAATGATAATGATAATGATAATGATAATGATAATGATAATAATAATAATAATAATAATAATAATAATAATAATAATAATAATAATAATAATAATAATAATAATAATAATAATAATAATAATAATAATGATAATAATAATAATAATAATAATAATAATAATAATAGAGAGACTTGCTATCTCTTCCAACGCCTCTCTGTCACCATTCAACGCTTTAATGCAATTGCATGTCGAGGAACCTTTGCCCAACAGAATCTGGTCGAGGGAGAAGCTGTTCCATAATAACACCATAATATCTCCGGAATAGTTTTGACCACCTGAGGGATCATATTATTATTATGATCTTGATTGTACTGTCATTTTCTGATGTGATCTTGCTGTGTGCTTGTCGATTTGAATTAATAATAATAATAATAATAATAATAATAATAATAATAATAATAATAATAATAATAATAATAATAATAATAATAATAATAATAATAATAATAATAATTTCCACTTACTTAGTATCTGACTCCTGAGGGATCATTTGTACCTCGAGGAAAAAATGATAATAATAATAGGCGTAATAATCGTTATATACCGCGATGTGATCCTCTGACAGTGACAGGGAAGGGTTACATTACCAGGTTACTGTATAAATGATAAGAAAACACTTGCTTACTTATTTACTTATATATAATTTTTATTTCGATTTATTACTTCTATGTTTTACATTCAATGCTTCTAGTTACTGTCCCATTGTGCGTTTGCTAATGGTGTAATAAAGAATATACTTACTTACTTACTTAATAAATATAATAACAATAAGTTGTCAATAACAATAATAATTAAATAACAATATTGAAAATTAAAATAGCGTGTTTAATTATTGAAGTGATGTAACAATAGGCCTTTATTTCCTAAATCTAAAATTACTAATTATAGACCTGTGTCGATAATAATTGAAGTGACGTAACAATAAGCCTTTATTTTCTAAATGTAAACTTAATGACAATAGACTTTTCATAATTGAAGTGACGTAACAAAGGCTTTTATTCTCTAAATCCAAAATTACAAATAATAGACTTGTTTCACAACTGAATGACGTAACAAAGGCCTCTATTCTTTAAATCTAAAATAGACCAAAGTGTAGGCCTAGGCCTATAGATAATGTATTCTATAATTGAAATGACATAGCGCCTATGTATAACAATAGTCTTTTATTCTCTAACTTTAAACTTAATAAGAGTAGACTTTTTCATAATTTCAGTAGGAGCGTAACGTAACAAAGGCAATTATTCTCAAAATCTGAACTTAAAAATAATATACTTTTTAACAATTGAAATGACGTACCGGTAACAAAAAGCTTTTATTTTCTAAATTTTAACTTATAATAATAACGGTAGACTTTTCGTAGCTTAAGTGACGTAACAAAAGCCTTTCTTCACTAAATGTACCTAAACTTATAATGACAACACACTTTCTCATAACTGAAGTGACGTAACAAAGGCCTTTATTCTCTAAATCTAAAATTACTAATAATAGATGTGTTTTATAATCGAAGTGACGTAACAATAGGCCTTAATTCCCTATATTTTAAATTACAAATAATAGAAGTGTTTCGTAATTGAAGCGACGAGACTAAATGCGTTTATTCTTAAAATATTTTCGTTATTAATACTAGACGTGGTTCATCATTGAAATGACGTAAAAATCTAGGACCTATAGGTCTTTATTCTCTAAATTGAACAGTTTTAATAACGGAAGTGTTTCATAGTTGAAATGATTTAGCCTAACAATGTCCTTATTCTCTAAACTTTAAATTATTAATAAAAGTGTTTCATAATTTAATTATTAATAATAGACGTTTCATTATTTAATTGACGAAACAATAGGGGAATTTTTATTCTTAAAACTTAAATTATTAAACATAGACGTTTTCATACCTGAAGTGACGTTACAATAGCCTTTACTCTTTAAATTTAAAATTACTACTAATAATTATAATTATTATCTATACCAGTGGCGGCGCCGCCTATGTTTGTTGTACGGCTTTTGCCGTACCACTTCTTAAGGTTTTAGGCCCACAGCAAAACCATAATTTTCCTGACCACTTTTACCCAGACCCTCTAATTTGCCGTACTACTTTTCAAATCGTGGCGCAGCCACTGATCTATACATATAATATCCATATAGTGTCCGTCCGACGATAAACGCTACGTCACAAACGGTTTCTGTTCTATTTGTTTGTGACGTCAGTACTGCCGTCTTGACGACGGCGATCAGAGCATTAAATTTTACCAACGATACATATAGGCCTATAATATGACGTCATAATATGACGGGCAAATACACTAGTTATTATATATTTATACTAGTGTACTTGCCCGTCATATTATGACGTCATATTATATGCCTATATGTATCGTTGGTTATCGCCGTCGTCAAGACCGCCGTCGTCAAGACAAACGGTTTATGTTTCACAATAGAACAGAACCCGTTTGTGACGTAGCGTCCCCCGACAGACGGACACTATATGGATATTATATGTATAGATATCATATATTATTTCTTCTCCACTTTCGTTTTTCGCATGGAAACCATTATTATTATTATCATTATTAAAATTACTAATAATAAACGTACGTGTTTCATAATTGAAATTACGGTACTTTTCCGCACTGGACTTCGACCAATAGGTGCCGTTCCAGACGTTATTTCGCTCTTTTTAATTAATGTTTAAGGCCCTAAGGACCAAATTACACAGGACCTTCTGTACTTAGGGGCATACAAAAAACAATAGAAACAATGAAGATGACGATCGATCATGATGGTGTTCACGATGACGACAATTCTAGGTAATTGCTTGAGTCTTTTCCAGTTCTGCTAGATATCTGTTCCAAATTCTCCAATTAACATCCGTTGTGCTGTGAGTATAGCATTAACAAATGTGAATTATTGTCATATTCTTTAACACTTTAACGATGAACTGCATTGGTTTCCCAGTCACTTTTACACTCTCATCATTAAAGGGTTAAAACATGGGAAATATGTACAGCATATGGAGCCCATACATCAAATACTGTCATATTCTCACTACTATATTTTCCGCAAACGATGTTGCTGTTGGGGTACTCAAAGTCTCAATTTTAAGACTTACAGAATGGAGTTTAAGTTAATCTTTTAACACTTTAACTACGAGAATGTACTAAAAATTACTGGGAAACCAATGCAGCTTGTCATTTTACAGTGTCAAAGACTGTGACTAATGTGCCCTTTAACAAGAACACTATAACTATTACTATCTATTACTATACACGTTAATCAGATTTGTTATTGCTTCCAATTTTAAGAAATGTGAAGTTCATATAATCATGTGGTCATAATACCATGTTACACAATAGTGACGGTTGCTTCACTCTGAAAGTCACAAGTCAAATATCACACTTAAGCTGTTTGTGTATCAGTAAGTATCACATTCACTAAAACTTCAAATGGAAAATAGTTTCCGTAACTATCCAGCATTGTCAATCCTAAATTCATTGTTTCATGCTTCTATTTATTTGCATACAGTGTAGGATCACAGCATGATTTTTACATTTAAATGAATTGATCTACAAAGAAGAAAGAGCCTAAGCGTTCAATATGAAAACAGCAGATAATCAATCAAGTGCATATATCACAGAACGCTCACCACTCTGAATATAACTTCACAGCAAATATAATACTTCACTTCTTGGTATAACAAAATCAAAATACGAAATTAGATGAGCAGTCTCAAAATTTTCCCTCAAACAGTTAAAACACTATTCCTAACATTTAAAGTTCACAGTTTTCTTGTCAAAGCCCCTGCCTAGGACGGCAATCAAAGACTTGGTTCTTTTCGTCAGTTGGCCAGAGTTGCAGACTGATGCTTGTAGTCGTACAAATGTTCGTCAAAGTAACTATCCTTTGCCTTGATGCTTCTACAAGTAACAACACTGAGTCTTCAGAAGCTCATAAACTCATCTGATAAAGTGTAACTGTGTTAAGATTCCTAGTTTTAACCAGCTCATAAGTATGCATTTGGATGTTAACTTTTTTCTATTTTCATATGACAGTTTCAGTTTCAAGGTACATATCCTGGTACATATGAAGGAATATCTAGAAAGTGGGAATTAGTTTACTCCCCGACAGCCACTAGTCTTTTGTTGGGCCCAAATATAACCCTTAGGTAGTTACAGCTGGCCCACATTTTCTGCCAAAAATTTGTCCCAGCTGTAGGTGGGCCAAATGAACTGTCTGGGCAGTTGTTAATTTTAGATCGTCTCACTCAGCAATGTAAAGGTGACCCAGCAAAATTAATCATATAGACTGTCATTGGAATCAAGATATAGTAAACTGTTCATTAGTATTCGATCACCTGTGATCTCAAATAGTTAAAACCAAATAAATAGTTCATATGAATCATGGAGTAACACCATGAGGACATGTTCAAGTCCACTTTCTGAATGCAAAATTTTCATGCATCTGGTGCAGGAAGTCACAAGACTGGTTTGAAAGAAGAGAAAAGCTGAAGAAGATATTTCCTTGATTTTGAAATTTGCTGCCTAAATGTGCCCACTAAGCAGAACTAAACAGAATTTTTCAAATGAATGAAGCAACGCATCACAGTTATCAAGCTCACGGGTTTGATCTAGGATCCGTCAGTTAAACAGTTGTATTAACCTGGATGTTTGAAAGGAAATCATACCTGCTGACATAAGGATCCAGGCTGCGAAGAATGGCTGTTGAGTCATACTTAGCTGTAGTGCCATGGTAACGAGTGTTCTTAGTGTACCCATCCTCAGGCGGCGGCAGTGTACCACCCCACGTGTGTCCTTCTCTGTCAGTACCCTTAGGGGTTCTATCGACGAACCTGTTTGAGATTGGTAGAAAAGAAGGATGATATCAGGACTAAAGGAGATTTAGCTTAGTACTGGTTATATAATATTCTGTAACAATAACAATCTATACAGCCCTGTGATGGCAAAGGTGGTCTATTGAGTTGATGATGGGCCTGTAACTGAAAAGTTGTGGGTTGGTGCCTGCAGAATGGACTCCATGTGACAAACATGGGTTAGTTGTTTGCACGTGCCCATGTCATCAAGCAGTATCACTTGGTACCAGAGTAGGCTTTAGAGTAACCATCAAGTCTGGCAAAACACTGGCTCCATCTCTAGGACTTTTGGAATTATTCCACTGGCAGCTTGAGGGCTGAAACCCCAAGGAAATGAACACCTCCCTACATTCTACTAGAGACATGGGAGCTTTAATGTTACTTTACTTACAGCAACATGAGAAGCACAACACTTATTTATATGATCGTAACTATAATTTTATATGTCATGTCCTGTACAAGAATGCTTACTGACAATCCTCTGTACAAATCCCCGTATTCTGGGTCCCAGAATTAACCTCTAGTTTGACAAAGTTGCATCTGTGTCAGCTTAGTGTATATGAATAAACAAAACGAAACGAATTTGATGCAGGACTACACGAAGTGTGTACAACTTCTTTCAACTACTTGTAAGCACTAATAGCTGTAGTAAACAATTGGTTCTTTCACACAAATAGATAAGTACGTAAATGAATAACAGTTACCTAGCACTATAGTCTGTGATGAACCGAGCAGGGTTGTCACGGTGCCAAGTATACTTGTCGTTATTTTCTGTAAAACCAGTTTCCTCTTTCCATCCCACAGATGTTCTTGCAAGTCGATCAGCAACGGTCAGATCAGGATATTGTTTGCCCAACATTGTATTCTTCATGACACTAGGCACAGAAACAGACAAAGGTGCAGATATAAAATGTCTGATGAAATAAAAAAATGAAGTCTATTGCCAAAGCAGTTGCTAGAAACAGTTAATTAACCCTATAATATAGTCCTTACATGTGTTTTAATTACTGCATATGTTTATACTTCTGAGTCTTATAATAAAAATAATAATGATAATAATAATAATAACAATGATGATGATGATAATAATTGTTAATTAAATCTCAGATTCACATTTCAGTGTGACCATGCAAGCATTACAAATCTAATTAATAAATAAATAAAAATAACAATAATAATAATAATAATGACAACAACAACAATAATAATAATATGAATCTTTGAAACTGAATGTTTATGCAGCCCTGCATAAGAATCTTTCTGCCAGGAATGCCATTTGTGACTGCTAATGCACCAAAAACAGAGCACTAGAGTGATTACTAAATGGATGTTTAATTACCTGGAGTAGTTATTTGGATGAATCATATTCATATATTCCATTGGATCTTGTTTCTTTGTGCGCTCCAGTTTAGCCGCTGGCTGATCCTCTGCTTTGTCATATGCCTATTGAAATCAACAAACATTTAAGAAAACGTTCATAAATATATTGTTTGCTATAAATGTATCTGCCAAATGACATAATTTGCAAATCCTCATAACTGATGTTATCTGAAATTTTTCTTATTAAGGAATTTTCAGATGTGTATTAGATATTTTACATGATTAGTATGCTACATACATGTACATACACCTTTCTATAGTTATAATGCCCAGTGCCCATCTTCCTGAGATATTTCCATTCACTACTGCTGCCCGTTTGAATGAGTGGTATGCCATTGATTCTGTGTAGGGACAAACTATTATAAGGTTAGGACTGTACAAATAAGCCAACTGCCATGCTTCCACTAATCGACTGAAGATTTTTGCCTAAAAGAGATTTGCCTTGAGATTTTTCACTGAATAATATTGTCTAAATATATTGCATCATTACTTATATATATAGCGCCTGTTAATCTCACATAAAAAGTCATTTCAATGAGTAGCTACTAATACATACATCACTGAGAACTTTGTGAGCAAACTCCTGCTTTGGCTTAGTTCCATTGTTGAAGCCTGATTCACGGTCAGAGCGAATAGCAATTCTTGGCAGTGCTTCAGCACCCTACAGATTATAAACTTTTCTATTATTTATAAAATGCTAAATCAACATAAGAAATTAAATATACATGTCTGGTAGCAAATAGTTAATTTCTCAGTAAATTTCTCAGTTTGTTTGTAATATTTGCATAATACAATCCATGTGGGGTTCCTCCATATGAATCCATTCAAAGCTTTAAGCATGTCCTAGATAAAATTCTAGAGTTAAATCTGGCCTAGGACAGGTTAATTAACTGAATGTTAAATATTAAACAAATGAAAAAAATATAACAATTATTTTGTAGTAGTTTTTTTACCAATGAATTTTGCAAAATGTTCTTTAAATTCCTTTGGCCGAGACATGCCTAGTCTCTTTTACCTGTCACTTACTAACAATTAACAGATGAATACAGATTCTCAGAGCCAACCTCAAGGATGCTTCTTATAATAAATTATACAATTTTATAAAAAGATATCTGTCTTACATTAGGAACTGACAGAGGCAGAAAATGAGTCTTCGTTATCGTCAATCCAGTTGGGCGATCTGTTAGATACCCCTGTCACAAACAAATCAATCAGATAACATCTAAAAACAACCAGCATAAATGAAGAAGAAACCTCATATACAAGAGTAAAATGTAACTTGTGATAAATCAGAACAAATAAACTGATCTTAACATTCTTTCATTCCCAATAGTAATCCTTGCTAAGACAAATGCAGATCATTGCGTATACGATTCCCTGCTCGCTTATCGGCAAAAGCCATTAACAAATGCATTACTTTCTTAGCTACATATCCCGACAGATATCCCATTACTGCCTGCCTTTCTGCCTGCCTGCTTGCCTGCCTGCTTACATGTCTGCCTGCTGTCTGCCTGAAACAACAAACGAAACCAACAGCCTGATTGACTTCCTGACTGACAACCTGACTGAAAGACTGACTGAATGACTGATTGACTAACTGATCAATCAACTGACAAGTTAATCAACTGACTACGTGACTGACCGGAGCATCTCCTTGAAATGCATAGTCCGGATGGAACTGTACAGGTTCTACGTTGTGATTGTGAGTGAAGCCGCTGTCTTCTTTGAATCCGATGGACTTGCGGTTGAGATCTGAACGATCTGGCTGTTCACCCTTAAATCGCTCAGATGTTTCAGTCGTGTTGCAACCAGGACCCTGAAAGGACAAAACAAAAACAAGGAACAAATTTAAAAGAAGGAAAATGGAAATAACAGTTTTCATGACACTTTTTGAAGAGTAAAGATTGACAGTGCAAATAAGGAAAAAAATAACAGTTTTCATGACACTTTTTGAAGCGTAAAGGTTGATAGTGTAAATAAGAAAAAATAACAGTTTTTATGACACTTTTGAAGAACAAAGGTTGACAGTGCAAATAAGAAAAAAATAACAGACTTCATGACACTTTTTGAAGGGTAAAGGTTGATAGTGCATTTAACACAAAATAACAGTTTTGACACTTTTTGAAGAGTAGAGGTTGACAGGGCAAATAAGAAAAAATAATTTTTATGACACTTTTTGGAGAGTAAAGGTTGACAGTGCAAATAAGAAAAACTCACGTAGCCAAAGTTCTCCAACTCAATCGGATTCTTTGGCTGGATTTTCTGAAGGTAAGCTCTGTGTCGTGGTAAAATGTCTGCTGGAGCAGAATTCAGCTTGGCAGCAAGACATACATTCTTCACCTGAAACAAAGCATGCACCACCATAATAATGAAGAAATATATTAAAATAAAGAGAATCCACGAACTATAAGTACAATGCCACTTTTATGTATTACACCAGAGGCTCATTTTAACACTGTCTTTAGGAGCAATATCAAGAGCCAAAACTATAAGTACACTGCCACTTTTTATGTATTACACCAAAAGTTCATTTTAACATTGTCTTTGGGAGCCATATCAAGAGCCATAACTATAAGTACACTGCCACTTTTTATGTATTACACCAGAAGCTCATTTTAACACTGTCAGTGGGAGCCATATCAAGAGCCATAACTATGAGTACACTGCCACTTTTTATGTATTACACCAGAAGCTCATTTTAACACTGTCAGTGGGAGCCATATCAAGAGCCATAACTATGAGTACACTGCCACTTTTTATGTATTACACGAGAAGCTCATTTTAACACTGTCTTCGGGAGCCATATCAAGACCTGTCTTTAAATGAAATCGTGTCATAATAAGTATCTTTCTATAGGTGAACTGATTTTACGAGATCCCATGTCCTTGACTGTGTTATGTAAAAGTTCATGCTACAACAAAGTATGTAATAATTAGCATCCAGCATAATAAAAATATTTATATTCATTTCGTATTTAACAATTATAAATAGCATGTCAATCCTTAGGCATTACAGGCAATAATTTATGCATTTCTGAATTAGCACAAGAAAAACAATAAGACATAAAAACTAAAAAGCAAGAACTAACAGACTTACATCACTGAAGGTTGGTACATGAAGAGGTCGTTCTCGTACAAATCCACTTCCTGCTTGTTTACCTGCATTCGGAAAAGCTTCTGTGCCGTTGAGTACAGTCAGGGGACGAAAGCTTCTCTCTGTTATTGTGTGATAGTTGTCGGCAACAATTCGTCTGAAATGGCACACAATACCAAACATAAAGAGAAGAAGAGAGGAGCAGTCCCTTGAGCTAGCCACCAGGCAGCTATGGGTATGAAGTGTTAGCAACTTCATTTTTCTTAGTCTTGGCATATGAGGGCAGGTGGCCAGTCCTCTCCCTCACCATCTCATCATCCCACTGACAGTGTATGGCCAATGTACTCATAATAGCTGAGTAGGCTAGGGACACAGCTGGAGCAGAAATCTGGACACAAATTTCTGTCATGGTGGAGATTTTAACCCTGACCTCTCAAATGACAGTTCTGAATGCTAACCAAGGGACTATCACACATCCAAACAACAAACATAACCCAGCTGTCAAACAGTTACGTTAGGAAAGCCTGTTTGACGGGTAACAATTTAGTAGTCTAAAGCCCTCAAATAAAGAGTGTCAACAACCCAATTTCAAATCTGGTGTGGTGTCTTTCTTTAGCAGTAGTCTCTAACGTATAAAGCATACTAACATTAAAGTGCAAAATGAAAGGAAACATCACAAAGACATTATAAAAAGAGGACGGAAAACAGGGATAAGTGACAAGAGCCAGTAAAACTGATCAAAGCAAGGCAAATGACAAAAAATGATCATATGATAATGGCAAACACCTAATGCCAGAGTGTTCTCAATCAGACAGCATTTAATCACAGTAGGTGTTGCTTTAAACATTTAGACTCACTTTCATAGACTTATATCAGCACTTAAATTTATGTAAGCTAACCCCATTGCTGGGTTGTCAACTTCATCTATCCTTGCACTGTAGTAGACACCTGGTCGATGGTTGGAGACATAGCCGGTTCCTGTGTGTCGACCGCTTCGTGGCTCAAACTTCGCCCACTTCTGTCCATAGGTTGTGTTGTTTGTGGTGCAGTAAAACTTCATCACATCTGAGTCACCGCCATAACTCTTGAGGATGTGCTTGTTTGGCACCCCATAGTCAAGAGGCTTTGCAGGCATTGTTGGTCTGAATTTGGAAGAACAGATAAACATCAAACTCAAAAAATCCAAACCCACTTCAAATAACTTAGCTACTTAATATTCACAAGAAAAAACAGTGGTGGTGAAGGAACTTGCCCAATCGCTTTATTGAAAACTGAGCAGAGTCAAGGCCATATGGTCATTATAGAAAAACCTGTATATTTACATTCACAGTCACAACATAACTTTAAGTACATTAAAATAGATATTATCTACATGCCTTCTCTACATTCTCATCTCTTGCTTTCTTTTACATTCTTCACCTGCCATCTCTACAGAGCATAAGTTTGCACCAGACATGCCTTCTTAATGGACCTCGTCATCCTTATACCAATAATTATTACAGAACATGTGCATGCCTTTACAAGAAAGTTTGATTTTTAAATAATAATTTGTAAATGATGGGGGTTGTGAAGGATTAAACCAAACATTCTGTTGCAAGAACTTTGATCAAACTTGCAGTAGTTGACCTTTGATCAAGTTGTTAAGCTCCATAATTAGGTCCAAAGGGAGGCTTGTAAATTAACAGCAAATTTTTTGAAACTTTTACAAAATTTGATTTTTTGGGCATAAACGACTGAAGTTGCTAGTGGGGTTAAAAAAACATAACAAGCCCGAACTTTTCCATCAACGCTGAGGTTAATTTTGATCTCAAGGGTTAAATATGACAACATACCCCAGCAAATACAGTTGACAATTTGTAAACCTACAGTACTTCACAAGGATTAAAGCATAAGCTGCTAGGTTGCTAAGCTCAACCACAAACACCAAATAACTACTAAGAGAATATCCCATCTGTCTCTTGCATGTATGCTATAAGCTTCAGCTACTAATAGCTGTGCATTACGCAAAAGTATGGACATGCTGATAGTTAATAGGACTTAACTTAATAGTGAGGGGTTTTGTTGGGAGGTTACAACTCATCCTCAAGACGAGTCTTTATCTCAACTGGCTGGCTGATGTTTGGCTTAGATGGCACGTATTTCATAAAATATTAACTGGAATGTTCAGCTACACAGGGAGTAAAATTTACCATGGTGGAGGAAGGTATGGCAGAATGTTTTTTGCATTTTAGACATTACCACTTTTCAAGACTCAAGACCACTTTCGACTTTCAAACTTTTTGATCACCTGTATGTTTTTTAGTCATCAATACTTCTGTTGGCTGTTTTTAAGTCTTCGAAATTTCAGGAACTTTTCACTTTTGTAAATTTCCATGGCTATTTGCCATCATGACTTCTCTTTCTCGTTGCCTAGATTTCTGAAAGACATAAATTATTAGTGGCCTACTCAAATGCTAAACCAGTCTGTGGGGGTCAATTCAATGGCATGCTCCTTCCCCCAATCAAATTGGGAAGGAGTCTAAACAAATCACTGTGATGAGACAACTCGATTGGCAGCATACAAGCAGAACATTAAGCAACCAACATTGTCATATATACGCTAGCTGTAAAATAAGGGATAAAATTACACTCACGAAGATTATGATGATAACACTAGGATCGGTCCTAAACGAGTAAATATCTCCGTCAAAAAACTCCTAATGTTTAGTAAACGAATCCTATTCCACCCGCATCAGTATTAAGTTGGTAAACATTTACACTTCTGTCACCGTGACAACCAGTGTATAGCAGAAACTAATGACGTTGCCATATGCGTGCACAAATATCCGGGACATCCAAACTAAAGACTACAGATATTTCCAATGACTGATAGTTTTCCGACATGGGTATTCGAGTGACCAACAGTTACTGTTGTTAAACTCAACCTGATCCTAAGAATGACCTGATCCCTCCGGATCTGAGATCCGAAACCTCTGATTTCAGATCAGCCACCTGATCTATGAGATTCGCAACTAAAACAAGAAGGCTGTCTGTTCTGTTAGTAGTTAAGATTTATCGCATAACATGTACATGTAGGCCTACAGCGCAGTGCGTTTGCAGGCGCTTAATTAAAGAATAAATATTATTATTATTATTATTATTATTATTATTATTATTATTATTATTATTATTATTATTATTATTATTATTATTATTATTTTTATCGCCCGAGGTAGCAAGGATCCCTCAGGCTCTAAGAAACTATATCAAGTTAGAGGTTCTCGTCCCCCATGTGCTGATCAAAAGAGCCTCTAAATGCAACGGCGTTGAACCGTTGAGTGCAAACAGACAGGCGCTGAAAAAGATGAGTCGTCTCGCGGGGGTCACCCGTGGCCTGAGTGATGCGGCGGCCCACCTATTATTATTATTATTATTATTATTATTATTATTATTATTATTATTATTATTATTATTATTATTATTATTATTAAAGGCTTTGCAGGCATTGTTGTCTGCTCGAGCTAACAGTTTTTAATAACAACTGTCGACGATATGCATTGTGTTTCCACGTATTTTATGTGTAGGCCCTATTAAGTAAGTAAGTAAGTAAGTAAGTAAGTAAGTAAGTAAGTAAGTAAGTAAGTAAGTAAGTAAGTAAGTAAGTAAGTAAGTAGCCTTTATTTGCATATGACAGACGCACATGCATTACATGTATATTGTATACAACGATTACATACATTTTGGAAACAAAACTATAACATGAGCAGCTTATAAGGTCACACATTTACAACTAGATATAATCAGGGTGAGAATTGTCGCGGGGTTAGGGGGTGGGGTTAACCCCCCAGTCTTTCTTAGGACCCCACAGTATAAAGTCTTCATTGCACACCCAAACTCCACGTAAATCAATGTCTAACCACAACCCCCACCCCCCCCCGTCTTTTTCCTTCAATTCTCATACTGGATATAATTAAAGATGCATCGATTAACAAAGCTGCTTTAAAACAATTTAGATTTCTTGTTTCTTATTTTTTATATTGCATATTCTGTCATGATTTGTCACATTTTGTCATAATTTTTTTTCTCATCAAAATTGCCTTTGTTTGTATACTTTGGTACTGATTACTCTGTTTCTCAACTTTGATAATTATTTGACTAAGGTATACTGTTAAAACTGTTTGGTCGCAACTGCTTCTCATCAGCATAACTTAGTTTAGATCTGTGTGACACTCTAAACGTTGACCGAAATGTGAATCAGGTGCTAGGGGTCATGGTGGTATAAGCTTTTAGCTTTTTCCTGGCTTCCTGTTGCGCAGTGATTGATATGTTTCTGTTATGACTTGTACTTTGTTTGGACGCAATAAACACAATTCAATTCAATTCAATTCAATTCAATTTAACAAAAAGGCAGCATGAAAGGATGTCCTCTCTTGCGGAGTGAGTACTTGTCATCACGAGCAGGTGGCAAGAGCTGATGAATGCGGTGGCCAAAGAACTGCGATTTCTGGAAGAGCTTCCTGTCTGCTCGAGCAATCAGCTTTTCTGCAGTATGGTCCTTCTCACATAAAATATTTTGCCATCTGCGAGCCTTTTTCAGAGCTGCATTAATGCACTGGAGGGAACAAAGCATGCTGGTGTAATTTGTACTGGAAACGAGTGTTTTTGATTAAAAGACATTTGCAAAGTCTGTTTTGAGAAATTTCGGACGATGGAATTGCTAGGTATGATAGTTCTAGGAGAGCGTTGGAGCTACAATTTGTTGGAAAATGAGAGGTTTCGCCTGAAGTACATGTGCAAAGCATGTAAAATGTCACTATCACGACTCCTCTCCATTGCTCTGGATCCGGTCGCCGAGACAGCGTCTTGAGCAGAATTCTTGGCAGAATCTTGACCAGCTGCTTAGCAATGTTCTGAGCAAATTCCTAAGCATGAGAAATGGAAATTTCTTTCAAAAATTTATGAGCAAATTCTTGAGCAGAATCTTTAGCGAAATCATAAGCAGAGTACTGTTCTTAGTACATCATCATTGGGGGCCCGATAGCGCATTTGATAACATCTGGCGTAGAGTGCGAGAGGTACAGAGATCGAGTCCCATAGGCGGACATGCTTTGTAGGCTGCAAATTGCGCCGTGTATTGCAGGCTGTCTGTTCTGTTAGTAGTTAAGATTTATCGCATAACATGTACTGATTTGTAATCATACTGCGTTGTTGTCAGTTTGAAGATAATAAACGAAGATTATTATTATTATTATTATTATATATATCCACATCAAAATTCTGTTGAGTATGTATGGGGTTTCGTGTAATTATGTAAGCCTAAACGGATGGCAGGCTATAGTGATGACCTGGTGACATAAGTAGTATATGACTGCGGCTGTGTTGCCTATAATGTGGTTGGCAGCTGGAATCTTCTGTCCACGGCTCCGAGTGAACTTGTTGTTTCTCTTGCACTCACTTCGACAACGCAACATCGTGCCTTTCAACCTCCGTAAATATCTGTATGTTTTTTAAACTAGGGAAGCCACATGCACCCTCGACAAACATCCTTGAAATAGGCCTCTGTTCTGTTGCACTGGGCTAGACTGGTTGTGTCTCTGAGTAGGTATCTTGGAGAGGTGCTATATGAATGAATGAATGGATGAATGAATGAGTGAATGAATGAATGAAGACGCAGTGAGGTTAAGATCCTCCGTATACATGTCTGCTGTGTAACTGCCTGAAGTGGCCGTAGTCGATATACTTGTTCTACATGTAAGTAACAAGAGATATGTACAGGCTTCTCAATATGTCGCAGGTGCACGCTGGGCAGCAGGAAGGCGCTTATTGTCGCACTGCAGCGTAATTCGGGTGACCCGTTAATGTTCATCAGTCAGAAACTTCCACAACGCAACTACGAAGCTTTGCGTTGGTCGTACCGTCGTTCTCATATAGATTATCCAGTTCAGAGCTCCGATCTTGACCTTTCTTTAGGCCTACATCCTTCAGTGGTTGAAACTATTCCGTATACGACTGTGGTCTTATGCAATCAATTCGATAAGACATACTAAAGAATCGCTATTCAAGTGTAGTAGGCCTATGATTAATTTCAGGCCAATTCTTCATGCAGCTGTATTCAGAGTTTTTAGGCTAAATTCGCTGGTCTAAGTTGGTGAAACACATTTTATACCTTGGCCGTTTCATATATGGTTTCCGGTTAAAACCGGTTTCTAGCCATATATTATAAATTTTGAAGCAGTAGTTGAACTCCATGTTATCTTCTGACCTCGTTTACATTCGGTGGCATACGCGACACAGACAGAGCAACTAAAGGCATAATAAGTATCAAAAGCCTACAGGTCAATATAAGGTCAACGACTACAGAGTGAGGAAACTGTCACTTAGCCAGTGATTTATACAAAGAGGCATCCCTGAAGTAATAGAGGGCAGAAGCTGCTTTTGAATACATTTCAAAAGACTGGATAGAAACCGGTCTGAGGCAGCATGGCGCAGGAACGAAAACAGACAAGGAACAACTTATTTGTATTTTGTAAGCGCATTGCACACAAGTTGAGTTCACTGTCGGAAAGACAAGACACCTATTTTTTCTTAAAGTAATAGCCCTTGTTGAAATTGTTCTGGATATTAAGATCACATTGCTTGTCCGTGAAAGTATCTGCATCAAACAGGCCTATACAGTTTCACTGCAGGATGAAGGTAAAATTGCAGCTTATAACTCTACTGGCCTAATAAATAGATATGTATTAGATCTCTGCAGTCACTGGGTGTTGCACCCATAGCCCCTAAATAATTCGCTATAATATTATTTATAAAGTTTTTTTGCGCTATGGAAAATTCTAGCCGAGCATACGTCAATCATGCTCTCGTAAAACGGTAAAAGTGTAGTGTCCGTTAAAAATAATAATATGCGAATCATAGGATCAGCCTACTCAGTCAGTCGCAAATACTGCGTTTTAACAATTTCACAGTTTAACGACGAGCTGCATTGGTTTCCCAGTCGCTTTTAGTACACTCTCGTCGTGAAAGTGTTAATAAACTAATTGAGCAATTATGTCTGGCCTTCCGAGAAGTTGAAAGCTGGACGCAGTCGCCTCTCAGAGACAAGAACGATGGAGGCTGACCGGTGCCCACTGAACTTTGGGTAACATACGACCGCGGAACGAGCCCCTAATAGAGACGGCACGCTGCCTGTTGCGGAAACGAGTATACGCTCCAGAGAGAAGAACGTCACAGATGATGATAATGATGATGATGATCGCGATATACCGCATCCGGTAGATCTCTTACATCCTGCGTTGCACGTACGATATCCAGGTAGGCCTATCGTATATATATCCACCGTATTATGCTCACAATCTTCGCTTTTAAGAAAATGCGACAGTTTGAAATGCGACTGCATCAATATCCGAAGCCTCGTCTTTCAGTCGCGTGTTAAGAGCAAAACATCATTGCTGGACGCAAACGCGAATCTGAAACATGTGAAAAGAATCGTAGATGCAAATTTATCGTTGTCATTTTCCACTGAGTCTGAGTCGCCAGATATTATGACTCTGACAAGCGATATTCTTGAGTATGTCGTCGGTTTGCATGAGCGATTTCAGTATTGTGTGGTTCAGACAGTGACGTCACTGGTTGACACAACGACGTGTTTGGTTCAGACAGTGACGTCACTGATTCAAACAGTGATACCAGTGATTCGATGTCATCGGCTCAGAGACAACTCAGGTCACTACTGAGTTTATACGTCAGATAGTTCTTGATGTCGTCATTGGTTCAGACATGCGTGACATCATTCTTTCAACAGCGACGACGCTGGTTCTCTGCCATTGTTCCAGAAACAACTTACGTCAGTGATTTTCAGGGCGGCGTCATTAAATTCCGTGAGTGACGGCATTGCTTCATAGGGCTGCGACGTCACTGGTTCATATGATGAAGTTGTAGGTGCCGAGTGCTTGGCATCACCGTTTCTTGAAGGCACTGAATCTTGCCGACTGACTCTTCGACTCGGGCAGTAACTGTTGCTACTGCTGCCGCTACTGCAGGTGCTGATTAAGCGTTTGTCATTATTGTTGCTACTGTGACGTCTCTTTTCTCTGCAGAACAACAGACGGATTGCTGGTGGTTGATTTTTAGCCGATGAATAAGACGGAATTCGTTCGAAAACACTCGACCTCCGCCTCGACGGTGAATATGACCCTTCCGATCTGCAGAAGCAGAAACGTCTGCGGAATATCCGGCGAAAGCGTTCCCTGAAGATGCAGTAGATGAAGAAGTCCGTCGACGAGTTGATTATGATGAGGAGGTTGGAGAAATGGGACGCGTAGATGACCGGATGTGGACACGCGAGGAACGGATTGCGATGGACCTCGACAATTTTCACGGCCGAGACGATCCGATCGGGCGAGTGGAAGAGAATCAGTTTGAGAATGATGATGAGCATGACGATCGTTATGTTTCGTTCCTGTAGGCCGGCGTAGTTCAACGAGTTCCTCTGCATGTTGTTCTTCGAGACGTGCATGTTCCAGATGATCTTCGTGTTGAAGACGACCAGGGCGACGAGCGGCAGAACGAGAATGACGATGTTGTAGAAGACGTTGAAGTAACCGATGTCGAACGAGACGTTGTTGCCGAGCGCGGTCAGCTGCTTCCGCGGGACGGTCACGTTGTTTTCAAGGCGGTAGACGACGTCGTACTGGAAGAAGCGAGGAACGTTGAAGCCAAGGGCCATGACGACTATGAGCGCCACCTGCAGCTGAGCCTTTCGCAGCGTCAACAGGTGCTTGGCGGCGAATGGCTTACAGACTGCGATGTATCGGTTGATGGCCAGAAGAACGGTCACCCAAATCGTACAGCTCTGCGCTATCAGTCCGAACGGATTGATGTACTTCTTCATGTACGGTATGATCATTCGAAGAGTGGAACGGGTGCTTGGTATCTGGTACGGTCCGAGTATGGCGGACAGTATGAGGACGCTGACGATGAGCAGGAGGCTGTCGACAACGGCCAGCGCTCGCAGCAGAAAGGTCGCCACCAGGTTCTGTTTATCGCTGCCGAGTACGATGAAGGACACGATGTTGCCGATCAGTCCGATAAGGCAGATCGATCCAATGACGACTGAACATAGGAAGAACTCGAAGCTATGGCAGGAGTCGTTGAGCCAGAAACCCTCCGAAGAAGAAGAAGAACTCTTCAATTGTGTCGTCCAATTACCTTCGTTTACGGTCAGCATCATCGTCTCGTTAAGGTTATCCATTTAACGTCGGTACTCAGTGGACGAAAAAACGAATGCAGGCAGTATAATTATCCGGGTATCGCCCTATCTTTCTGCTTTCGAGTTAGATCACTAAAACGAGAGGGAAACAATTTTACATGTCTATGCAGATATACTACAGAATAGGCCTAAATGAAAATAATATATCAAGCTTGACTTGGCTGCTGGAGAACGCTGTGCAGCGAATCTACAAATTAATTAGCTTGTATATATATTCGTCAATAAAAAGGCCAAGTTTAGGGTAACACGATGTTTACACGACTCTGTCGAAAACCTTCAAGAGCATGGTCCAGAGTCTAAACGTTCATATTTGACTGAACTGGGGAGCACACTCAGACCGCAGCAACCTATATGATGCGACAGGAGTCCGCCTTTCGAAGTCCCAACTGAAGGATTAACTTCAGCCTATTTAATATGCAGTAGGCCTAAATGTAGGCCTACTACCACTACTAAAACGTCTTTTTTATTTATTTACAGCACTTGTTAAATACTGAAAGTCAGACGGTGATTTATTATTATTATTATTATTATTATTATTTATATTATTTTTCACCTAATATTGTTAATATTGTTCACAGTCTCCGTTCAAAAAAGATGCTTATTATCAGTCTTTGGAATATGATGATTCCAGAATTATTTATATTATTATTATTACTTTTTCCCTGAGATACATATGATCCCTCGGGATTGCAAATATTAGTGGAGCGTTGTTTTAGATTGGCTAGTCTTCGCAGATGATGATGGTGATGATGATGGTGATTATTATTATTATTATTATTATTATTATTATTATTATTATTATTATTATTATTATTATTATTATTATTACTACTACTACTACTACTACTACTACTACTACTACTACTACTACTACTAGTAGTAGTAGTAGTAGTAGTAGTAGTAGTAGCAGTAGGCCTACTAGTTTGGATGAAGATTGACAACGATGTTGTATTTAAATAGACCTACTGAGAAAGACTCCCGTTGACAAGAGTCTTTCCATTCGGAACAAGTTTATTCTAATATTTCAATGCAGTAGCCGCAACTCGAAATCCTACAGTTAATCTTAAGTTGCTGAACACTACAGTCGTTCATAATTCTTCCATGTCCCCTTACTTGGCGGTTGTAGACGACAACTAAACATCTGGCCGAGCACCACTTTCGTCAAGTCAGACAACAGTTAATCCGTCGACGACAGTAATTATTCTAATCCTCCCAGCTGAGGTACGTAGACTCACCGGCTTGTCTGTTTGTAGACCCATACAGAGCTCATATGATCACTTTACAGCAGCTTCTTCTGCAGTCTATTTAGTACAATAATGCGCCAAAGTCCGTGAATTCCTTAGGTCAGCTATTTAGGGTGATACTATTATAGGGAGTCAATAACCTCGGCCATAACATCTTGTACGTACGTCATACGTTGGATATTAACTGCAGGTGCAGCCGGTCCATATAAAATGCTTATGCCTACTAATGCTGAACTTTATCACCTCGCTGTTTTATTACTTAGGCTATCTGTAAATGTAAATGTAAATGTAGGCCTACACGTTTTATATAGCGACCGTATGGCCTCGACCAATGCATCGACCCTGCTCATATGTTCTAGAGCCACTGCTTAGAGATAAATGCGTCGACAGCAAAACCGGGTTTGCATCTGAGCATAGTAGGCTAATCCTGCCAAGCAGGCTAATAATGATCGTTTTTGGAACGGAGATTGTGAACAATATTATCCTTCTATATAGGCCGAATGGCTCTGAAATTTATCTTTATTTCATTTTGTTTGGCTATGAAAATTAGAGTTACGTTTCGAAATTCACTGCGGTTAACGTTTTCAGCCATCAGGCAAGCGATACATTTTTCGGTTTTTGCTCAAACAAAAGTGGCTGTTTTCCATCTCTTTGCTAATCTTACAGCTGATTGTATTTAGTCTGATACCGGCAATTATGACGCTGTTCAGCTGTAAACGTAATTAGTTAGGAATACAATGATTGCGGGGTTGTTGTTTAAACAAAATACTTAACTGCTCTGAGGTAACATAAGTTCTATACTGGTATATCAACAAACAGGGCCGTTTTAAGGTCGTCTTAGATCCGAGGCACACTTTCATTTGTAAACCCTAACTCAACTGCATTAAAGTTAAACGCATTCACATTAGCTTAACTTAAACTGTTACAGTACAAAAGTTATTGAATTTGAATATTTCAATTTGCTGTTATTTGCAATTTTCCTTTTTCCCTTTTTTCGGTCAATCATTTTAATAACTTATTTTCAGATTTTCGTAGGCAGCTGAAAGCTTCGTAGGTCCTGTCAACAACATTAGGCCTATTCATTATCTTCGTGCACAGTTTATAGACGCCAAGTGAAAATGCTATGCTTTGTCAGAGATTCTAAAGAGTTCTTTTTTACATTCACAAAGACGGCTATGCACTTTCTATAATAGACCCATATTAAAACACGTGACTTGGTCGAAGTTTCAAAACAGAATTTAGTTACTTATGGCCTAACATATTTTAATGTGTCACATGTGTACTTTACATGCATAGTCCTTCACATGTGTCCTTTCATAATCTACACTGCCGACCTGGGGTCCTTGCTGGCGGTTAGTTCTTAGCCAGTCCTATGCTGACGACCTGCAAGTCTACGTGCATTGCCAGGCTTTTCGGGCTGTTGCAGCCGTGAAAACCATGATCCAGGCCATGGAGTCCCTGCGGGCCTGGATGTCTGCAAACCGCCTACGGCTCAAGCCGGCTAATTCGCAGCTTATCTGGCTCGGAACGTCCCAGCAGCTCTCTAAAATAGATCTGTATTTTCTTGCCTTGCAATTCCCGCACCTTTCTTTCTTGACCTGGTCCGGGACTTCGACTCATCCTGGACCAGGAACCCACATTCACGCGGCGCATAAATCTTCTCTCCCGCAGCTGCTATTACCAGCTCCGGCAACTCAAGGTAATTTCCCGTTCACTGTCCACCCCCCCCCCCTCGGTGCAGCTTCCTCGCTTGTCCATGCATTTGTTGTTTCTCGGTTGGACTACTGCAGCGCCATGTATGACGGACTCCTGGCCTGCTGGATTGGGCCCCTGAATAGAATCCTATGTTCTGCTGCCCGCCTTGTAGGCCGCATCCACAGCTTTAGCCGAGTGTCTGCGTATATGAGGGATGCCCTCCGCTGGCTCCCTTGACCCGTAGCGAATCTCTGCCTTGGTCCACTCTATACCTGCGAGAGCTGCTGTCCCACCTCGTATTCGCACCGTCGTTGCTGTCTCCGCTCAGCTGCGCAAGCGTTGCTTATTGTTCCCCGCGAGCGGCAGCCATACGGCAGCGCCGTGCCTTCTCTGTGCCTGGCCCCATGACCTGGAATGGGCTCCCTACCGCGCTCCGCCAAATACCGACTGGCCATTTCACCTCGTTTCTTACTACCCTCAAAACTGCATTGTTCGACTGTGGTTGGGCTGGGAGTGTTCCTGAGTAGACAATCTTGAAGGGGCGCTATATAAAACTGCTTTAATAGTAGTAGTGGTAGTAGTAGTAGTAGTAGTAGTAGTAGTAGTAGTAGTAGTAGTAGTAGTAGTAGTAGTAGTAGTAGTAGTAGTAGTAGTAGTAGGAGTAGTAGTAGTAGTAGTAGTAGTAGTAGTACTAAGAGTAGTAGTAGTAGCAGCAGTAGTAGAAGTAGTAGTAGTAGTAGTACTAAGAGTAGTAGTAGTAGTAGTAGTAGTAGTAGTAGTAGTAGTAGTAGTAGTAGTAGTAGTAGTAGTAGTAGTAGTAGTAGTAGTAGTAGTAGTAGTCGTCGTAGTAGTAGTAGCAGTAGCAGTAGCAGTAGCAGTAGCAGTAGCAGTAGCAGTAGCAGTAGCAGTAGTAGTAGTAATTGAGCTTTTCAACGATGTACGCCAAGTGTTGTCAGATTTCTGTGTGCTGACAAGTTTCATTCAAATATCTTGTTTGAGCTGATTTGGAATTTTCTAACATGTGGCAGTCTCTAAACCAACGTTACAAGAAAGATGCTTGAGAATTTCTACTTTGAATTGCTCGTCTGCTGATAATAGAGGCTTCGATAGGACCGAGATCACTTCGTCCACAAATTACAGTCAGATTAACGCCGTGCTGTATGCTTTGCAATGAATTGGCTCCGAAGAATATTTACATCTCACAAACATCTCCAATCTTAAATTACCGTTGATCTTTAATTACATGCGACATGGAGATTATGGTTAGAGTTTGAACAAATCTAACGTTCACTGGTACTCACCTTGCTAGCATTCCCATAGGCGGTAGGTGGGACCCATGTATGTCCTATACGGGTCCCATATTGTTTCGAAAGTCGACCTCTAGCGTGCTATGGCGTTGCAGACATATTGCCTATACGCTTAAGACAAAAGAAAATTGTAGTGCGGAGCAGCAACTACAAAAACAACTGTCGTCTTGGTTTGCGTTTGGTAGTAATAAAAAGTTTGCGATCGAAACTTTCACTCAATTTTAGTCGTGCGTTTAAACTTTAAATGAGCTATAATGGAGTGCTGAGTATGAGTTTCAGGATTATAAGAACTCTAAAACGTCGGTTTATGTACCAATGATTTTTAATGGCAAAGGACAGCAGCCTGAAAGAATAGACGTGATAGTCTAAACTTCAGCGAAAGTGTTACTGCATGGTTCTTGAAACCGTTTATAAAAGAATCTCTTCAAAACCCAATCATCTCACCTGTAATAAGCCTAAGTAGCCTAAGTTTATATATCCTGACTCTAAGGGCAATACACTTGAATAAAGACAGGACGTTATTTGTCATAATTTCTCCGAATATCTCTCCACCTCAATTTTATACTGGCGTGCGCTTTTAGGCTTCGTAAAGAATGTAGGCCTACAAGTGCGTATGTATAATCATCTCGTTTATAGATCATATTCTAGTTCTCAAGAAGTGTAACTCAAGAACGCCGATAAAGCAATTACCCACAACGCTGCGAAACTCAAACAAACGTTTCGGTCTGCAGTGAAACGGTTCTAATAGTTTTCTCCGACTTATGGTAGAAAACATAGAACGACAACCGACTTCGAGAAGTGTTTGCTCATTATACATGCATACCTGAGAGATGAGCAGATAGATGTTGATATAGGTAAACGTGTATTTATAAAGCTGTAGGCGTGAAGCATATACCTGCGTCCACTAATTGGTACATGAATCTCGTACATCGTTCATCATGATTATATCGCATCCAAGAAACACAGACGAGCAACGGAGTTAAAGTGTCGTCGAACAAGTTTTAATTACCGATCTCGTCGTCGCTACAAGACAATACAAAGGCGCGAAGTATCCTTCTGCCTGCCCTTCTGCGTGTATGCGTCGATGACAACCTAACAGTGAACTTATCGTGATTCATACAGGGTTTATATTGTATAGATGATGCTAGTAAAAGAGTCATACATAGATCTCATTTTATCCATTGTAGTCGTGTCCCAGGGGGCAGCCAGGTAACACGTTTGGTCTATACAATGTGCATCGTCACTACAGAATTTCGGACGGTCTACGCCTAAATACACACCCTTAGCACATCTGTATAAGTGTGTGTGTGTGTGTGTGTGTGCTTGTGTGTGTGTGTCACATTGTTGGGTGACCATTTACATACCATGTGCTCAGCCCATAGTATTGCGAAGTATGCCATTTCAACAGCTAGCCTATTCTAGTTACTCTTTCGGCTTGGCCTATTTCAGAACAAGTACGTCCGTCAACCGTGTCTGCAGGCTGTACAAATGGCGCCGCTATTCTTCAACGATTGGGAGACGAAGGCCTGCAAGAGAAAGCCAGGGTCTACCTACACAAGTCGAATAGTCGCATTGTCGCTCGCCTCTCTTTCTTAACCTGTGGACCGTGAACAATTCATTCGTGGCCTATAGTATACGTATACCGTTGTCGTCGCTCGCTCGAACTTCATAAATCTCATTTTCAGCCACGCTGCTCACCGCCAAGAACTGGAACGCGCAGGCAATAACAGGTGACAGAGACACAGATACGAAGAGTAGGAGACACGCTGACAGAAGAGCGAGACGTAAAGGACGAAACGCCTGGGCCTTTCATCTGATCACAGTGTGGCTCAGCGAGTAACATATGATCATCCTACACGTACCAACTTTTGCGAACAAACGCACTAATACGAACGCATACATAATATGCATGAACTGACAGATACTTAGCCACGTGTTTTGTTTACATAAACTAACTCCCCGATTCGCACCCCGTGATTTCGTTTAAACTGTTCAGATATCATTATTACCATTCACTGTGCAGAGACTACGTCAATTGAACTATATTATAGAAGACATTTATTTTTGAGACAAACGGTCGAGTTTGTTTCATATGCAGTATTTCAGTAGGTAAACATAGGCTACAGATGTATGCAATATTGCACCGTATAGGCCTAATGCGATTTAGCACTGGTGTAGCCTATGCATAGGATGATTGAGCCTTGGATCCAAGAAAAGTGGAGTACTGCAGCTGCTCAGATAGTCACATATGAACTTACTCGTCGACACTGGCAGGTCTAGGAGTTCACGAAGAGGGAACAGTGCTTGAGATCTCGTATGGTGGACAATTTCCCATGACATTTGTTTTGTTCCCCCTGGGTGTGCAATGAAGACTTAACTGGGGTCCTAAGACTAGGGGGTTGAACCCCCAAAACCCCAACAATTCCCACCCTGGCATTGACAAAGTGGAAAAGTGGCAGGATTAAGCCTATAGTTATTCTCTACGAATATCAAATGCTGTAATTCGGTCTGTTTGCTGTTTGCCATCTCACAAAGCTTTCGATGTGACAGAAACACTCCTAAATGGAAGACAACTTGAACAGGATTTGTTCCAGGACTTCCTTTCCACTTTAAGAAACACTACAGCTATAGTAGGTCTATCAAAGCCTTTCTGCTTCACAAAGCTGATCAAAGAAAATCATCCTCTCCTAAACTGGCGGCGATCCTGTTTGGCAGGTGGGGAGACACGGGACACTTTTGAACTGATCTTGTCAAAAAAGAGGTGAAAATGTTTTTCGCAAAATAATTGTTGACCTTTTTTGGGTGTTTCTTCCAAATTTGGGGAGGACAACTGTATTCTGAGTCCACACTGTCAGGGTCTTGTCCCCCTCGACCACCCCGGGATCGCCACCCATGCTCTGCTAGATACTCTGTTGGGCTTGTACAAGCCACCCGTAGGAAACTTCGATGGGTAGGGTCTCTATAGTATCCCGTGCCATTCATTTGAACTGATGCCTTCATCACGGCTGTTGATAGTTGGTGCCTAAGATGCGGTCCTCCCGGGGCGTAACTTTGGTCTAAAAGTGGGGTGTATCAATTTCTTACATACACGAAGCAAGGAGGAGACTGCAATCTCTGGGAAGGCCCAATAATAAAATACTGACTGGCGTTGTTTAAAAAGTGGGGTAAGGTACCCCTCAGTCCAAAAAGTTGGGGTACGGTACCCCCAGTCCAAAAAGTGGGGATACGGGTACCCCTCGAACCCCCACAAATTACGCTATGAGGTCCGCTTATTATGAAAGATGGTCATAAGCCACCGAACCGTTGTTAAACAGCGTCACGTTTAGATATCCTTCGCTCATGTACCTAGGTCTGTATCATGCAGTTAGTCTGGATCACGCAGCAAGTCTACATCACGCATCTAGTCTGGATCACGCGGATAGATCCATGCTTGTGTTTGAGCCTAAGTTGAATATGATCGTTTTAACTCTGTTTTATTGAAATTCATTGTTTCTCTGTTCTTTATAGGCCTACTGTCCTTGTGCTTCTATATGAACTGTTTGTACGCATCGTTGAGTTTACAGTATGAACGTTTGTCTCGCGGTCAGAATGACTTATTATTCACAGTCAGATTTTAGAATAGACCTTCGATCGTCACTGTATACGGAATCTACATTTGGGCCCTTAGTGTTCTGTTTCTACTGAGTGATAGGCCTAAACTGATTCAATTTTTACTGTTTATGATAGAGATTCGGTCTGTTTAGGCCTAGATGAAAACGTAGCTCGGCCTATACCAAGAGACTAAGTTGCCCTACAGTTAGGAAGATTGTTAGATTTTCGTCGAAACTGTGTTGTTTCGTGTGAAAGTTTGCATTTTTAAATGTATGGGAAATTGATTGAGTAGCGTTAAGAAAACTGCGCTTCGTCAATAAACAATATAAATAGATAAATCTTATAGGGGTGCCTTTTGACGCGAGCATATTAAGCTTTCATAAGTAGGCCAAAAATAAAACATGTCAACTAATAGATTACTGCGCTAAAATTAGGCCTATACCTATGGGCCCAATATTTGTACTGAGCTCATAATTCAACCGCTCGTGCAGGCATGCTCAACAGGAGGTCATTTTCTAGCTTTACCATGAACAGTTTTATACATGGGCTCATATAGGCCTACTTGAGCCTGCATTTCGATCGGAGCTATAAACGTGTGATGGTGTTTGACGAAACCAAATCGACGAGGCGATAATATTTTTCCTGAGCAAAAATTCAATAAAACCTTTAGGCTTATGCATAATTATTTTCTAAAGGAATTTTGAAAAGGAAAAATGGCAACTAGTCTATAATTGCTAATTTTTTTTATTAACACTTTCATAAAGAGGCATTAGGCTACTTTGCAATCTTTATGTCAGCCGGAGAAGCATCAGTAGCGAATGAAAAATTAATAATGTCAACAGGCACAGATTAATAATGTCAACAGGCACAGATTAATAATGTTAACAAGCACAGGTGCAACGTCCTATAAAAAGTGCTTTTCCTATTTGTAGGTATATACCATCTACAGCAATGCTGCAAGAGAGTGGTTTTGCTTCGTAATTTCAACTATTTCCAGAATGTTTCCACAATGCCTATAGATCATGGTTAAGGCACGTTTATAGATAGAATCAACCTTTGTAGAGCTGCCAAAAATATCAACGAAGTTGGCTAATCATTACGTTCCAAACAATGAAAACACTGCATATTTGCGGCCGTCGCTTCCTGCATGCACAGTTATTTATAATCATGGCCACTGAAGGCCACATTGAAGGCTTCCAGCTGTGCACACTGTTCAAGGTTGGCTGAGCGAACTGGTGTAAACTATAATATTATACGCTAATAGGTAGGGACCTGTGTATACATTAGGGTAGTCAAAAGTTTCAAAACTTTCGACTTCTGAAATTTAAATCTACAAGTAGCCCAAAATATAACCCGTAGGCAGAAAAAAAATTGGTCAGTATAATTTAGGGTATGCTCAATCAAGCTGTTGCTTTCACCTAGAGCTGTTTTCGGTTCTCAACACTAAAACATCATATTAATAGAATATCTGTAGAATATGTTATGTGGCATATAATAAACAGAGTAAAAACACGAAAATGGAACAAATTGATGCTACTGAAGCTATGCTCCGTAAAAGTTATGTCAGTATGACAGCAATAGCCTGTTGAATTATCAGCCTTTTAAGGAAAATCGCCTTCCTGCAATCATGGTATACGCTTTCGGTTTTCTTTGACTGCTTCTAGAGCGAACTGTGTCTACTTTTCATCCTTGGTTAGCCAAGCAGTGTACTTCTGCACATGTGCTACTCCGCGTTTAGCAGTTTCACTGCATGCCAACAGGAATATCTTGGACAACGTGCTCTGCCCACACGTAGTCGTAATTTGTCTGCCAGGTGTCAAGGAACGAAACTGGAATGAACAGATTCTGGAAGTTCTTTTTTTCATGGATCTAAGACTGGTCTATATAAATTCTCATGGGAGGATCCATTTCTCCGGCCTCACTGAGTGATTATGTCATAGACCCTTTCTCTTATGTGTCCACGCCTCGATCAAAGAAGGCAATTAAGAGCCACCTAGCTACTCCTCATGAGATGCCACAGCTGTTCGCATGACTTCTTCGATGAACCATTGTCTGCTGCCGATTCCTCTGCCACCAGCTGTCTCAACGGGTGCAAATCATTGGTTGGTGCCGCCTCTGGTGAGCGTGACAGGAACCACGTACGACTTGACGTAGGCCTACACACAGACACCGAATACACAGAAGTCCCCGAGATCTTCGCGCTTTTTCAATTTGAAACGATAATCTCTGAAAAATGAGATTTTCGATTCATACAGTAGTCTTGCCATGTTGGTGGATGGCACCTGCTCCCTGAAGAATACGCCAGGAGGAGGATCTCCCCAACAACATTAGGCTAAGATCGAGAAGTTCGAGGTAATCGTCACGTCGATGTGTCAGTTCAAGTTGATTGATCGCAAAGTCTGGCAGGAACTCCAACTTCAGGTTTATAATCAGTAACCACTGCACTAAGTCAGAATGTTTGGAACAGTTTGAACAGCAGGATTTCGGATCCACTCTATGGTCCCATCGTGGTGCTGAATGCTTTCTCTACAGAAGAATCTCATGAATGAGAAGCCGTGACGCAAAATATATATACCTTTTCTCTCGAGCAGCATCCCAATCAAAACACATGCCCCACTCTTTACTCCTATCATGCTAGAAGTTTTATTAAAGCTGATACGTTTGATTCGATCTTTGATATCCCAATCCATTCCCGCTTCAATCAATACATCTCCTATTGCCGGGATAATATCGGAAAGCAATTTCGATGTCAGAACCTAAAATTATGATTGGTAGTCGATCGACATTCTGGTTTCCAGTCAGATCTTCCATTAACTTCCCGACCCAATGTATCAGCAGAGGTTTGTCTGGGTTGAACTGGGCGTATAGGCCTACGCTCTGTTGCTTGTTTAGCCCAATGCAGTTGAGGGTAACGCCGAATTTCTAAAGCGCCATTTTAAAGCTAAGCTCAGGGCACATCTCATTCATGAGAGCTATGTTTAGTCAGAAGGGTTGTCCAGAGTGTTGTCAAGTGGAGACCCAAGTTTGGTGGCCAGAGAGACCAAAGAGAGGATCGAGGCAGAGAAGAGATTTCAAAGCGGGTTTCGCTTAGGTCGAGTAAGATTGGAAGGCGAAAGATCAGACGAGTCAGGGTTGGAATTCTTGAAGAGGTTGGACTTTAGCTGTGAGTGGAAGTCCTGAGAGGTGATTGGTAGAGGAGGCTGAAGCAGATGATGGAAGGTGAATGACAATGCTGGCGGAGGAACCAAAAGTTTGCGGAATTCGGGAAGGAGATCATTCTAGAGTCGAGGCGCAGTTAGGTATCTGGCTTGGTTGGAGAACTTGAAATCAGTAGCAACTGCGATCGGTAAAGACCGAGGTAGAAGTAGAGTAGAGCGGGGTGGTCGTAGAGTTTCCGGAGATACTGGGAATATTGTAGGGAGTTGTAGGTTAGTGATAGGACTTGGAAGTGGATACGCTCTGGGATTATCACCCAAATGAGTGATTTGAGTGATATGGTGATACTTGCGTCTTCTGGTCACAGCTCGGGCTATCAACCATTTAAAATCATGACCGATGTAGTGCTTTCAGCCAAGCGAATTAAACTAGTCAAAACTACTCTGATTAGCCAATTAATCAGCTAAGTAACTAATTAAGTAGGACTAAGTCAGTCAGTCAGTCGGTCAAACAGTCAGTAGGCCTAATTAAATCCTAGAACCGATGAGACATCTTGCGAATGCCTTCATAAACAATTAACATGCTTCTGCTCAGGTAAGCGTTGCATCTGAGAATGAATAGACCTACATTGAAAAAAATAGGATAGGATAGGATAGGATAGGAGATTATGGGATAGGATGGGATAGGATAGGATACCTGACCAAGGTTTCCATTATTTTTCCATATATGTTAGTTCAAGAGCGCCTCTAGTCTCTCTTGAAGTGGCGCCATATAAATTTGAAATTACAATTACAATTTAAACTTGTTTCAATTACTTTCTATTTCAGTTTTTACTAAACATATTTTCTTTTCGTCAGAACTTTCTGATTTAGTTCTGAGGCTATGCAGAGCCACCCAAATCATTGCCCCTTCTTCTTCCGATGTAGAATGTCCGTTTCGTACCGTACTAAGCTCCGTCTCGAGATACCGTTTTGCCTGTATACCGCGGTCGCCTGGTGGGCAACGTTCAAGAACAGAGTTTGTTACTTTACCGGTAGCAATCGGTTCCTTTTTGCGTGCCCTCTTCGCTGTGGGCTTTCACTTCAGCACCATTCTACATCGGACAACCAATGGACATCGATCTCTGGACAACCCCTTGGAAACGTCGCAGCGCTCGCGAATAAGCTGGTGCTGTGCGCTTAGCTTTAGTTGCGATTCCGACCTCACGCGTACGTACGTATAATATTGGTCACTATTTGTGTGTTCTCTAACCACAACTCTGCTTTGACAGTTCTCGACAAAAAGAGATGATCGATTCTGCTTCGGGTATTGGTCATGTAATTAGTAACTTCTATTGCGCCGGTGTCTAATGCACAAGGCATAAACCGATGGCACACCAAAACCAAGCCGTAATCAGGATATTTCAATATCCAGAAGATCAGTCCGTAAGACAGAGAGGCAGCCTATAGTGGATAAGCAGTTTGAAGGAGGCAAGTTTTAGGTTGAGAGCGAAATGACACAAGCGACTGAGCAGAACGTGCAGACACAGGGAGAGAGTTCACCAAGAACAGTTCTGGATTTAGGTATGACCAGACAAAGATAATCAGATGACCTTGCTGAATAATGATAAGTCTTTGGAGTATAAGAACTGATTTTAAGTATTGTGGCTGGCCAGAATTCAAAGTTTTATAAACGATGAGCCCCATTTTGAAACTAATTCTCTGATGAACAGGACGCCAATGCAAGGATTTAAGCACATATTTTGATGCATGGTCATGGTCTCAAAGGAACTCTGCCATTGAAGGTCCTCTATAACTTTCGCTATTTGCTCGGTCAACGCTATAGGTAGCACAAAAGTCAAACCATATTTTAATGTGCAGACGTCAAGTACAGCTCTTCGCACGCTGCTCTAATTGTGAAGTGGTGAGTATACTGCATTTCTCGCTTAAGAGTCAAAGCCCCCACTTGGTATCGTTTGGTTTGCGATATAGGCCTATGTACCATCAATTCATGTGCTGGGCAAACAATACTTCATGCATACACGACGCTCCAAATTCACAGACAACCGATTTCGTTTTCCACTACATGGCGCCCCACAAACACTCAGCCCTCTTTCACAATTCTGATGATGAGGGGTAGCGCATTTTCATGTTCTCATGCTTGTCGATATTGCACTTTTTTATTTTTATAACGCAAATAACCATGAATGTAATAGTCATAGGCCTAGTTAATGACATTTTTAGTTACAATTAAAGTTATCGTTAACGAATTCATTTTATTTTCGTTAACGAACATTTTCATTACCGTTGTCGTTAACGAGAAAACGAGGAAAACTATGCATAAAAACACGAATACGGTTCTTCGAGTATAGACCAATAAATAAGCTAACACACATGAATAGATAATTGCCTTGGAATGTGCGCGTAGATTTGACAGTAACTATAGAGTTAGGGCGTATACATCCTATTTGGAACCTATAATTATGGATGCTCTGATAACTACTATTCTTTGTCACCCCAACCGATTCAATGCGTGCTTCCCCCATTTCACAGCATCTTCCTATTTGCTCGCATCTTTAGATTTTTTTGTTCTGAGATATGTCTTAGAGATCAATTATAATTTGGCAGAAATGACTGTCTACCTTTGCTGCGAAACTGATAGCTTTATTTCAGGGGCGGATCCAATAGGGCCAATCCGGCCATGAAGAAAAAATAAATAAATAAGTGACAAAATATAAAGAAAATTATGAAATAAACCGGATTTATTAGTTTATTAGTTCATTGCAAATAGTTCGGTAACTGGTAGTTGGGACTTGGTGTTTGAGAGCAGTAGTCCAGGAAGTGTTTAAAAGTTGCGTGAGCCAACCTCCGCCAAGTATACAGATTATACTAGTATATTATTATATTATATCCAATATAATCTACTAGAATATTATTTTCATTTTTTGCAACCACTGGAAAAGTTTATTAAATACTGATGAAATGAAAAGCATAGCACAATAAGTCAATGACTAGGCCTACTTTAGCAAGCATCAAATACAAAGCGCGCCAGCCAAAAAGTTGTGTGAGCATGCTCCTGCTTCGGCATTACAGAGCTAAAACTTGTGTGAGCATCGGTGCCTTTTGCCCCATGGCTCCCGGGTTACTGTTTGAGAGTATCTTGCGTACTGAGATCATGGTTGAAAGTGTGCAGTGGGCCACAGTCGCCAAGTCCCACAGAATAAGGCACGTCATTCAAGCATTGACGTCATCGGATTCTATCGTCATTCATTCATAATGTATGAATTGTATGTATGTACGAAAGTATGCATGTATGTATGTGTTTATGCATGTTTATATGTATTTAGGCTATGTACGTATGCATGTATATATGCATGCAAGTATGTATGTATATATGCAATATGCAAATTATGCATGCATGTAGGGCTTGTAGGCCTACGTACGTATGTAAGTATGAATGTAGGTTCGTACGTATGTATGTATTTATGTATGTATGTATGCATTTATGTATGTAAGATTGTAAGTAGGCCTATATATGTATTTTGGCCCCTCGTAAACTTTCTGGATTCGTTGCTCCTTTATTGAACATTGCCACCGACCTGTTAGATGTGGATCTCCTCTGAGGAGTCTGACTTTAGGAGGAGTTATACAAATCTAATATCACCTTCTAAAGCTCAGAAGAGCAGACATAACCTTATGACATAACATCAATAACGTATAGCGAGTGTACGCGGAGGACTTACTCAAGGTCCTTTCACAGTGACCAACTGCAGAGGAGTGAAGGCTCGAACCCCTACTCTTCAGTCTCCACGTTACATGCCGAGCGCTCTATCCATCCGGTTACCGTGCTTCAATCTAATACAACTGTAATTACCTTGTTTCCGAACAGCATAACCGACGATCACACGGTTTCCATGGCGACGGTTTTCCTTCAGATTGAAATCCGTTGACGGAGTAAAAAGAAAATTCTTTGCAGCTGGGTTTCTCCAGCTGCTGCTAGTATATTGCTAGTCCTTGAATATTGACTCATTGAATCTATTCCTGACAACCGATTTTTCCTGCATATTTGGCCCATTTAATTCCCAGCTTATATCCAAATTAATTTAATCATATATACAGCACTACCGAATGACTCGGAGTGGGCCGTAATTTAGGCGACCACAACGAACGTAGATTTAAAACACAGTAACAAACACGGTCCTTGATAGGCAGATGAACAGGTCCGTCTAAACAGGCCCTTTAAGCGGGCGTATATTATAATGACACAGCCAAGTACCCAGCATGCATCTGTGTCAACGTTCAATTCAAATGACGCAGCAACTAAATAAGTCAACGTCAAAATGAACTTGCGATTTAAATCCAGTTTTAAGTAGTAGTAGGCTAACTGTCGAGTGAAGTTATATCCAAAAGGCTGACGAGAAAGATCAAATGTTTATAGGTCACGTGATCGGGTCTGGCACAATCGCGCCTGACCCAGAGAAATTAGAAAGTCTCGAGGCGATTAAGCCGCCGGTCAAGAAGACAGACGTGAGGCGCTTGGCTTCTTTAGTTGCTTCAGAAACGTTATTCCCTCCTTTGCGGAAACGGCTCGGGTTATAACGAATTTAACACAAAAGGAGGTAGAACTACCTAATTAATATTCCGTGGAACACAAAGCATCATTGTAACTACTAACTAGGGGGCCCTATTAGCGGAACGGTTCGTTCCTTTGGGTAGACCTACTCCCATTGTCACTGCATGTAACATGTAGGCCTACTTGTTATTTTCATGCCTATATGTTTATGGTGAACAATAAAAGCATTTTGATTGATTGATTGATTGAAAAAGGTTGTGGATCAGTAATCAGTTAAAAGCAAATTTAACCAGAGCAGCCCAGCTGTACATCATCAATATTGCTAAGAAATTCGGGCTGTCGGTGGATGTGAGCGGAACAGCGGTCGGCTGTTGTCTCTTTCAATGGTCGGAAGAATGGGAAGAGCGGCCAATATCGTTCGCCAGTTCCAAGCTCTCGCTCACTCAGTCCCGTTGGTCGACCAGCCTTTGCTGTCATATGGGCCATGAAGCGCTTCCGGGCCTGGATATTCTTACCGAAGGTTGTGATATTCTCGGATCATAATCCGTTAACTTTTTTAACGGAGGCGGCTCCTAAAAGCGAAAGGCTGGCAAGGTGGGTTCTGGCCCTACATGAGTTTGATTTAGATTTCAAATATCGTCCTGGGAGTAAGAACGTCGTAGCCGACTTTCTGCCCTGAATGTGATTGAGAGTAGAGAGAGACCCAGTCGCGGACAAGGGTCCGACTCGGTCATTCGGTAGTGCTGTAGTGCTGTATATATGCGGTAGTGCTGTATATATGATTAAATTAATTCTCGTATATTTATTTGTTTGCATGGAAAGACAACAACGCATGGAAAGACAACAACCGACGCGACGACAACGACGAGGGCGGAGAAGATGCGAAACCATGGAAGACGAAGGACGATCGCGACGTACCCTCTATTGGATGGGAAGTAATGTCACGCCTCGCTCCTAGAGGCGCCAAGTACATTCGGATACGTTGCGCCTACATCCTTCGGGCGCCCTCTCTCGCCAGTCGCTACGAGACGAAACGTGACAAGACCAGCAATCAGACGAGAGAGTTACCTGTTAATGGCCGTCAGGCTGGATGCCGATCAACCCACCGCCGGCGTGTCTACATAAACGACCGGAACCCTTGGTGGGGGCTTGATCGATCTGAACTGCAAGTACTGAGGGATTATTGTGAGAAAGACGTTGGCCCATCGTTGTCGACTAGGGACGAACGGAGTGGACTGTATAGATCACGTCTGACTTTCATATCAGCGTGTGTGGTCGAGTCTCAAGGCGCTCAGTCGAGGATTATCGTGTAGGACCAGAGTCAGCCGTGAGGGCATAGGCGTAGACTCTGGGGGGTCAGCCGGGACACGTGCCCCGCCCCCAATAATTGAGGAGCCGGGGTAATGCCCCAAAAAATCGAGAGGAGAATTTCTTCAAATATTAAAATATTATGTTTCAATATAGACAAATTTCTTCAGAAACAGAAAATCAGAGACACAGAACTGAAATTCTATCAGAAATTCATAGTGAAAACTAAGATTTATTTTTATCTTTAATATCTGCAATATGAAACAAATTTACATGTAAACAAAACGCCCCATTTCATACGCATTAACGTAAACCGGAAGCCTTTGCTGACTGTCCAGATCAGAGGTGAAAAAGTTTTTTCGTTTTTTGGTTTTAAACAAAACCAAAAGATAAAGAAAACCACAAAATTTGTTTTGTTTAAAAAAAATAAATTTCTTATTTTTGTAGAAGTTATTTTAATTACATTGATTTAATGATTTTTAATTTTCGGAAATCGCAACTGGAGCTCTTGTTCATGCCATTTTTCATGATTTCTACCATCCGAAATCCGAAAATCTTAAAAACAACCAAAACAAAACAAAAAATAAAAACGAAAAAAAAACCCAAAAAAAACAAAAAAAAACAACTTTTCATATTGAAAAAACTTGTTTTTCTGGTCCAGACCCCATGCCCCCCTCAATATTTTTGACAAGTTTACGGCAGTGCGTGAGGGCACATGCAGAGGTGTCCAACTTTCGAAGCAAGAATCATCTTTATCGTAATATTCAACCGTAGTTACAGTTATTAGAGTTCGTTCATCTTTTCATTAAACTTATTTGAACATTCTTTCTGGGGGTCGTAAGTTGTCTCGGCGACCGGATCTAGAGCTAAAGAGAGGAGGCGTCGTGACAATGACAGAGAATAAAAAGTGAACATTTGCATTTACAACCTCAACATGCGTTCGGCGTCCTACATCCGAGCCTCCACACGACCTCAAACGGTCGAGATTCACCACTTAAATATAGCAGCATGTGCCAACAGTTGCGTGCAATTTTAATCAACCAAGTCCGTGCAACGCGTACAGATTCAGCGTCTGCCCCCTCTCCCCCCCCCCCAGGACGGGAGAAGTGGACTCGTTCTAGCCTATCTTCAAATGTGCAATGGCAGTTTCGTATATAGTGCAGACATTGGCCTGTTTGTGATGTAGGGCTAATTAGCTAGTCTCAAGTGAGAGAGCGGGGCGTGGTTAAATATTGACTGTTTTGTTATCGGGATTTGTATGTTTATCAGGAACAGACACAGAATTTGAAATGACCGGGAGCTGTGTGGTATTGGGACAATGTCATGGCAAATGTTAGCCTGCATGCTCTAATGTCCGCCAAGTTTATGAGATAGCCTGTACGCCTCTCCTACATATGTGCCACTCGGCCACTGTCGGCTACTCTAAAGCTAAGCGCAAAGCACCAGCTTATTCACGAGGCGCTTATTTCTGGGCAACTTCAACACTTCTTACTTATTCAACATATAAGATCAACACCAGATTTTAAACAGGCAACGTATTCTATCTTCCATAAACGACAAAGGTTAAGATTAGGAAGATCTTAACGTAGGCCCTACAATGGAAATATGACATCTATAGTTCTTTAAGTTCTGCTGCCAAATGAATCAAAATAAATATCAAGGAGACGTAGCGTGGAACTTATAAGTGAGTTCAAGAACAATTGCTTCGATTTTACACGACCAATTGGCTTCATGCGAAGTAGGTCAAAGTTTGAAATACAGCAGATGTTGTAGCTTATGAGGTTTTTGAATAGACTGTGAATATTATGTATACGTCTACGTTGAACAACTGTTTCGGTCACCGCTATGTGGCACAAAAGTCAAACGGCTTCGGTCAAACCATATTTTAATGTGCAGACGTCGAGTAAAGCTCTTCGTACGCTGAAGTGGCGGGTATACTGCATAAGAGCCCAGGCCCCATTTGGTATCGTTTGGTTAGAAATAGGCCTGTGTACCATCAATTCATGTGCTGGGCAAACAATACTTCATACAAATCAAAGTCTTGTTGTAGAATTATTGGCTTCGGTGGCCTATGAAATTGTAAATACAGACAAGAGGATATCCAGACAATAGGTCTTAAATCAAAGTGTAACGCTATAGAAATGGACCACATATCCGTGAACTTAATAGAACGATTCTGTCCAATTACTAGATTGAAAACGAAACTGGTCATTGTGCTCCCGTGAAAGTCACAACTGTCAAATTCTGAATCCAGCTAAATTGATCTAAGAACATCATCACACTCCGACGAGATATTAAGGACGTGTTCCAGCTCCATCCATGCTCTAAGGCTGCTGAGACGACATGGCCTGCCAGGGGATGCACTACATGAGGTGACCAGGGCCACCACTGTGGCTCGCATGCTTTATGCCACCGCTGCCTGGTGGGTCTCACCACTGCGGCAGAGCGATCGAAATTTGAGAGATTCGTTTCTAAAATGAAGCGCATGTGCTTCTTACCATGGAATTCCCCACCATGGAAGAGCTGGTGGCAGAGGCAGACGCCAGGTTGCTACAGGCAGTGAGTAGGAACATGCACCATGTCCTTCGTGATCTCTTTCCACCGATGATTGTTCGAGGCTACAACTTACGGACGCGCCCACATAACTTCGAACTACCGAAGAAAGACAATCGAAACTTCATCCGAGAGTAGCCTACTTTATAGACGATAGTTCCGAGCATTGCCCTTTGTTGATCCGATTGAATGTTCATTCCTCTTTCTTTTCTTAATTTTGTTGTTCCTGGTTGCGGTATGACAACCAGTTTACTCAATAAACGAATATACATACATACATCATATTCCAGAGTTTGGGCCCACCGGGTTACGAGATATAAATTCATCGCTCATGAATAAATGGTGCCATGGGCGGCGATTCCGGGGGTCGAGGGGACAAGACCCCCACCTTTAACAGTGGGGGGACACGCCATACATCGGAACCCCTCCCAAATTTTGAGGAAACATCAAAAAAGGTCATCAATTTTTTTCGCGCTCAGGTGATAAACTTTTTTTACCTCTTTTTTGACCAGATCAGTTCAAAACTCCTCTTTGACCAGATAAGTTCAAAAATGTTCCCCCCCCCCACCTGTCAAACAAGATCGCCGCCACTTAATGGTGCCCTGCACTTATTTTCCAAGTGGCGCTTTAGAAATTTGGAGTTTATGATTACGATAACTAATTTGCGAGATGAGCTGATTTACAAGAAGATAAGCTATGTGAAACTCATGAACCAGAGGGCTTGGGTTCCAAGCTGAAGACTGTCCTCAACCATGACCTGATCAGCCAGACTTACCATGAGAGTAATCTACATAGGCAGCTTCCGGATCGAGTTTTCCAGATACCAATTCATCAGGAGTTGACACGGGTGTCACGGTCTCCGTATTTGCCCGTCACACATAGGCCTACACATCCAAAAGAACCGTCTTAAGTGAAAGGACGAGCACCCTCGTTGCGTAAAAATCCGGACGATGACCTGTATGCGAACGTTATTCGGGTATTATTTAACCAAAGCTTTTATTACATACGTTAAAACCTACATATACGCCCTGTGTCCTGTTCGCCACATAAGTGCTTCTTCTTATTTCAAACTATTTCACTGTTAGTAATAAATAGCGGTTTTGTTGATCTCCAACTTTGAAGTAGTCGCCATAAACATAAAACGAGAGGTAAGGGCGGATCTATAGGGGCCCAGAGGCTTCCCGTACACTGCACAACAGTGTACGGTCGAATACACGAGCCAGAGCTAGAATACAACGTGAAAACCTTTAAATTATTCAATGAAAATTGCATAAATGAAGAATTTTGCTGTTCCATTCACATTATAAAGGAAGAATACTAGGCTAGCTCTCGGTCTTATATATATATATATATATATATATATATATATATCAGACCTGTCTTATATGTATACATATATATATACGTGTATATATATATGTTGGGATGGAAGACACCGTCGTGTCTTCCATCCCAACACTGCAGACTACGGAAGCCATGGTCTCCGTTCTCTAGATTCATAGGCGTAAATTTCTATTGTGACGGTGTTGTCCGGTCTTCAACAATTTGAAACGTGGTGACAGTCACCGCCACTTTTTGACCCTGTGCTGAAATATTTCTTGCGACATGACAGTACTGGCGTAAACTTGTCCAAAATATTGGGGGGGCCTTTGTTTATTCATTCTAGACTTGTTGCATTGGGTGTACAGTCCATCTCAATTATTGGAGGAAGTGCCCCGGCTCCCTCCCCCCCTCAGAGTCTACGCCTATGCATGACAGCAATGTTTCTTTTTGAGGCAATTAAAGCAATGTGACTTCTGATTGGCGCAATCGTGGTCTCAGTATCGTCAACATATAAATAGTTGTGAAACAGGATGTAAATATGTACTTTGCTATCTGCGAGAGACTTTAAGTGGCGGACGCAGAATATTAAATTCGTATGTAGGGGAATGGAAGGGGAGAAGCAAGGAGGGGGATAGGAGAAGGGTTGGGGAGAGGGAAGAGGAGTAAGGAGTCGCTGCCACTTTGTGGAGCAAAGTTACACTCTTGCATCGTCAAACTATACACAAAAGCGCAGATATTTGTTTTGTTCTTTGATCGGCGCTGTATAAATTTTAAATTAGGATTATTTCGACAGACTGACGTGGGAGTTGAAGATAACAGGTATATTTTTTTCTAGATGACGAGTTGTGAAGTGTAAATATAATTTGCTGGTACAATCACTTTGCAACAAATTTATCATTCAAATTTATCATTCATTTTTTTTATGAGAACCTAAACAGAAACAGAGACAGAGACAGAAAGAAAGAGAGAGACAGACATAGAAAGAGACACAGAGAGAGAAAGAGAGAGAGGTCGATGGCCTGCAGCTGGCGGGAGGCGGGCTTCGCCCGTTTTACCTGCAGAGAGAGAGAGGGAGAGGAGAGAGAGAGAGAGGGAGAGAGAGAGAGAGAGAGAGAGAGAGAGAGAGAGAGGAGAGAGAGAGAGAGAGAGAGAGAGAGAGAGAGAGAGAGAGAGAGAGAGAGAGAGAGAGAGAGAGAGAGAGAGAGAGAGAGAGAGAGAGAGAGAGAGAGAGAGAGAGAGAGAGAGAGAGAGAGGTCAGCTGGCGGGGACGGGCTTCGCCCGCATTAGCCGACGCACTAACTTTACGCGAGAGACGTATAACCGAAATTATATTGTTTGATGCAGTATAACCTATATCAATCTGTAAAAGTAATATCAAGGCCGTAGCCATGGGGGTGTTTTGGGTGTTTAAACACCACCCGAAATTAAATAATGTAAAAATGAAATGCATTTCCTAACACACGGCATGGGCGTCCGAGGAGGGCAAGGGGGCATTTGCCCCTGGATTTTGAAAATTGTCTCGTTTTTCTGTGTTCATGATTTCCATGCAAAAAACGTCACTCCCGCCCCCCCCCCCAGAAAAATTTAGACCCCGGAAAAATTCCCCCTATAAAAATTCCTGCGAACTCCCATGACACATGGTGTAAGAACTAAGAGGACTTATATGAACTTTAAATGGTGCGGCTCTAAAGCGCCTGTGACATATTACAATAGATTAGAATCATTACAATACAATGCCATTTGTAAAATTGATGCTCTGGAATCGTATAGTACTAACTCTACTACAGTGTAATGTATAGGTCACCCCGCACCCGCTGTGAGAGATCACGATGCTCCTTCAAACCCCTTATAGTCGGTTAACTCGGTTGCGTGTCGGCTTGCTCAAGAACGAGGAAACACCGTCCCCCTTCCCCGAAACAAAATCCTCGCTTCGGCCTTGCAAAGTATGGACTAGAATAGGGCCTACACTGCAAAACAAACAGTAGGCTAATGCAAAGAAATTAGCCCGGAATGAGATAAAAATTTCTCGGCTCAAAGGGGACTTCGCCCCGACCTTCAACCAGAGGATTTAAATTGCCCCGGACCCCATGGACTCGTGATCCGCGCTCACCACAAGGTCCCGCGTTGAAATCCTGTATCCGCCCTTTCCAAGAGCGCATAATATTCCTACTAGAAAACTTCGCATCAGGTAGGCTTAATCAACCTGTTGAAAAACGTCGTAGTCTGTTAACATATGTGGCAAATTTAAGCTTACGCCATATACAATTACACTAACACGTGAAATTGGCATAATCTCAGACTTGGTCTAAATGAACAAGAGACAATCAAATTGCACTGCATAAGTTATCGTCGAATAAATTAATTACCGTCTGTTGACTAAGATGTGCAACACTTCGGATGATTTTTAACACATTGAGATGAAGCAACTCTGATGCTGTTACCTGAGGGATCTAGCCTAGGTCTGCAGATATTCTCTCTCATTGTTATTATTATTCCAAAGTTTAACGACATCTTATGGCTACAAAGGCCGTTGACGTCTTTGCAGTTTTTTTTATATATTTCAGTTCATGTTCGTATAACTTTCTGTCATCAGTTTCTTTCTTTTCTTTTTATCTTTCTGTCTTTCTTTCTTTTGGTTGTCTCATCGTTTGTTTCCTTGTTTGGCAGGTTGTTGAGATGCCGATGATTCACAGGTGGTAATAGTCCATCTTTTTTTAATATATAGATTAACATTTTAATTTATATATTTATATATATACACACGTATGTATGTTACAGGCAATTCGTAAAACCAGGGATTTTGTAAAATGCCTGAAATATTTAGGCAATTTGTAAAATCCCTGATTCACTCAGGCACTTTACAAAATCCCTGAAAACCCAGGGATTTAGTAAAATCCCTGAAATCTGATGACGAAAATTTGACAGATTGACTTAAATGAAAATGACGAACATAATCGAAGTTTATTATGCACACAAACCTTTTTCTCAAAGGATTAACATTTGTTCATATTATGACCATATAGTTTAAGTTCAGTTCTCGAAAGTTACAGCAGTTTTTCTTTTTTCACACGACATACTAGAATTACATCGACTGTTACACTTGACATTGATTATTAATTGACAGATTAATTATTCAAATGGAAAGTGAAGTTGTTGAGCCGGATTAACAAAACCGCTCGACAACTTCACTTTCCCTTTGAAAAATTTGCATCTATTTGTTTTGCAGCGCCCTATGAACTTTGATCGTCTATTTCCTTATTAGTCTTTGATGTTCCGTCACAGCAATTAGAATTAAGTTGACCGAAATATATACCGACTGGCTGAGATTAACTGTGGTCAGACTAGTACCCTTGCTATAAATTAAAACCCAGCAAGCACTATTTCATTTCTGGTTTTCCTTTGGTTAGGTCAGTTCTAAACTTTATATGTCAATTAATCTATATAAATAAAGCCAGCTTTCTGTGTGTCTGTGTGTGTGTCTGTCTGTCTGTCTGTTTGACCGGGCTTAACTTCTACAATTTTGCACCTTTTCACTCGAAACCTTCACTAATGTGTCGGCCTCGGCTTCGGACACCCAGTGGAGGGGTTCGCGTCCTCCGTTTTCAACCCTACCATGGTGAAAATGCCCCAAAACGCTACCCACCCGACCGTCCATAACGCGCATGCTCGCCTATTCCACTGCCAAGCGGTTCTATTTATCGCGCCGGTATTCCCCAACGTCATTAATAATCCGCTTAACGACACCGCGGTTCTATTTATGGCACCGGTATTCCCCAACGTCACTAATAATGCGCGTAAGTTGTTTACTTTCGCACAAAATATAATGACGATCGATTCGAAGTATATTCATCGTTTTACAGCAAAATTTTAACACATGTATGTTCAAAGACAAAGATCTAAATTATTTACAGTATATGAAACAACCAGTCTGCTCTACTAAGGGCGAGGCCGACTACAGACCGGCAGTGAGGGCTAGATTTCTGGCGTTCTCTTTAACACGCCAACGCCCGGTTCACCCTCTTCGACTGCGAAGCAGTCAGTCCACGGGAGACTGCGAAGCAGTCTCCCCCACAGGTCGCCAGACGCCACAAGGGCCTCCAAGACTGCGAAGCAGTCGGCGCCAGATAGTCCAAGAGCATTAGATCAAAATGTGATGAAAGGTGGAAATTTCTCATAACAAGCTGAATTTTTCAGGATAGGTCTAGGAATATGAGTAGAATAACATACTAAAAGTCCCCGACAATCCCCCTGGAGCTCTTTCCAAAATCCAAGATGGCGTCCAAAATGGCCGTCATTAGATCATAATGTGCTAAAAGCTGAAAGTATCTCCTCATAACAATCTGAATGTCTCGGGATAGGTAAAGGAATATGGGTAGAATAACACACTAAAAGTCCCCGATAATCCCCCTGGAGCTCTTTCCAAAATCCAAGATGGCGTCCAAAATGGCCGTCATTAGATCATAATGTGCTAAAAGCTGAAAATAGCTCACAACAAGCTGAATTTTCCAGGATATGTCTAGGAGCATGAGTGGAATAACATGCTAAAAATCCCTGACAATCCCTCTGAAGCTCTTTCCAAAATCCAAGATGGCGTCCAAAATGGCCGTCATTAGATCAAAATGTGCTAAAAGCTGAAAATAGCTCATAACAAGCTTAATTTTCCAGGATATGTCTAGGAGCATGAGTGGAATAACTTACTAAAAATCCTTGACAATCCCCCTGAAGCTCTTTACAAAATCAAAGATGGCGTCCAAAATGGCCGTCATTATGTGCCAAAAGCATAGTTTGCTCTAAGGCTTCCATCTGTTGCAAGTGCAACCTGGCAGATTTGGCATACTGAAGATGTCCTGCAGCATGGAAAGTGGAATCATATGCCTCACACACCAGAGGTGTAGCTTCCTGTCTCCTGTTCGTTCATTCATATGGAGAATTTATATAGCGCCTCTTCAGGGTTATCTACTCAGCAGCACGCTCGATTAAGCGCTGTATAAGGGCCACTTAGCGGTACTTTGGGAGATGGTATTTGCCAACGGATCCGTCATACACATACTATCTGGCAATGCCTTTTCTCGTGCTCTTCGTGCTAACATTCTGTCCTCATTTGGGCATTGTTGGGCACACGTGGCACCTTGGATAGCATAGACAAAGATCACTTAGCGAATCTTTCTATAGCTCTTCTTAGAAAGGACGAGAACGCCGCTGATGTAGCCGAGAATTAGTGTTTCAAACAGTTATGCGACTTCATTTCACAACTCCTTGACCAGGCTGGAATTCAGTGCAGAACTGGGAAGCTTAAGCTTTGGGTGCAGTATATCCTCAATGTGCAGTCAATGCAGTCGTCAAACTTGTAGCAACACGCCACCGATATTATTAGATATCAACAATGACCAGATTAACACCTTTGTGACACAGAACTACTAAAGTGAACAAAGTTTTCAGCTATATAAAATTCATATAAGCTATCTTTTGTTCTGGCTACTTTGAGGTGTGAATACTATGCATCCTTGTGACTTAAAACGTGTGTTTAGACACTTCAATTGCAATTCTAACTTCTCGGGTTTCAAAATCTATATATATAAAGAAGAAACTCTGTCTGTCACAGCGACTTTGACCGGGATTCATTTCTACAGTTTTAGAGCTTTTCACTCGAAACCTTCACTACTGTGTCGGGGTGGGCATTACACACCCAGTGGTCGGCTTCGCGTCCCCCTTTTCACCGCTACCATGGTGTCTCGGGCAAAAACCTACCCGGCCCATGCATTTTTACCTGGTCATCGAAACTTACACTGAACCTATTTTAACTCGCCAGATGGCACCGCCGGGTTAAGCAGCTACAGTACGGATTCGCTAGAGGGATTGAAACTTTCACTGAACTAAACCCGGGCTTTTTGTTGCTTATTCGCTAGAGGGATTGAAACTTATAACCCCGGGCTGGTGGATGGAGGGTGGATGGAGGATGCTGGTGGATGGATGGAGGGTAGATGAAGGATGCAGTTGGATGGAGGGTGGATGGATGGAGGATGCTGGTGGATGGAGGGTGGATGGAGGATGCTGGTGGATGGAGGGTGGATGAAGGATGCAGTTGGATGGAGGGTGGATGGATGGAGGATGCTGGTGGATGGAGGGTGGATGGAGGATGCTGGTGGATGGAGGGTGGATGAAGGATGCAGTTGGATGGAGGGTGGATGGAGGGTGGATGGAGATGCTGGTGGATGGAGGGTGGATGAAGGATGCAGTTGGATGGATGGTGGATGGATGGAGGATGCTGGTGGATGGAGGATGCTGGTGGATGGAGGATGCTGGTGGATGGAGGAAGATGATGGCGCAGCCGCTGAAATTGTTTGAATCTAAGGGATGGAACAGACCACGAGACCTTGGTTCACTTGAGATGCCCGGAAAAGCACAGGGTATGGACAGGGGGCTACAGGGATTGAAACTTATAACCCCGGGCAACGCCGGGTAAACCAGCTAGTTATAATAATAATAGAAAATGCCGGCCATTTTGGACGCCATCTTGGATTTCGGAAAGGACTCCAGGGAATTTTCAGGGACCTTTAGTATGTTATTCCACTCATGCTCCTAGACCTATCCTGAAAATTCAGCTTGTTACGAGCTATTTTCAGCTTTTGGCATATAATGATCTAATGACGGCCATTTTGGACGCCATCTTGGATTTCGGAGAGCTCCAGGGAATCAGGAAATTGTCAAGGACCTATAGTATGTTATTCCACTCATGCTCCTAGACATATCCTGAAAATTGCAGCTAGTTATGAGCTATTTTCAGCTTTTAGCACATTATGATCTAATGACGGCCATTTTGGACGCCATCTTGGATTTTGGAAAGAGCTCCAGGGGGATTATCGGGGACTTTTAGTATGTTGTTCTACCCATATTCCTTTACCTATCCTGAGACATTCAGATTGTTATGAGGAGCTACTTTCAGCTTTTAGCACATTATGATCCTATGACGGCCATTTTGGACGCCATCTTGGATTTTGGAAAGAGCTCCAGGGGGATTGTTGGGGACTTTTAGTATGTTATTCTACTCGTATTCCTAGACCTATCCTGAAAAATTCAGCTTGTTATGAAAAATTTCCACCTTAAACCTAATGCTCTTGGCCTAAGAGGGCGACTGCGAAGCAGTCACTTCACGGCAGAGGTCGCTAGACGCCAGAAGGCGTATACAAGACTGCGAAGCAGTCTCCGCTGTACGCCAGAAGGCGTCTACAAGACTGCGAAGCAGTCTCCCCCACAGGTCGCCACACGCCACAAGGGCCTCCAAGACTGCGAAGCAGTCGCCGCCAGAGGGCGACTGCGAAGCAGTCACTCCACGGCAGAGGTCGCTAGACGCCAGAAGGCGTTTACAAGACTGCGAAGCAGTCTCCGCCAGAGGTCGCCAGACGCCACAATGGCCTCCAAGACTTTGAAGCAGTCGCCGCCAGAGGTCGACTGCGAAGCAGTCACTCCACGGCAGAGGTCGCTAGACGCCAGAAGGTGTCTACAAAACTGCGAAGCAGTCTCTGCCAGACGTCGCCAGACGCCACAAGGGCATCCAAGACTGCGAAGCAGTCGCCGCCAGAGGGCGACTGCGAAGCAGTCACTCCACGGCAGAGGTCGCTAGATGCCAGAAGGCGTCTACAAGACTTTCGAAGCAGTCTCCGCCACAGGTCGCCAGACGCCACAAGGGCCTCCAAGACTGCCAAGCAGTCGCCGCTAGAGGGCGACTGCGAAGCAGTCACTTCACGGCAGAGGTCGCTAGACGCCAGAAGGCGTATACAAGACTGCGAAGCAGTCTCCGCTGTACGCCAGAAGGCGTCTACAAGACTGCGAAGCAGTCTCCCCCACAGGTCGCCACACGCCACAAGGGCCTCCAAGACTGCGAAACAGTCGCCGCCAGAGGGCGACTGCGAAGCAGTCACTCCACGGCAGAGGTCGCTAGACACCAGAAGGCGTTTACAAGACTGCGAAGCAGTCTCCGCCAGAGGTCGCCAGACGCCACAAGGGCCTCCAAGACTGTGAAGCAGTCGCCGCCAGAGGTCGACTGCGAAGCAGTCACTCCACGGCAGAGGTCGCTAGACGCCAGAAGGTGTCTACAAGACTGCGAAGCAGTCTCCGCCAGACGTCGCCAGACGCCACAAGGGCATCCAAGACTGCGAAGCAGTCGCCGCCAGAGGGCGACTGCGAAGCAGTCACTCCACGGCAGAGGTCGCTAGATGCCAGAAGGCGTCTACAAGACTTTCGAAGCAGTCTCCGCCACAGGTCGCCAGACGCCACAAGGGCCTCCAAGACTGCCAAGCAGTCGCCGCCAGAGGGCGACTGCCAAGATTGCCAAGCAGTCGTTGTTGTTGTTGTTGTTGTTGTTGTTGTTGTTGTTGTTGTTGTTGGTGGTGGTGGTGGTGGTGGTGGTGGTGGTGGTGGTGGTGGTGGTGGTGGTGGTGGTGGTGGTGGTGGTGGTGGTGGTGGTGGTGGTGGTGGTGGTGGTGGTGGTGGTGGTGGTGGTGGTGGTGGTGGTGGTGGTGGTGGTGGTGGTGGTGGTGGTGGTGGTGGTGGTGGTGGTGGTGGTGTGAAACTTATAACCCCGGGCAACGCCGGGTAATCCTGCTAGTAACTAATAAGTCAAATGCAACAGTCGATGTCATTCGAGTATGTCGTGTGAAAACAGAAAAACTGCTGTAGCTTTCGAGAACTGAACTTAAAATAAAATACCATCTAAAAATGTTAATCCTTTGAAAATAGGGCTTGCTTGCATAATAAACTTTCTGGCATTTTACAAAAGTAAAATGGTTTTACAACTTGAGAACTGAACTTTAAATAAAATACTATCTAAAAATGATAAACCTTTGAAAATAGGGCTTGTTTGCAGGATAAACTTCGATTAGGCCTATGTTCGTCATTTTCCTTTCAGGCAATCTGTCAAATTTTCATCGTCTGATTTCAGGGATTTTACAAAATCCCTGTTTTTTTCAGGGATTTTGTAAAGTGCCTGAGTGAATCAGGGGTTTTACAAATTGCATAAAAATTTCAGGCATTTTACAAAATCCCTGGTTTTACGAATTGCCTGTAGGCCTAACATATACATATGCATCATTATTCATTTGCCCTTTTGCCTTCTATTCATTTTCTGTTTGGCCCAAAGGCTCTTTTTTACCATATCGGTTCTTTTCTTTTTCATTTTCTTTTCATATATTTTTTTCACTTTTTTAACCATAAAGGTTCTTTTGATGGCCATATAAGGCTTTTTTCAAAGAATTTCACATTACTTTTATCTACATTAACATAATAAAATAAAAAAATCATTCATAACATATTTACAAACAATGTTCAATATACACATTAATAGTTTATAATTATACAGATGTCTTCAATATTCAATTTTAACATGACAAGGAAAGTATTTAGTTCTTATTTAGAGGTTTCAATAATAATATCAATATTATTCAATGTCACTTCTATTTCAAAGTCAGTTGAAATGATTGATCCCATACATTGATTTACACACACACACACGCACACGCACACACACACACACACACACACACACACACTCACACACACACACACACACACACACACACCTACACACACACACACGCACACACACACACACACACACCTACACACACACACACACACACACACACACACAATTTAGCAGTATTGCATTTTATACAGGCCTTATATACAGGCCTTATATATCTGTCAATAGGCTTCGTATTGGATTGATTATGTAGGCCTATCAGTAGGCTTCACAGTGGATTGATTATGTATAGCTAGTTACAAGCAAAGGCATAAACATTGCAGGCCTATGCATACAACAGGACAAAAATAAACTGTCATGACTGACAGACTGTCAAAGTCACCTATTCTAAAGAGACCAGCTGCTCAGACACGCGTTTTCCACGAACACCGGAAGAAGAGGAATCGTTACTCTGGAACTCGTTGGAGAGGCATTAAGGATGTTGCATCCATCATCTGACGGACGACCGAAAGGCTCCTGGTTAGACTCCTCGACCACTGCGCCACAACAACTGCAACGCATCGTGGACGGCGCCGTAGAATGCGAGGAGTGGCACCACAGCGGAGTGGCGTTCAGAATGGGTGCGGTTGAGCAGGGAATAATGGCGTCACTGCAGGACGCTGGTCTGTGGCATCGCTCTTCCTCGTCCTCCTCCTCGTTGTCATCGTCTTCTTCTTCTTCTTCTTCTTCTTCTTCGTCGTCGTCGTCGTCGTCGTCGTCGTCGTATTCTTCAGGTATCTGCTGCTTCTGTTGGCTACGATTCGCTGGCATCGAACCCAAGGCTTTCGTCAGGACTGCATAGACCATCAGCCTCCGTCGCAGGTTCAGAGCCGTCGCCTTCATCATTTGTAGCGACGTCGTTGTCTTGAATCGACGGTACCCTTCCCCCACTCCGCCTCTTCCTTGTCGTTTGCAATGATAGATCATTCCCAGCTTCTTCAGTGAAACTCCAATAATTCTGTTTCTCTGCCAATCCTCGAAAACAGCTGCCATCTCCGATGATTAAAATCTCCTATTTCGGATTTTAATTAATGTCACTCATACAAGTATAGCCCTAATCTACACCAAAGCCAACGAGTTATAACCAAATATATGCTTACGTCGACCTATACAGAGCTACCTTTAACGTCTCACTCTTATGACAGTTCTTTAATAATTATCAAAGTATGGTCCGGCCACTGTAAGTTGCAGGCCTATCATCACTGACCTAGCAAGGCCTACTCTAAGCTCCATCGGCCCATCTTCTTCAGCTGGTTTTAAACTTTCTTCCGCCACGGTTCAGACGTATTGGGCACCAGGTAAACCAGCCGAAACTACTGCACTTTCTCTCTTCTATGACCGACAAACTGTCCCATACCATATTAGGGCCTATCATTACACGCTCCTTAGGTAAGATACAACTCAAAAACTTTCCAACTCAGCTGATATGCGTAAAACGAAGCACGTTCCCAGCTGTCAAAACCACAGTCAAACGATCGGCGGCTCTGATTGGCTGGCTACAACGCAGGAAAACCCAGCGCATGGCAATATAGCCTCGGTTACTAGTTTCCCTATAGTGTGAGTGACTTACCAAGAGACAGAGACAGACAGACAGAGAGGCAGACAGCTGTGGACAAACAACATCATATGTATACTGGCCTGGTTTGATAACAGCATGCGTCAAACGCCTCTAGCCGTGAAGATTAAATAAATCGTGGCTAATTTAAGAGATTTTTATTCTCAGGCTATAGGGCCTAGGCCTATAGCACGGTCCTTACGAAAGGGCCTTAAGTGGTATAACCTAGCTTGGCCTAGAAAGTGGAGTGTACCAATTCTCGCGTCATTTCTCCTTTGCGAATATTAAATAATAATTATAGATATGAGAACGCCCGTTTATGTTCCATTAACTACAACAACAACAACAACAACAACAATAATAATAATTATAATAATTATAATAATTATAATAATAATAATTTAAGTCCACTTAAGGCTTCCACATAATAATTTAAGGCCACTTAAGGCTAGCTTCCACATAACAATAATAATAATAATAATAATAATAATAATAATAATAATAATAATAATAATAATAATAATAATAATAATAATAATAATAATAATAATAATAATAATAACTACAACAACAACAACAACAACAACAACAATAATAATAATAATAATAATAATAATAATAATAATAATAATAATAATAATAATAATAATAATAATAATAATAATAATAATAATAATATTACCTCAGGGCAAGTACCTCAGGGCAAAAAAATAATAATAATAAAATAATAGCGTGAACCCAGGACGAGGATGATGGTGATCACGATGATGAAGATGCTCGGTAATAGGCCTACTCCTGCATGAAGAACACAAGATCATCAGAGACGTGGTTTATACCCGCAAGCCCCTCTAGGTCGAATCAGCCTTCCACTTCCTAGGAGGCAGCACTAAAATGAGCGGGCGCCTAACAGGCTGCCAAGACGTGTGTTCAATAATCTCTTGATAATTGTACCGTCATGTTTCAATTAGGGCTGTACCGAATATTCGCTTCGTATTCGCTTCGGGGCCGAATAGTGGGCCAAATAGTTATTCGGTATTCGGCCGAATAGTAGCGGTCGGACCGAATACGAATAGTGGTCACGTGACATCTGTTTCAGCATTTGCGGCTGCTATAGCGAATGGAGTGAACGTGAAGTAAGTGACAATTTCTAAGTTTAGTTAAATTAGTTCAATTCCTAGTTTACACAGACTGGCAGAAGGATACAAAAATTACATGTAGTTAACTGTTTACTTTTAGTTTATGTATTAAATATACTGAACTGAAACTTTTGCTTACATTTGAAATTTTGAATGTTGTCGGTAGACCTACTTTGTACACTATTCGTATTCGTATTCGTATTCGGCCGAATAGTTGGTCCAACTATTCGTATTCGGCCGAATAGTGATAATCACCTATTCGGTACAGCCCTAGTTTCAATGAAACTTACTGCGGCTTGTCAGTGAGCTTGTAAATAAACACGAATATATTATTATTATCATCATCATCATCATCATCATCATCATCATCATCATCATCATCATCATCATCATCATCATCATCATCATCATCATCATCATCATCATCATCATCATCATCATCATCATCATCATCATCATCATCATCATCATCATCATCATCATCATCATCATCATCATCATCATCATCATCATCATCATCATCATCATCATCATCATCATCATCATCATCATCATCATCATCATCATCATCATCATCATCATCATCATCATCATCATCATCATCATCATCATCATCATACGATCACTGTAGAAAAATGCGTAGGCCAACGTTTACATGCATACTATCTCTCGTTATGTCATGTCACGTGATGTCACATCATAACCATGTCACATTCACGTTACGTCATTTCATGTCATCATTTATGTCATGCCCTGTCATGTCTTTCTGTGTCATGTCATGTCATGTCTTGCTCTGTTATGTCACGTCGTGTCATGTTACGTCACGCCAGATCATGTAGTCTTGTCACCTCATATCATGTCGTCATGTCATCTTACGTCGTCATATCGTCATCTCAGGCCACGTCAAGCCATGTCTCGACACGTAGTTAATATCATGCGATGTCGCATCATGTCAAGTCAATGATGTCATATCGCCATGTCACGTAATATCATGTCATGGTGGTGCATGCCTTTGTATGTACGCGCATTGACTATTGCAATTCTTTTTATTTGGGCTCCCTAATGTTCGGCTGTCTCCTGCAATCCGTCTCAACTGCTGCAGCTAGACTTATTGCCCGCTTACCACGATATTCACACATCACCTCCTGTATGCAAAATTAACTTCACTGGCTCCCTGTCCCGTTTCGAATTAGATTCAAGATCCTTCTTCTAGTCACAAGATCCCAGTTAGGCTTTAGCGCCTATTATACCTTTCTGAACTGATGAGCAAACCAATCTCTTCAAGATTCTCCGCCCCTTCGTTCTGCAGACCGATTGGGCTTGTTTGTACCTCGGTCGCGAACCTCATTAACTCAGCATCGGGCCTTTGCTTTGGCTGGTCCTTCACTGTGGAATGAACTCCCGTCTGTGATCCGGAGCAAGATCGTCGGGGCGTTTTCACCAGCTTCAATTAAATGCTTAAAGACTTTTCTTTTTACACGAGCCTATCACGTTGACAGCGCTTCTGAATAGCTCTGCTGCGAGGAGCGCTTTACAAAGGTTTATATTAAATTACATTAGATTACATTAGGGCCTACATGTATGTCATGAGCCACGACGTGATGTTGTCATGATTTGACCCTTGACCTGAAAACGACATATGACGACATAACTTGGCAATAGATTACACGAAGTCGCGACATATGACATTATATGACATATGACATGCCTATGACTTTGTAATAGGGGGCCTCCTTAGCGGGATTCAATCCCTTCTGGACCTCCCAATTGAGCTCAACTATTAGAATTGACTTCTTATTACTTCGTATTCAAAGTCACTCCTTTTTTGAGTGTGACATTATAGGCAGTTTACTCATGGGCCTGTCAGATTTGACGTGAACTTTGGATATAATATGTGTACGTTGGCCCATGCAGGTATTATACTCTGCATTTGTTTAAATTTATATATTTCTTTCTTTCTCTAGCAATCTGGGAACTGTTACCCAGATCAATCTGTTACAAATTATGTACTTTTAAGTTGGATCAATAAAATATTATGTTATGTTATGTTATGAAGTGACATGACATGATGTCGTTACGATATAGCATGACAACGACATGAGAGTGTGGCATGGAATAACATGACATGTTTCGCTATTTGTAATCTTTCATTCCACATTTAATACAGGTGCGTAAGCAATTGCCCATAACCATTTCCTTAAGACGCCTGCTAATACAATAATATTCAAGTGGCATGGGTGTCAATTTATTAAAGTTTTGATTTGCAACCTAACGATATACGGCAATACGAACAAAACTCCCAAAAAATTATGTATGCATTTCATAACTGTCACGGGGAATAGTTAAAATAATCGATAGATGTCTCTACAGAGTAGCTCTGAACAGAACTCTGATGTCAGTCTGGAACAGGTCGTTGGTCTGAAACGATTTGCATATGACGTCACGACAATGTGTGTAAACAGTGCGAGAGCGACAGTTTTCCATTGGTTTCTAGATTTTGGAATTTTCATTTAGAAATTCGCTGGTTCGTTGGCACAAGATGGGAATATAGGCCTACGCGTTTGAATACTTATGGTGCTAAGTGTTATCAGGTAAAGTTTGGTAACATTTGGCCCTAATAAGAATATCCACATACGTAGTTAATAGTTTTTAAGTAGGGCTGTACAAATTTGGACTTCAGTCCTACAATTACGATTACAATAATTCACCTTGCTGAAGGCCCGACTTGCATCAACTATATGACCAGGCCCGGCCTTTGGGCGAGGCGAACGAGGCTGCCGCCTTGGCCCCCGCGCTTTCAAGGGCCCCGCGCTGCTGGCTATAATTTTGTTTACTGAACGCTGCATTTTGAACGCTGACAACGCTCACGTCTCTTAGCAACAATACTGGTTGGTAATTTGCCGCGTGAATATGATAGGGCGATTTAAGAAAAGCAAGCCTGCAGATAAAGCGAGTAACAACTAGAACCCACTATATTGTCTATTATATTATAGGTCGTTGATTGTGACTAACAAACTTTAAATGAGAAGAATGCTAAAATATCTAATTATTAACATCCTTTTCAGTTTAAATAATTCAGTAGAACATAATAACCCGGTATTGCTTTCACAGTAAAATGCTGGTATTAAGAGCCTGCTTTGCATTTTGTGTTCATGAAGTCCAGCCCTTTTTTCTAGAAAAAAATGTTCCGGAACTGAACAATTATGGAAGGGCTAAATCGAGGGCAAAGCTCTAGAAAAAATGGGTTTGGGTTTGGGGAGGGATCTCGGTGAGACCTTTACCAAGAAAATTTTTGACGTCACATTAAATTAAAATTACTAAAATATATTTTTATTAAAATAACTTAATTATTTTTAATTGCTGAAAAAAGGTGCCGGAACGCCGTTCCAGAGCGTTCCGGCAGAAAAAACACTGATTAAGCCATTTAATTTCCATTTTGCATTATTTTAATATATATGGTATTGCCAATACCGTATTGACAGGAAATCAACTCCGCAATGCCTTTTTATGCTTGGGGCCCCACTAATCGCTTCCTGCCTTGGGCCCCGCATACCCTAGGGCCGGGCCTGTATATAACGACCTGACTTAGGCTGATTGGCCTAATATCCCGCCGCGCCAACCTACGCAGTGCATACAGAAGATGGTCTTAATACGTCAGCAGTCTGTCATATCCTCCACGTTTGTGTAATTCAGATAAATTGACATTCATAAGCCTCATTTCACTGTGTACAAGAAGTCTCACAAAACTGCACTAAAATACGACAAAGCGAAAATCTCAATTCTGTTGGAGTGGTAAGTATTGCACTGGAAATGTGGATTCTTTTACTACTTTACTTTTGTAGAATTCTCCTGTTCCATGTCACAGCTGTTGAACCAAACTAGACTTCTCCGGATGAAACGAAACCAATTATGGTTACTTTGCATTACCTGTCGCGTTGTTGTCTGGATAAAATGAAACAGACTAGTGGTTGCTTTGCATTAGTTGTCATTTTTTCTGCACAACACTTTGATAAGGTAATCGTGAAAGTAAAGAAGGCAAGAGTTAGCCTACTAGTGTTAACAAACCACAGAGCAACTCACCCAGAAAGAATTACAAATGTTTTAAAACATTATCACAATCAACATAGAATATTGCGCCAACAACAAAAAAACATTTTCAGGATCATTTATGACCACAAAATAAGTCGTTATAAAAGAAAAAGATAGCAGAGACGAGTGGAGTAGAAACGTACTGATTGTCTTACACAGACAATGTAATGTGATTGGTAAATATGGCACAACAGAGAGTCTTTTTAAAAGATTTGATTCATCATCATCATCATCATCATCATCATCATCATCATCAGTGGTGTGTCGTTTCCAGAGCTTTACTAGTTCCACAACATTTGTCCTGGTCTTGGGCTGGTCTCCATAATGTATGTAGCCCAATGGGTGAATATCTGCCTATACTAATTGGGTCCATGTGTGCTTTGGCCATCTGTTTGGTCAGTTCCAAGTCTAGGAGCTGAAAACCCAGGCACTATTCTGTCTGCATCAGTATCCAAAAATCTTGAGTCTTCTTTTTTGATCATCGTTTGAGAATGAGTCTGTCTTCTGCCTGTGAATATTTCTGCATTGCTGAAGTGCCCAGTATACAGAGTTTGCATAATGCCACTCATGCACCATTGTTGGAAAGCATGCAGCTTCTTCTCTGGGGCCACCGTACGCTTCCAGTCTCAGCCCCATAAGTAGGTAGTACTCGAGATGTAAGCGAGCGGATTTTGGTGTCCAGCCAATTATTCTACTGCAATTTTCCTGACTGAGGCTGTTCATGCAGTCATGAGCAATTGCTATTCATCATTGAATCTGAGGCTCACTATTACCAGCAGTCTCGATATACTTACTACACCAGGTAGGTGAACCCTCCTACCAGTTTCACCATATTTCCCACAACCTGTGTATAATCCAACATAGAGGTTGTTCCACCGTTGCCATCTTGATTTTGACCCATTTAATCTTAAACTGGTGTGCAAATACGATCCACAATGGTTCTACCAGGAGTGAAGTCACTGTTCTGTGTGTCTCAGTTGTTATGAGTGACCTTTTGTCATTTGTCTTTGTTAACAGGACACCTGCAATGACCTTCTCAGGGATGGATAGGAAGTTAACACTGGGGTAGTTGTTACAATCCAAGTGGATCGTGTACCCTTGTAGAACAGAAGGATGATCCCTTTGGTCCAGTCAGCTGGCACAAGGAGGAGGAAGGGGTCCTAAGTAGGTCATAATAGTATTCCAGATGCTCTTGATTATGCAAGTGAGCAAATCGATGCCCATCTTAGACACAGTTGAACGAATGATTGGTGACTGCTCATGAATGGAGTCCAAGATCTGCTGGGACCAATGGCATGGTACAGTTCGAAAGATTTGAATAATACTCCTTCCGCTGATCAATCATCTGGATTCTGTTGTAAAGCAGCTGCCCATCATCATTTTTGATGGACTCGAAACACGAGGCATGGCAAAACGTAGCCTCTTGAAGTTGGAGAAGGTGTCCTTGAACTGGCCCTGATGAAGTGGAGTTTTGCCTCTGTGCCTTGTCTTCTGCCCTTTGTTAAAGCCTTTTGCAAGCATTTATAGTCATCTGTCTTTATGTCTAGTCTGGCCTGGTGTTTGTTCTGGATCTTTCCCAGGTGTCATGGCTGATCCATTATTTCCTTAATACTGTTATTTCAGGTGCTTCTTAGCAGCATGCATGAGGAAGGTCTTCCAATTGAAGATGTTGTCTTAAAGGCAGATTGCAAGCCAGAACTTTATACACTATACACTCTGAAAGTCATGCTGTTACATTATGTGAGACTGTTAGAGTCAGTTTCTTTATTCAGTTAAAATGTGTGACCAATAATCACTAGATGAGTTGAGGCCTAACCTGACAGCACTGTTACTTAATTATCATCAGTACACTAGATCACCATTTCACAAAAATCATCCTCATTTTGTCAACATCACTGTCATCATTATCATGGCTATTATCATCACAATCACAATTCGTAATCCAAAATGAGTAACTGATATGTACACAACAATCAAAAATCAAAACAGTTCAGCCTCTACACAAAAAATGGTTGTTTAAAGGCCTCATTTTTTCGCATCACTGTTGCCAGTTTTTCATTATCTGGACTATACCCCGCATTTTTTCTCTGTAGGAACATATGTATTTCGTGGAAAGTTGGTCGACTTGTGTCATCTTTAGCCCAACAGTGGCACAGGAGGTCATAGATTTCACGAGGACATCGAGTTGGTTGTTCCAAAGGCCGCACTTCGATCGTGTTTTCACAGTAGATGTTGTGGCAGTTGTCGATGACCTCTTCGTCTGTCAGTCCATCGTAGGGCATTGTCTGAGCCAATGTCAGAATTTCCCAAACTGTGACCCCAAACGACCAAATGTCACTCTTTGTTGTGAAGCTTCCCTGAAATACAATGGAAACATAATGCTACTTTTATGCACATGGTCACTCTTTTTGAGTTTTATGGGATGCAATTTCCACAGTTTGGTAGGGTCATTTTTATCACACACTACAGCAACAGTTCTCATAGTGCCGAAGTTGACGGATCATTTAACTCAAGAGACAACAACTTGACAACAGCCCAATAACTTGAGTTGGAATTACCAAAAACGGAAGAAGTAATCTGCCACCATATATCAATTCCATAACTGTAACACCATACTGACTAGGCACTATGTAACGACAATGAAATTGGCCGAATGTTGCAGCTATTGCATGAGGTGATTAATTCAGTCGCTTACTAGGAGCTGTTAAATTATTATCAACAAGACCTCACCAGCAGAATTGTAATTGCAAATTTATATAACGCCACTTTTAGAGAAACAAACAGAGGTGCTATGGGCCTGACAACACAAAACCACAATGAAATAGAATGGTTTTCAAGCATTTATAGAGCAAAGCAAAGAAAGAATAAAAGCTCAAGTCGCAGACAGTGGCAGCTCATTCCACAAAGATGGCCCAACAATAGCAGAAGTTCTATAATAGGCTGTGGAAGTCTGGGTCAGCAAAACAACCACGTCACCTTGTACAGCAGACTGAAGAAATTTGAAGTCAAAGATGGAAAAGACTGAGATAAGATGGAGCACAGCCGGCAAGACGAAGTATAAAGCATTTAGATCTTAAATTCACTGTGTTTTCACATATTTAACCAGTGCAGCTCCTCTCACATAAAATTACGTAAATATTTACAAACCTAAGTATGCCCAGGGTTTACGTTAGAGCTCAAAAAAGGCGTCCTGAGTTACAATTTTGGACATACAATTTTGGACATAGCTCATTTCTAACGGCGATCACACCAGGCATATATGACATGAGTATGCCATCAATTAGCTCAGCATTTAAAACAGATTATAGCTGATTAATGCAAGAAAAGTCAGACCTGCGTAAGTGGCATTACCATAGTGCACACGAAAGATTTGAAAGCAGATTCCCTGGTTAAGGATGGACAGAGCACCTGGCCAACCACAATGGATGGATGTATGGATGGATGGATGGATGGATGGATGTATGGATGGATGGATGGATGGATGGATGGATGGATGGGACTGATGACTGAATGAACAGGCAAATGAATGAATGTCTTAGCTGAAATATAACTAGCCAGCTGTCAACAACATAGCATATCATAAGGAGCTATATAAATAGCCGCATACATACATACATACAGGCATACCAGTACATATATACCTTCATGCATACATACATAAACATACACAAATACGCACATACGAACACAGCATCTACTATCAGTTCTGGATGGGCATCCGTTAGTTGGGCTCAGCGTGTCAGCTGGAGCCTGCCAGTGGCGACCCTTCTAGCTATCTGAAGACTGTTTGCTTATTGATTAACTTTTGTTCTTCGTAAAGTGCTACTTAAAAGCTAAGCCCAGGGCACAAGCTTATTCATAAGCACTATGTCATGTCAGAGGGGCTGTCCAGAAATACCAAGAAAGATCCAGGTCCCAGACCAGAGGAGCTGCTACATAAGGCAGGTATTGTTTAGGACGAAAGAGATTGGAAGTGGATGCATCAGAGTATGAATTCTGGAAGAAGACTTTCATTTGGAGCGATGATAGATACAGGAGCTTGAGGCAGATGATAGTGGGCATGGGGTGATATTGGTGGAGCTGAGAATGTGCGGAATGCAGGAGGCATTTTCCTGTGGCTTCTGTTTCCAGCTTTCAGCATTTATATGCTATAAAAGTCTACATGTACTTCCTATACCTAGGCATCTTTGGGGTAATTATGATATATATGGTCTCAGCAAGGAATCCATAAACAGGAAAGGAATTTGCACAAAATGATTGTATTGTGCAGTGCATGGATGCACCACCTTGTTGCCCAACATTTAATGAGGACTTTTAGTTCTGTACATTACTGGACCTTTTAGCGAGAGTTTCTTACCATCAGTCACGGTATCACCTGATTATAAACGTGTGCCGTCTCATTACCCGAGTGGTGAGATTTTATCAAAGACCAGTGATGTCAAAGTATAGCAGAAGTATACAAAGCCCGGAATCTTTAGCAGTCGGTTTTTCATCTTATCTGAAGGACTTTGCATCGAGTTACATTCACGGAACCGAAAGTCATTTTCATGAGAACTGATATTTTCGTCTTATCAGTCTCGTCTTAAGAGAATAATTTTACGTTAAAATGCATGGACGTTAGAACATACTTAGCTTTCATATTGTATTAAGCGACATCAGAACCTAGGAGAAATGAAACCTCAAAAATAGACCTACTGCTGGTACTGACCCCAGAGTTTTACTTGTTTGTATTTTTGCCTACAACCAGTATTGACCATCAACAGAAACCAGCATATATTTTTGTTTGGATTACAGAATTCTGAAACAGCAATTCCACTTGTTCCTAGACATATTTCTGCCTAGTCATGTATGCGGTTTACAGTTACAGCGCATAAACAGCAGCATTACTTATTTAGTAGGAAAACGTTATGCAACTATTCATTAGCAGTATGAAACTTGTAAGTACAGACTAATAAGTTCTGTTTATTAATCACATTAGTTCATCTGCCACGTGCATATGATCATCCAGGGAGCTTATAACTACCACCTTTCACCTTAATTTTTGCCTTGCACTCGGTAAAACCATTTTCTTGACCACATTGAATAATCGTAACATACAATGTTGTCCGCTACTTTAGTCTCTCTACTGACAATGTCAACTGTCCTTATTCTAAGTGCATATGTCAACTGTTTTTATTCTAAGTGCACAACTTATGGTGTCTTAACCCATTATACACTGTAGACCCAATTTAAGCTGCATGTTAACTTACCAACCTCACACGGAATGACATAATCGTTGCCTTTATTCCAAATGCACTAATGGTACCTGACCCTAATGCATAACTATGTATGACATTGTATTACACATGAGTCTGGGGGGGGATGTCAGACGAAAAATCCCAGGGAAATGTCCTATACCCAATATATACATCATTTGAAATGTGAAAAATCAACAACAAATTTATTAATAATTCAATTTGAAGCTGTTGCACGGGCCAATTGCTTCAGCTTGTTACCCTAGGCTGTTAAATTATGATTAACAAGGGCTCACCAGTAAAATGGATTCCCAGGCCATCCATCGGATCGGCAAAAGCACTTGGCCAACCACGGTTGAATATTCTTGTGCGTACTGATGGTGACTAGTTCCCAGATCAGAGATTTTGATCGTGAAGTCTTCACCAACAAGGCAGTTGCGGGCAGCCAGGTCTCGATGGACGAGGTTGCCCATCTCAAAATATTTCATACCCGAAGCGATTTGAGAGGCCATAAATATCAGGCAGCCATAGCTTCAAAGAGAATCAAACAATTGCACATAATATGAAACATTTTGCGATGTAAATACACTAACCAACAAAATAGATAGTAAAGCGCAACAACAACACACAGAGCTAGAAAGCTGTAAACATGTACACAACTTGTGAAGTGATACATGCAGCCAGCTAGCAAAATACACAAGCACCACATTAAAAAAATAAACTCTATCCAAGTAAAACCCTCCGTAACAGCTGCTAAACCCTCCGTAACAGCTGCTCTGCCTCTCTCTGGCAACAGGACTCGGACCACCAACGGACATTGATCTCTGGACAACCCCTCGGATACGACACAGCGCTCGTGAATAAGCTGGTGCTCTGCGCTTAGCTTTACAGTGACGCTTTAGAAAATTGGAGATTACGATTATGAAACAGGGTAAAATAAAAACTTTGGAAAACATTTGTCATTTTCTGATTAGTTTCATAAACCAATGCCTCGTTGCCCAGATACAATGCACTAAACTTGTGTAGAGCTACTTGCCACAGGTTGGTAAAATGCTGGAAAACATGAGCATTAGATATTAAAATTTATCCCATTTACCATTTGTATTTAGGTTCAAGAAATTACTCAACCAAGTACTGATAAACCATTAGAAGCACTACTCTGGTACAAAGCTAATCGATTATGAATATTGTGTACAGTTCTAATACATACATATATACATACATACAAAAAAGTCATACATGCATGCATATATACATTACATAATGAGATCCATATATACATTAAAACATACATGCATAACGAGTACATAGCGGTTGGTGATATGAACCCCAAATTTATTAATTCAGCTGCGGAACATGACCAGATATTCCAGGTATAGCATAACCTTGTTCTGACACTGTACATTACAAGCTCCTAGTTAGCATTATAAGGAGGGTACAGGGTAGGTATGTACCTCAGCAAGTCACGTCCTTGAGACACTGTTTGCTCGTGGCTGATTTGCTCTGCTGTGCGTTCTCGTATGAATGACTTTAAATCACCAAAACAGGTGTACTCGAGGACGATACAGAAAGGCTCTTCGTCCATGTAGAAGGTCAACATGGTAGCAATGTTTGGATCCTTTAGTCGCAGTAATTTCTTAACTTCTCTCTCGAACAGCGATCTAGTCAAGAACATCAGAATATTTTAGAATTTTAGAATTTCTTAACTTCTCTCTCGAACAGCGATCTAGTCAAAAACATCAGAATATTTTAGAATTTTCTTCTCTTTAAAGGTACAGGCTTTGGTTGTCTCCCAGGTCAGAAGCACCCGGAATTTCCATGACCATTAAACAAGCCAAAAAACTGTCATAACCATTTTCTTATTCCTTCTTTATTCCAGCCAAGACCATCAAAATATTTTAAACATTTAAAAATGGTTAATACATCTAAAACTAATGCACCTGTGTTCCTATTTCAGATAAAGATTCAGTAAAGATTGTAAGACGATTCTACATACATACAATCTTCCTCCTAAGTGGCTTAAATAAACACAAAAAGTTTAGCTAGATGCTTAGAATCTTAAGGGGATTTTGAGAAGCTGTCATGATTCCAACCTTTTCAGTTCACTGGCATTGTGTTGCAGAACCTTGACAGCAACCAATGTTCCCTCCAGCTGAGGCAAATCTTGATAACACAGGCTAGATCCAAGTTTGCTGCAGGATGCAGGTCGTTCCAGCATTTCACAGACATAAACCTAAGTCAGCAAATAATTATCATTTTACCATTGTCATGTTCATTTAACCCTCTACAGATGAGGAGGAACTAAAAGCTACTGTGAAAACAATACTTCTCAGAGCTAAAGAATTAAACAATTCAGAACAGTTATAATCTTGAGTCAAATCTTGAAAGCAAAACTGAAATGAGTCTTGTGCCTAAGATGTTTATATTACGGTAACCAGATACCCTAAAAAAACTGATACTCCTGATCTAGCATGAACACAGACACTTAGCATGCCATTAATCTACCCATCAAAGCAACAACTCACTTTTTATGCAACATTTTGTTCATATATCATTGCTCTGTAACATTTTTTGTTCTGTTGGCTCAAACTTGAAAGTATTATCAGAGTAAATCTAATCTTTCTATATAATTAAACCTTTGTCCTATAAAAGTTAAAGTATCATTTCACTGTTATGACTGATAAAATGAAATGTTGCACTAAACTTGGGACTGGCATTCAGAACCAAAAAGCATACCTGACCAAAATGCCCTTCTCCGAGCGTTCGGATAAACTTGAGACAACTACGCGGAATATCAATCACAGAAGCATTGTTGGAAGCAGTTGTAGGCAGTAGCTGGAGGCTGGCAGGAGTGGAATACACTCCGTCGACTGAGGACTCGTCACTAACCATTTCGACCGCATGGTCTAGTGGCAAGTCTATGGTGGCATAAGGACTGACAAGATTCGGAGACGAGATGAGGAGATCCGAGGCTGTAGCACAGTGGTCGTCTTGCTGGCTGATGGTGTATGAAGGCACCGGATACGACGGACGGTAGGAGGCTGAATGGATGAGGTAGGATGAGGGATAGAGAAGGCTTGAAGGACGACTGATGGAGGAGTTGGAAGGAGGATTTGTCAGCATGGCTGATGATTTCTTTGTCCCACATGGACCAGACATGCAGACCACTTCAAGACAAAAACAATAGAAATCAACTACAAAAGTTCTTCTAAACAGGTAAACAAGGCCCTTCACTACATGTCAGCACTCGGCACATACACACTCCTTAGAAGCATTGTCACCAGCTCATTCAGTTTAAGCACAAAGATACAAATCCATCGATAATCACGGAATCCATTTACAAGACACCTTGCAGCCTCCATCTTCAGCAGGTAATCATTTATGGACTGCAAAGGATGAGTGTCAAGTGGAGATCAGGTGGCATGCTATTCCATTAACAGTCAATCACCCGAGCATTGACCGGACTGAAGCATTATACTTATCCTTCGTCTTACTGGGCAGTGATAGTTCCATCTATTTTTTAAAACAAATTATGTTCTTGAAGAAATAAGTCTATACATCGAAACTGGGAAAAATAATAAAGATTTAATTAATAATTAAGTTAACCATATTTATTCACAACGATTCCTTATAGCTACCCAGTGCACACACACACACTTGCCGAGTCGCATTTGACTTCAAAGATAGATTGTCCAAAGCATCACGAGTACCCTGATCATTCAATCAGTACACCAATTTATACTCGTTTTCTAATTCAACAATTTCTTAAACAACCGTTTGCTTCAACTACATGTATATCACAGTAGTGACAATACAGTCTAACAGTGGTTCTAACACAGACTACATGTCTTCTGAACCACTTACGACCCTTGTTATGTTATGTTAGTGTGCTCGATTGCAGAGTTTAAAATTATATCCAATCCATCAAGTTGACTTAAAAGTCGTCCACCACTGATGATCCATTCTTCTGAGTGATCCTAATTTTATAACATTTGTTCTTTTCAAAGTTCTTTCTAGGTTGACAGTATTATTAATTACCATAGTGACCGATTTCACCAAACTGCATTAGCCTACCATTGCCTTTAATTGAAACAATCAGTGCTTTTTTCAGCCGGAACGCGCTGGAACGGCGTTCCGGCACATTTTTCAGCTACTAAAGAGTAATTTATTTATTTCAATAATAAAAGCAATAATTTAGTTATTTTAATTTAATTTCAGTGTTTTGAACTGTTTTCAGTGTTTATTGAGACCCTTACCAACCCCCAATCCTGTTTTCTCGGGATTTTAGCCCGCCCATAATTGAACGGAACCTCTTTTTATAGAAAAAAGCACTGGAAACAATAGTCTGTCATTCTGCCTCTGTAGGGTGTATGTATTTGTGACTATGGTGTCGAATCATATTATAGGTGTTGTTTATACTTAAGATATTTTAATTATGTATTGAAACACTTAAAAAACAACACAAGTTATTTGACATTAAATGGACTGCATGGGACTTAATGGTTCTTCACTTAACTGCACCTTCCAGTCTCTATCAACAGCACCAGTCGGCCTTCCAAATATTAGCACTTCTGTCAACAGATCTCTTTCACACGATGATCACAATAGCCCTTCCGAATCGCAAATATTATGCAGTGATTCATGAAATTCAGAGCATAGCTCCATTTCGTGGAATCTACTCTTAAGTGCTCATAGCCCAGCTCCGGTGAAAAAGAACAGTTTTAAGTATCGATAAAAAACGGATGTAATGTCCTTAGCCGGAATAATTGTCCAAACACGGAGGACGTCCAATGAACACAGATGACCAAACAACTGAAGGGGCATGACATTGCAATGAAAACAACGAGTTACCTCTGCTCATAAAGTGAAAGAGAACTGAAGGAAATCAACCTGAGGCAGGGTGATAAGACTCCTGTGTGCAAACAATAGGAAAAACACAAGTGACAAAAGCTAGACGTTAGCCGAGTATTGCCATGTAGGCCTAACAGAATGACTGAAAAAAGAACCTTTTAAATTTATATATCTTGGTGTCTGTTTTTAGTACCATTTCAGTATAGTCCACCATCAGCATTATTTAATGCACTCATACTTTTGTCCATTTCAGTAGGAATTTGGTAGAAGAAATTGTTGAACTGCAATGTTAAATATTGTTAAATTCTAGAATTAACTTCTAAATCTGCCACAAAGGTCACATATTGCTCAATCGTAACTGCTAAATGTTCTTACAAAACAATTGAAAACGCGCGTGCACGTGTCACTTACACTTGTGACGCCTGTAGAAGATGAGAAGTATAACGGAGCAGAGAACAACGAGAAGAACGGTGAGAACAATGATCATGACGACCACCGATCCGTAATCAAGGCCACTCCTGAGATCAGATCTCTTCCAGATCACTGCAGTTGTAGTTGATGACAGATTACTCGATGAACCTGCAGACAAGAATAAAAACTGAACCTCATAATCATTGTCATCACCTGCTGCTCATTCTGCTGCCACGGCATTCCTATTATCTGGTTTAAAAATATTGTAGCAATTCTCTCAGATGAGTGCATACGTATGTCTGCAGTCCGACAGTGGTGCTATCTGCCCAATTATGTGATACTACTCTGCATAATAATAAGCTGAACACAGGCAACATTTAGTACTATCTCACAAATAACAACAATGTAATTTCTGTATCCTCCCACATCTCAGTGAGTAAGAGGAACAAAGACAGGAATCGGGGAAAGGCACAAACAGAGAGATATCTGTAGGCAACCTGTACATGTAGACTATATCTGGCAAATCAGAGGGACAGATATATGAAGAAACTTGGATAATGGGAGGAGGAGGAAGGGGAGGAGAAGGTAGGGTAGACAGAGCAGGGAAGAGGGAATGAGAGGGACAAATGAGAAGCAACAGCTATTTTCCCCAGAACTGGGCCAGAAGGGATATTTTATGGAACTAGGGCACCAAATGCTTTGGACCTGGTGGATTACCTTCTGGAATTTCAATCTTTGGGGTTCCTTCGTCATAGAGGACCTGGTTTTTCTGGGGCGGCTGAAGAGTGTTGTGTTCAGATAATTTCTTAGTGGGATGGTCTTCCGTGGATTGCCTGGAGATGGAGATGACTGTCATCTGGTCAGAAGAAAATGCCACATTATCCTGTTCACTGACTTCTCCTGCTTTGGCAACTTGACGGACACGTTCTGTAAAAAAAATATAAATTTTCAGGTAAATAGAGTGCAAGTAACAACAATTTATAGCAATTAATAAAATTAGATAATATACTTTTTATTTAAAATGTAACCAAAATATTCTTGCAATTTTTACATATTATGATTTAATGCCCCACCTACTAAAAATACAAATTTGACCAACCATTTGCAGGTACCTTATTTTTTCAACAAAAGTACCTTACTTTTCTCAATACGACTGAGTCAACACAGACTAAAACAGCAGCAGAGAACATTTCTCCATTACCTTCTATGCTTATATGTCCTACTGGCAGATTATTACAACTAAATTTCCATATGACACAAATTTAAACCACAAACTTTGCAGGATATAGGCAAAGTTCCTAATGGTGGAGCTTCTTAGTTTTTAAGATGAAATTCAATTAAAATTCACTGAGTGAAACAACTGAATAAGTGATTTAAGAAAGTGGAAAACTCCCTCAGGGTTAAATTTTACTGAATAAGTGATTATAGAAACGACAACTTACCCGACTCAAATTGAATTTCACTAATCATAATCCATTTGTCATCAAAGTACAATTCCAGCTTTACAAACTGTCCAATGTTATTGTTCAGTGAAATCTTAATTGGTCTTGCATATTCCATCTGAGAATCTCTGGCATAAGTGTATTCAACTGTCGGTGAATTCAGAAAGACCTTCCCCTCGGCACTGAAGTAGACCTTGGCCAGGTGGAAAACTCGGACGCCTTTCGAGAATTTATTGTTGCAGTGAATCTGAACCATGGAGAAGTTCCTCAGAGCATCAAACTTGAAAACAATTGAAAGAGGTTGACCGGAGAACGAGTCATTCCGCCAACCAATCCACTTGGAGCCTTTCGTAGAATGGTCGAGAGGATCCAGTCGGAAGTTGGCTTGTCCTTCTTCTCCATCCATCAGCTGACCAAGTCCATCATACAGAATATTGTTGCCTGTGCCATCGTATGTCAAATCCACAAGATCAAGATCAGAACCATATCGCTGACCTTGTGGTACATCATAAGAAACCGCTCCATCTGCAAAATAAATAAAAATCAAAGGCTTTCAGAAAGATATAAAGCAGCACTTATGTTTATCAGATTGTAATTCATATGCTCATAGTTCATAATGCTACATCACTGGCCAAAAGTTGAGTGAAGCCAAATAGCAAACATATATACACCACCATTTCTGTTTACTGTTTAATCACACTCAATAAATTTAGATCCTGCTTAGTCAGAGGCAGATCCAAGTGGGGAGGCCAATCCGGCCATAGCTCCCCATTTGAAATTTACATAGGACGTGACCCCACCCATCATGAGGTAGAAATTGTTTTAAAGGCATATACCTAATATTAAAATACACAAATCAGCACATGACTCTCTTATTAAACGCACAAAATTATTCCCCCCCCCCCCTATAAATCTTCTGCATCCGTCACTGGGCTTAGTGTTTTTTCTTATTTATCTATTTCCTATTTATTCTTATTTATCCAATGCCAAGTTTATACTCCATTCTAAATGTAGTACAATTTCTGTTGCATTTATTTCTATTTTCTTTATTATCATCATCATCATCATCATCATCATCATCATCATCATCATCATCATCATCATCATCATCATCATCATCATCATCATCATCATCATCATCATCATCATCATCATCATCATCATCATCATTACTGTACTGCTGCTATCTCTGACCTGCCCACAGACACCCGTACAGTTCGACACGAAGGCAGACAATCTTTGGATGAGTGCTGATGGGTATAAAGCGAATCCTACGAGCAATCATTGGAGGCTGAACCTCTCTCATCTCAGCAATGTAAGTGTTGGAGTTGCCCTGAAAAATCTAAACCACCAACAGACAAAAACAAAATTTTACCATCCTGAGGATGGGGTAATTAGAAGGCGCTATATTAACTATCGGTACATGCATAAAAAAACAAAACTGTAGAATTATAATCATCAACAGATGAACTCATCTTGACTGACTCACAGTAAATTAACACGCCAGAATACCTTAACCTGGTTTATGTACCCGTAGATGCTCAAGCGCCTGTAGACAGACTCAAGTGTAGCAGTCACACATGCAAGTGTTGTCTGAGAAAGAATAATAAGATGAAGAAGAAGATCACTCTTGTATTCCACTCGGATTAGGAACCTTATGAATGAATCATTGCAGCAACCGGCTTAGAACGCAGAAACCCAAGACATTGCTCTGAAAACTAAGAATGAATTGTGTTAGATCTTGGCTTTCTTTTCTTCCTCTATCATTTCTGTCCTTCCCTCCATTTCTGCCCATGTGCTACCCATCCTCCCTTCTCCCTTTCATTCTGCTCAGTCAGATATCCTTGTGACCTTAACAAAGACAGATTGAACCAAACGCATCAAAGTAAATTACAAGCACTGAACAAACAGCACATCTTCACGGCCGAGGTGTTAAAAACCAGATCCTATGGGGGAAAAGAGGAAAGCCCCACCCCCGAACAGCAGACAGAAATGAATTTAACCTACAAAAGAGGATTGTTGCTAATTTGCCCACGTACGTCTGCTCCAACCCATTAGCAAGAGAGGCACTGCAATTCTCTGAGGATTTAGCTCTGACAATGGACCATCAATTACTGCAACTCCAGCAGAGAAGACACAGGTCTGATTGACAAGTTCTTTCTCCATCACAAATTTACAGCACATAACTACACAACCAAGGTATCAACAAGCCAATATGTCAGACTTCTCTTCATATCACTAGTTTTACCTGTGCATACGTGTTAACATCTCTATAAGAAACTCTATCAAGGTGCATTTGTCCATTTGTGTTGCGTGCTGTGAAATTGTTAATATTGTGCAAACGCCTATTCCAACTCAACACTAGATGTCAACCAATTTCGATTAAATTACAGCTTTTAATATGGTTTCCATCTGCAGACCTAGCTTCTAGCAGTAGGCAAAGATTTCAGATGATGCTAATTTTGATAAAAAATTTAATGCATCAAGCAAAGACAGAAATTACAATCTTAATAATAAAATCTTGAAAAATTGATGCATCTTGTTCATAACTCCAGTTTCAGTAGCAAGGGCAAACAGTGTTTCTAAACTGAAATTTATAAACATTACTAATTAACACTAAATGATGATGTCGCACAAACTTAGCGGACTGCCCCAAGTTGCGACCAAGAATGACAATGCATAATTTTTTTAACTACACACATGATACCTTTACAAGTAGGAGGACTGCAAAAATTAGTTTGTAAGACATAAGTCAACTGTTAACATTAAGACAACTTATGAAAGTTAAGGAACCACTACTGTAAATCACTTAAAGCAAATCCAAATTTCTTACTATATTCCATAATGAGTATTTTGACCTGTTCTGTACAAGTTTATTTTACAGCCATCTTTTGAACAACAATAACATAAAAACAGTAATTATGTTATTGAAGTTTGTAAAAGATAGGATACTCTTTAACACAGTCTTACCTCCTGCCCTCTCCGATTCTTAAAACGAATCCAGACTCCACCATCTTCTCTCTGATACTCCAATCGATACTGATCAGTATGCTCAGTACCCTGTTACATGTTAAATCAGTAGTCATGGACATAGGATAATGCAACAACATTCCAATTCCAATAAAACTAGAGTTGCAATGGTGTCGAGTTTCACATAAAATAATGTAATATAAAATAATGCATATTATGCATTAATCATGCAGAAAATACTCTATTTGCAACCAGATATTTATTTTGATTAATGCACGAAGTTCATAATTGAGCATATATCAAGAACATATAAATAAATTTCAGATTATTTGCTGCAGGAGTATTCTGTTCTTAAGAGAAGTGAATTAGGATGATTATAGAAGAAACAAATATCACAAACTGTTGTGAGATATATATATACATAGAAAAATATCCAGATCATACTAGATTTAAAATTATCCTGTCACATCACCTAAGACCTCTATACCCACTCCAGAAATACTTTATGCTCAGCTAGACAAATCGATCAAATACTTAGCACAGGTATGTAAAAGAATGTGTTTTAGCATAAGCCTAAAACTTTCGGAAACAACAAAATAACACTCATAATAGGTGAGCTCACATACCTGACCATTTCCAAATCGCCCTTGAGTTTCAACCATCGTAATAACCTTGAGCTGACGAAGGTCAACTTCAAGGTATTCATAGGTTTCAGCTGAGATTGGCTGCTTTGGACACCAAGCTCCATCGCCATTTTCCATTCGAATTCTAGGAACAACATATGCATCCTACGAGAACCAATTCATAGCAAAACCCATTCCTCAGGTCCAACAAAAGATAAACCTCGGTCAAATTAATTTCGAGTCAACGCACATCAAGCCATAAACGTCCTCTTGTCTTCTCTCTCGTAAAACCTATTCCTATTGTATCTTCTCCTCTCCTACCCAATCACCCTCTCCTCATCAATCTTCTCTTCTTCCCTCTTTATTACCTCCTCTCCTAATTTCTGGTATCCAGTTATCTTCTCTCCCCTCTTCACACTCCCTTTCTCCATTGTCTACAGCAGTCTGGCGCCATCACTCTCCCGAAACACCAATTCATATTTTCAAATAAACATAATTAGCGGTTCATATTACTATCTGCAAACACAATCTCAACATCCATGCCTCAAAACGACTAACATAATCAGAATCCAATTTCATTGTTTCCAATCCACTGGACTTAGATACAAAGTGAAAAACAGCATGAAAACATCAAGTAACACAGGGCAGACAAATTAGCTATAGAATATTTCTAAACAATAAAAATCTATTAGCTAAAATCAGAAAACATCACCAGCAATATCTTCCTGCCCTGCCATCATTACTATGGCCTTCATTAACACACAATAATTAGCAATGAATGACCACTGTGATTTCGATGACACTGCAGATGAGTGAGCATCTAGAAAATAGTTAGGATCAACAATAACTGCATTATTTACTGATCATAATGAACACAATAATTAAAATGGAATATTAAAAACATGTTTTCAGTATGCAAATTGTTTCAGCGGCTTGAGACAGACTTTCTATTTAAGAATCTGACCCATATGCATAATTGTCTCTGCTCCATTTTGCCTTAGAGATTTCTGGATTTTGGTCTCCTCCTTCCCACTTCCCGGGTCAAGGTACCCTTGGGTCAGCTGCCCATAGACTCCACTGTCCCTCATATGCATAGTACTACAGCTCAGTTCAGAAGCTTTGTCTATGTTTGGCCAACCAGCTTGAATCGCCTTCTCGAGAGCTGCAGATTGAGCTCCTCAGTCTGTCTCTTCCACAGTTTCACAAGCTCCTGAAGTCTGTATTATTATTTCACTGGTTTGGGTCAGGAGAGCCACTTGTGAGTTTTTTCTTGAAGTGGCACTTTATAAATGTCAGATTACAATTACAAGTACACTAGCAATGCTCTATATATGCACTTTTGTCTTTTTCTGATGAAATCTAAAAGCTGTGAGAATGAATTAATGTTCTGTTCAGAACTGATGAATGATGATCTGATTCATCTACAGATGAAGGGCTTTTAGTAAAGCGCTGACTGATGCATATAATTTAGATGCTTTGTTCTCATTATTATTCCATTAAATCTACTGAATGTTTATGATACCGTGGGATTAGTTAAACAATAATGATACAGTGCTGAGGAGAGTAAATGACAGTGCCATTTAGCAGTATTTCAGGGCAAGTATTCCAGCACACAATTGCAGGCACACTCTTATCCGGTCTAAGCCTGACTCTATCATAGTCACCATCATTGTTGTAATCATCAGCATTGTCACTCTCATTCGCATCACGTAATCATCATCATCATCATCACCACCACCATTTCTAGCAACAAATTTATTAGTTACTAATAACTAATGCATAATATCCAATGCCATTTGCTTCATAAATGAGATGGGATGACAGATCTCTTATTCTGCTTGAAGACAACTTCATTGTTTACCTATTCTGAACAACCATGGTCTTATGAACACTCAGCGCAGCCCTATGAGACCAAAGCTTCGGATAATAATAAAACAAATAACCTGGTAAAGCATAGGAAAAGAGCTTCTGTGGCTTTACTTGCACCTGTATGACTGTTTTACCGCACCGTATATTTGCACATTATAGTCATAGTGCCAAGCACTTACGAGTTTCCTTGAAGAGCCGCTGCATAAATTTCCCATTACATCATAAAATTACCAACACAAGAGAGAATAACAACTAATGCACATTCTGCCTATATTGCTACCTCTGCCGGAGTCTCTTTGTGGCCACTGTCTCTGTCCTTGTCTCTGTCCTTGTCTCTGTCTCTGCCCTTGTCTCTGTTCTTGTCTCTGTCTTTGCCTCTGTCCTTGTCTCTGTCTTTGTCTCTGCCCTTATCTCTGTCCTTGTCTCTGTCCTTGTCTCTGCCCCTGTCTCTGCCCTTGTCTCTGTCTTTGTCTCTGTCCTTGTCTCTGCCCTTGTATCTGTCTTCGTCTCTGTCCTTCTCTCTGCCCTTGTCTCTGCCCTTGTCTCTGCCATTATCTCTGCCCTTGTCTCTATCTTTGTCTCTGTCCTTGTCTCAGCCCTTGTCCCTCTTTGTCATGCTTCATCACTGGTGCAGCACCGTCGCCCTTCTTGCCTCAACAATATGTCTCTCTTCCACACATTGTTTTAGTCTTTTAGTAACTGTAATCAGATATTTGAACTGTGCTGATTCAAGAGACTGGAGTCAAAGGTCACTCTATGGTAGCCTAAATGAAATTAAAACTGTAATCAATACATGGTTCATCACTAAGCAAACAAACCTCTGGCAACTCGAAAATTATTATGGAGTATTCTGATTTTCTGGTTTCAGGCGCTGATGTCTTGTACGGAGCCCCTAAAGGGACATGGTCAAAATAAATTTTAAGTCGTGCGCACGAGATCCTATCTCGTGCGCACGAGATATTAAGTCGTGGGAACGAGATCCTATCTCGTGCGCACGAGATCCTATCTCGTGCGCACGAGATATTAAGTCGTGCGCACGAGATATTAAGTCGTGGGAACGAGATCCTATCTCGTGCGCACGAGATAGTAAGTCGTGGGAACGAGATCTTATCTCGTGCGCACGAGATATTAAGTCGTGGGAACGAGATCCTAACTCGTGCGCACGAGATTATTAAGTCGTGGGAACGAGATCCTAACTCGTGCGCACGAGATATTAAGTCGTGGGAACGAGTTAGTTTAACCAATGATCGATCGACTTTTCTGGGGTGCAAACAAACGCGCTGTTTCGTGATATAATGGCTTTTGTGCATGAATTGGCAAGAAAGATAATTTAGATGACTGTTTATCGGACAAATAAGAACCCTACAATCATCGGAGGTTATTTTTTAGAGGCGGTTCGACTTTTAGAAGGATGTCGCAAGCTTCTTAGAGGACAGTGACACTATGGAACAGATAGGCTTGTGTGCGACTTCCAGATGTTTCTAAGAAGTAACTGCACGGACAGTGCTGCAGGAAGGTGCTACCTGGTTGAGGCCAGCACTTGCCATCAAAGGATAGAAAGCTGGTGGGCTTTCCTTCGAAAAGAGTGCTCACAGTTTTGGATAGATTTCCTCCAGCCTCTAGTTGATTCTGGTGATTTCCAGGGCAGTTCATTGGACAAAAGTATAATGCAGTTCTGTTTTGAAAGTCCTTTACAAGCAAGGACATTGTTCTCTTTCTTATGGATTGTTAAAGAATGAAGATGCAACACTTCAATTGAAACCGTGTTGTTAATAATATGTAGAAGAAATTGACATCACTGCAGTTTTTATCTGCATTGCTTCATGTAAATATGTTGAATAATTGTAGGCTTTAAATGGATTAATGTAATCATTCATCAGTAATCATTATTAAAAGTAAAAAATCTCATGTGATGAGTAGTGGCCCATCTTTTCGTCCTGCATGTAAAACAATTAGTCTAAATAGTGTTCAAATTAACTATGTCTAAAAACTTAAATATTTGTTGGGTTGTTCTCTGGTTTCTGCCAAGTCATTTAAAGTTAGTTTGCATGAAATGAGAGTCAAGTTTACAAATCTTTCAACTCTTTGTATAGTAAATGTTGCAAATTCACTGAGCCACTATTACTGCATATTGTTAGTGCTTATTGCAAGCCATTCTTGCTCTACGGAATGGAAGCTGTGAACCTCAGTAACCTCAAGGTCAGTAACTGCAGTGTCGAGGATACACTGCACTTTACACAGGAACCTAGCATTAAGGACTACTGGATGTCAAGAACAAGACTTTTGAAGAGGCCCAATTATAGGGCACTGTTGTAAATTTTGTGTGATCTCCTATGCACAAAGTATAATTTGTATTAAGGGAACATGGACTATGTAACATGTTTAATTAGTATAGTACGGGCAGGTCTACTGTCCGGAGAATGCTGTGTGATTTGTTTCTGTGCTACCATATTTGGTGAATAAAAGATTGATATAATTTATATATATATATATACATATATATAATCATTGACACACAAGTATGTATCTTATTAAATGTATTTGAGGTATGCACTGCAATGGTCGAAGTCTCTGGAATTACATGTATGTCCCAGCTACTGCTGCTCTTTCTGATGCCTTTGAAATCGTGTAATCCAAGTAATGTTCATGAAAATAATGTTATTATCAGCCAATAAGACATACATGATTCTTGCAATTTCGCATTTAGAACCGTGAATATGTGGAATAGACACATAATCCGGCCAAATAGGAACAGGCATGTTCCAACCGGACGCCCAATCGTTATGTATAGTGTGCTGGCACTTTGGAACACAGATCACATGTATCCTGTTGTTGGAGAGTATCTTGAAACATGCAGTAATGAAGCAAAGATGCGATATAAACTTTTTTAATTTGTGTTGCCACATTTTAAGACGAGACTGGTTGGAGCCTGCAGCAGATGCCAAAACTGGTGTTCATTTCTTTATTCACCTAAAGACTGCAATAACTGCCATGCTTTTACTTCACACTTGTGAAATATGCAAATTTCTATTACTTTGAAAAATGATTTTCTGCAGTTTTCTGCCAGTGTTATGCAACTTTGAATATTTCTTCCAATAGCAAATTATAGATGCAGGTCTATCCAAGTTTTCAAGAAATTTACATTAAACTATTTCAAGAAATAAGTTTTCTGTTAAAACAAATGTGCTGTTTCAGAACAGTTCTTCATGAAAGGGCAGTAAAGATAGTTGATACTCTGATTATCGTAGCTTGTGTTGACATAATTTCAGAATGAATGAAGCCAGAAGATGTCAATATTGATGTTCAAGTGTTTACTCACAATCATAGATACTTTCACTTATTGCTTTTAACCGAACCACTAATACTTGTAACAAGTTAATAACTTTCAGTTTCTCCACTAACTGCAACTGTGACAAGTTTATTCTACCAAAATCTATGAGATTGCATATGCACTACTGTAAGAAAAAGCTTTCACACAGTTTATCAAGAAACATAAATGCAACTATAAGGAATTCAAAGACACTAATAGTGTGTGTAATAAACAGTGTACCAATGCAGCTGCAGCTAGCTAAGGAAGTGAGGAATCTAAACTTTCCAAAGCCATTCTCTTAGTGTATGTTTCAATAAATTGTTGAACTGGTCTTGGCCCACATTTAGAGGCAACCGAAGTCTCAGGCTCCATGTACTGGCAAATGGCAGCTGTCCCCGATCTTCGAAGAAGGAAACTGTAGGTAGACGGCCAGAAGTATTCCGATCATAAAGACGAAAGGTGCTGGAAAGCCTAATGGGTTTCAGACTTTGCTCCAGTCCAGAATGCAAGAACCTGATCCATAGAAATGCCAGTGCTCCTGTTATCTGAAATAACAAATAAAACACAAACATCTTCATATGCTTGACACAGCTGTTGCATAGGAAAAGTGGAAATTAAATATTATGACAATTTATAGTATATGAAATTACATTATACTGCAAGGAAAAACTGCTGTAGTCTGTTGCAAAGTGTGAACCTATAAACCTCACATGCAAATAAAACACATTCTAAGTACTGGACTAGCATCACTGATGATCTTGTTCAAGTAATGACAACAATAATATTTCCAATGCTTTAAATTATTTTTATCAGCTATCGTAAATCGGCATTGTTTGGCTGTTCATTACAAATGTTTACAATCTCAAACATGTCTAATCTAGTGACTTCTATTGTGCCACAATAGAAATGCTCAAGGCATCAATGACTTGAAGTGAAATCATAGCTAAACCCTCACTTGGTTGACTTGTTAGTTTGCGAAACAGATTCCTGTTGATGAAAGCTGGCCAGTAAAGCAGATTGCAACCTGTCATCATCTGTGTCACTGTCACAACAGAGTAGATTGACGTAGGTATCGTAGGAACGAACTCTTGCAGAAGCTAAACTGCCACTTGTATTACTGTCAACAACAAAAACAAGTATTGCTTGGAAAATGCTTATGACACATTGAAGAAATTTGACACATACGCATGTAAGCAAGCATTTCTGAAAGTGTGTCTGCAGTAGTGTGTGTCTGAAGTTAGTGATTTATGTAACTTATACAGAAAATTCTCTAAACTTTGGCTGTTATCTATGAAACTGATGTCTAGTCACTGGCTTTCCTTGACTTTGCAATTTTCTTGAGTAATTCAAGCATTCCTTTATATTGCCATAACTGAGGGAACTTTCCTTCCTTCCTATCGTTCATGTCAATCAATTCAATACCTATACAGAAAATCTGTATGAATTTAAAAACATGCAGTGTCCTTAAACTTAACTTCTGTATTGATGTTTGCTACCTACAAGAAAAATTCATTACTCATTCAGTCCATGGTATTTATCCTGTTGCACTTAATAAGATCAATTTCTGTGCAGAACCATACCTATTATCAAATTGCACGCAATATTCATGTAAGCCATGATGCACAGAATTAACATGCCCATTAAATAGTTTTATACATTGGCATTAGTTAATCTAAAATTCTTCAAGTAGTTAAGATTATTAGTCATTCCTCTCCTCCCAACACTTTCTCGTGTTTTGAACAGACAGGAGGCAATTAGTCTTGATATGTGTGGAGTAATAACCATAAGAGAATGAAAGTGTATATTGATGACACTCAATTGTAAAGGTTCTAAAATACTTACATGTAGTAGTGTACAGATCGATTGCAAAGTTGTGAAAAACATTTCGGATGATGGCCTGAAAGCATATCTTCGTGCATATGGAGACCGTGTTGCACTTTTTGCCTTTAGTCGAACTAGAGCTATAAATCAATCAAGTCAGAGCACAGAATGTGAAGCAATGCCAAATGTTGTGCAAAGAGTTCGTGACCGATTGATGGAGCAATAGAAAGTGGGGCATTCTGGTGACGACGATTTGAATTTGGGTTGCTGGATTACGACTATTGGTAATGCAAATTTCACCAAGTCAGAAAACAGCAAGGAGGTGGTACAAGACATCTCATGTACCTAAAGAAGTTACAATGGCAGAAATCATGGAGATTGGGATCCAACTTTTTTCCCCAAGTGGCACTTCCAGAAAAGGCTCTGCAGAATCGTTCACCTTTGAGATTCGTGACTTCTGAAAGTGCTGTGCATGATAATGACACTGTTGAAGATGTGTATAACCGCACCAAGGTTAAACTGCTGCCACTATAACTTTGCTCTTCCAGAAAAGACGCAGAAAATCAATAATTTCGTTCATTGCAGACTAGGACAAATATGAACTGTAGCCTACTAAACAAAAATCTGAACAACTAAAAAACTGGACTCGATATATTTCAGTCTGATCTCTGATAAAATATAATCTTTCTCTAAGACTAAAAATCCCAAAACATAAACTCACCACATAGGTCTACCCGCTACAACGATATTAACTCGTGCGCACGACTTAGTAACTCGTTCCCACGAGTTAGGATCTCGTGCGCACGAGTTAGGATCTCGTGCGCACGAGTTAGGATCTCGTTCCCACGACTTAATATCTCGTGCGCACGAGATAGGATCTCGTTCCCACGACTTAATATCTCGTGCGCACGAGATAGGATCTCGTTCCCACGACTTAATATCTCGTGCGCACGAGATAGGATCTCGTGCGCACGAGATAGGATCTCGTGCGCACGAGTTAGTATCTCGTTCCCACGACTTAATATCTCGTGCGCACGAGATAGGATCTCGTGCGCACGAGTTAGGATCTCGTGCGCACGAGTTAGTATCTCGTTCCCACGACTTAATATCTCGTGCGCATGAGATAGGATCTCGTGCGCACGACTTAAAATATATTTTCACCATGTCCCTTTAGGGGCTCCGTAGTCTTGGGTGCCTTTTTACTGGTTCTAAAGTTTAATTCATACCAGTAGTGTAAGTCATAGTTGCTTAAGTCACAAGTCACAAATGGATAGTGACAATGTAACTGTTGCTAATCCTGCTTCTCTCTGTCTCTCTCTGTCTCACTCTCTCTCGCTCTGTCTCTCACTCTCTCATTCGCTCTCTCTCTCTTACTCTCTCTGTCTCTCTCTCTCTCTGTTTCTCTTTCCCTCCCTCCCTTCCTCTCACTGCTCATTCACTGGTACTTATCTCTGTCCTGTTTCCGTGTTTTTGCCCATGTTTCTATTTCTGTGTCAGTACTTTTATGTGTCTCTCACCTGGCACTGCTGGGTCCTCGTCGTTTCACATCTACAGAAGAGCTTGCCGATAGCGCCGAGTCCTCAATATCTCCATTCTGCATCCCAAGTACAGCGTCACATTTCGCTGTTTAATAAAACTGATTTATTAGCACAAAGTAACAGCTTACACGGCGTTGATAAGAACTGAAAATTACAAACTAATTAGACCAATCGAACAATTGCATGTCAAGAAAAACTCGGATCAAAGATGATCATTTTTCAGCCACATGATATATGCAAGTACATTTAATATTTAAATAATAAACCATTTAGACTAGACCATTCTTTCAGTGCCTTGCAAAAACAAACAAAATTAGAAGACTACAATAAAAAAAAACAGTTCACTATCCCAGAGCCAGTTAGTTGGTGCAAAACAGATGGATATAATTATTAACAGTCAAGTATTGCTTTTGTTTGAATCAGAACTGGAGCCCTCCATCTTTGAACTCCAGCGTTAGACCACCGCAAACGTCAGCCAGTCCCAGTGGTACCGGTTTATGCAGCAGAAACTGCACTCGAAATGAGTAAGTAATCCTCAACCCTTCTCCATACGCTGGTCCAAAGAAAACAATAAAACCCACGAGAGGGTGAAAATCATCCATTTGAAGGCAATGCAGTGTTAGCACCACTGATCCCTGCGAACTGGTTATGAATGTGGTGCTATATAAATATGCATAACGTCAGAGCAACCTGAGGCAAGTAAGGGCTTCTAGTAAACCCCACCAATCAAAGACAGCATGACCGTGGATAGAATAGATTACTTAGAGACGGACTGTTATCATAGTCCGGACGAAATCCCAGTTTAATACCTTATAAGCAGGACAGGCATGCCAAGGAAAAGACGAGAAGGTGCTGGATCATGAAGAGCAGGAGATGGAAAAGGAGAAGGAGGACGAGGAGGTAGAGGAGGAGAAGCAGGAGGAGGAGGCTGGTGTAGTAGTCACCAACTCCGGACTGACAGCCCAGAATTGATGGTAATTAGGAAGCAAGTGACAGCCTGAGCCTGCTCACAGCATATCCCATATCAGCTGATAGATATCTCCGTCTTACCCAAACAAATCCTGCTGATAGCAAATGAAGGGGAAGCCAGCTGGCCAACTACATGCCAGAGTCAACAATCCTATGACCCAACCACTACAACGGCAACACCATGAGCATATACTGGTCGGTCTGTGCCATAACCCACTAACCCAGGAAGACACTGCGTTTCAAATGATGAAGCACCATGACACATGACTACTAAAACAACATCATCAAACACTGCTGACGGTGACTATGATGACTGTGATTATAACGACGATGATGACAATAATGATGATGCTTTGACGATGATAATAATAATAATTACAACAACGACGGCAGTGACAAAAGCGATAGCAACGAAAGTGAAGGAATTATTCTGAAAACAGGATGTGGAAGCAGATAGGGCCTGTGGGAAAAGAAACTGATAAAGAAATATGTTGCCAGAGACTGAGCTCACAGGCTGCCTCCTTTTCCCCGTGTGAAATATAGTTTACCCTAGTAAATATGTAATGAAAAGCTCATAAATCCTGATGGACCAGCGGAGCCATGAACATGTCACCTGCCGAGAACAGCCAGAAAGGTGCCCATTTATTTGCAAGGCAGACGTACACTGAGACTGGCACAGACAGGAAGACAGAGAGAAGGTCATAGACACAAAGAACAATGTATAGATAACCAGTTAGAGATGGAACCTTCAAATGTCGGCTGTGGCGTAAATCACCGCAATGAGGTGCACAGAGTAACGCTATCCTTGTCAATTAACCCCCAGGGATCAGATAAAAGTCTCCCACTGACCCACGGAGGTGATAATCATCCCTGAGAAAAGGTTACCAGTCGAGGCTATCTCAGCCACTCTATCCATCTGTCTGTCTGTCTATACTTCTGGATCTGTCCAACAGTTTCTACTCTGCATCTTCTTCCCACTCAGTCCCTGTGGAGTTGATGCTTTTAGCTCTTCCAGGTGACACTAATGTAAGTGGATGATGCAGATCACTTCTCCACTAATATCAACATCAGAAATGGCAGGAAATAAAACGGGAACCTTTTATTTACGTAGCTAACGACCACATCCAATATTTCTTAGGACGGTTCTTTACAGTCATCGCATAGAATAATAATGGTTGAATATCTGTTTTGTCATTCATCCCTTTGCCATATATACTCGTGACCAACATTACAAGAGCACTTTCTTACTATCACCATTTCTAATTCTACAATCTTTAACCTTAGGTCATACACTCATCACATTGTCCTAAAATGCTTCCATACATGGACCAAAACACATAAAATGTGAGACTTATAGTCAAAGTCATATTGTGGAATTTAAGCCTTCTTCCCTAGGGCCATTCCACACTACAAGTGTCTTCACTCAATCAAGCCACTGTCAATCAACCCACTGTCCAAATCGTTAGTCCTTTGAAGTTTGAAGTCCACTCCTCGAGTGGCATACAATGACTTGCCGTCCCTGTATGTAGGCCCCTATGGCCACATATGGCCCATATGTAATCCACATGGAACCTTTATAGAACCCATATGGGTCCCACTCGATATTCACAGGCATGCTGACATGCAGACAACATAATGTTCAAAGTGTCTGGACCAATTTGCGTGGAGCGACGAATCCGACAATAGGGAGCAGCGTTAGCAACACACAAAAACGCCACCGCCTATCAGTCCATAATTGGTTGTAGTTGACCCATGTCCGACTATCCCTCAATCCGTCGTGTTCGCGTAGAATAGGTAAAGGTATTCGTCCCTATACCGGTCGGTCGGTAGGTAGATCGATGCTCTAACAGTTACTAATGATCAAGGTAACTCCAAAGACCGACCTCGTTCCTGCTCTGCCTAGAGGGCTTATGATGGCCAGTGGATCGGAGACTGGACTGGTCATACCTCAGAGAGCCCTTCCCTCCTCAAACAGTCAAGTAGACAAAGACGATATGAGAATAAATGGTAAAAAATACAAAATCCCCAGCAGACATGAAGAATAATTAGAAATGAAGCTCCTGTAAACATAATTATGGTCTTCTCCACACTTTGAGAGTTTCCTTGTTTTCACTCATTAGCCTGTCCCAAGAACAGCCCTTGTCCTGCTCGTTCTTCTAGATCAGTGATCTTCTGTTTCTTTCTGGAACCGCCCCCCCCCCGAATGAACTGCCTTCCTTAAAGGGCTACTAGTGCCGGTGGTATAAGACAAAGGCAAACAGGCAGGCATCGGTTACTAGGATTAGGTTGGCGGACAGGCAGAGTGGCAGAGATGTCAAATATTTATTAGCCTGAGCATTCTGGTCAAGGCGGGTGTCATTTGCAGAAGGTAATTAACGGTCATACAGCAGTGCTAAGTAAATTATCTTTAGGAAAAGATGAGCAACCAATGTATAATTAATTCTCAAACACGAGCTGGACGTAGAAAGACTTGCAAAGACAGCAGCAGCAGCAGCAGCAGCAGCAGCAGCAACAGCAGCAGCAGCAGCAACAGCAGCAACAGCAGCAAACGCGACGGATGCAGAGAGGCAGATGCAAAGAACAAAAGGGAAGGTGCAGGAGACAGAGGAAGATAGCTATAATAGAAACTGAGAGAGAAAGAGAAGGAGACAAAGGCGAAGTAGTGAGTCATTCGTTCGGCAGAAAATGTGTTTTCGATAGCTCTTCGCGAGAAAGTCTCATTTGATTCAAACGTTCTCTCTCGGAAAAGACCTGCTTTACAAACATCACAATTGCCTCCATCTCTCTCCATAGCAACAGGAGAATTAGCAGGCGGCGTACGAGCATCATTCCAAGCTGCCCGTCTTCCTGTCACAGCAACCGGATTGGCTGATGGCAGAGGGAAGGACAAGCTCTATGTCTATTCCCTGAGGCCATTTAATTCAGGGGATGCTCTGACTTCACTAATTGAGTCTCAATTCCTTCTGACTAATCTGAGACTGCAATCATAATACTTCAAATTGCCAAATTTATTGCCATTAACGTCTCTCTCCTTCTTCTTCTTCTTCTTCTTCTTCTTCTTCTTCTTCTTCTTCTTCTTCTTCTCCTCCTCCTCCTCCTCCTCCTCCTCCTTCTTCTTCTTCTTCTTCTTCTTCTTCTTCTTCTTCTTCCTCCTCCTCGTCCTCGTCCTCGTCCTCCTCCTCGTCCTCTTTCTCCTCCTTCACCAGGGCTCTCTGAAGCAGAATGCTATTGGATCTGAAACTTTAAGCCTTATAAAGGCAATACCCTCAAACACCTCAGGCAAGGGTATCCAATGTAACTGATAATGGGGTCTTAAACGTGACACATCAAAACTATCAACCCCATAAATCTTCTATAAACAACCTGCTCCCAAAAATAATCATGCAAGGCATAAGGATCCAGAATATTGTACATAGATATACATATACAAAATACATATACATGTATGTGTTAAATATATATATATATATATATATATATATATATATATATATATATATTTAAGTATTGATAACTGTCCACACTTTGTTTCAAGATGCTGGACTGTGAAGATTGATGTATAGCAGCCTTCTGTATTCTGTCCCACTCCCTCTGGTTTCTGGCATCAGAAGATGGTACAGCAGCAGCAGGAGGAGCATTATCAGCAAGAAGCAGCAACAGCGCTTCTTCAGTGAGAGTTGCTACGGCCTATTTCGCTTTTTAGAAACTTTCCACTTCACTTTAGTCCACAATCTCTACGTTGGTGGTTGTGGTGATGAGGCACAAAAGTAGCCGAACACTTGACAAAAGCAACGGCTTATGGGTGAAGATCAGCACTAAATCTTGGACAGAAGGAAAGTGTGACAACTTCTTGAAACTGTTGTTCATCTATGTGCTCGGTACAAACTGAACCACTTGGATGGTCTATGACTCTACGTAATATTAAAAATAACTCCAACACTGTCCATACTCTGGTAGTGCCAGTCCCAGCCAGGATAAAGGAGGAGGGTGAAGCTACTCATCTTTGTTATGACACAGTGTGTTAAATTCTGGTTCAATCTCAACCAGGGTGAGAATTGTTGGGGGGGTTGGGGGTTCAACCCCCTAGTCTTTCTTAGGACCCCATAGTAAAGTCTTCATTTCACACCCAAACTCCACATGAATCAAGGTCTAACCCCCCCCAGTCTTTTTTCTACAATTCTCATACTGATCTCAACTGTATGGTTATCAAAATTCAACTGCATTCTGACTCATTAGTTATGATAATGGCATATTTAAAAGGTGCTATATGAGTCAAAAGACTGTACTTGTAATTACAAATTTGTATATCAACCCTGCAAGAGAAACTAGACAGAAGCACTTCTGACCTGAAGAAGGTCTCCTTTAGCAAAGCACTTGAAGATGGAGCTTCCCATAGGGTGTCTGAGAGAGGGAAAGGTCGAGGCATTTATAGCAGGTGTCTGCCTACGCTGTGTGCATAAAGATTACAGACAGTGCAGAAGCAGTCCAAAAATATGGTAACGGAGAAGATGGTACCACGAACAGCAGGAAGGAATTACATAACCTGTAAAAAAGTAAACATGAGAAAGCGACCTCTCACTCAGTGAGGCACCACAAGCTGATAATAATCTTTTCCTCCATCCATCTCCTCCTCCCCCTCCTCCTCCTATTCCTCCTCCTCCTCCTCCTCCTCCTGCTCCTCCTCCTATTCCTCTTCTTATGCTTCCTCCTTTTCACGAACTTCCTTGAGGCACTGATTTATCTTTTCTTCCCATTCCTCTGCATACAAGTGCATCCTCTCTGAACCCCATATTTCTTCTTCCCTTTCCCAAGCATGTTGCTCTGTTTCCCATTTCTATTTCAACTACTTCTCTTTCACCTGCCAGCCGTTTCCTCAGTGTCTCACTCCCGATGAAAGTCTTCCTCTTTTTCTTCCCACGCATGTTACCCCTCAACTTCCTCCTTATCTTCATCATCAAATGGTCGGCAATAGCACGATATAATTCAGTGCTCAAGAGAAATCTGCTTCAAATCCTCAAGTCCCATGCTTTAGCTTAGAGCCATGGCAGTTTCTAAGTCATCAGTCCCAGGTGTTTCTGTTTAGTTCAGAGGATGTAAGATGCGGGGCTGTACAACTGCAGAAACATCCAGTACTGGCTTAAACGGCACCGCATCCTTAGACGCACAGCATCCTTTGCGCCATACGGCATCATCCTCTTCTGTTTTGCATCAGTGGTTTATGAGGGAATATCAGGCAGCATCTTCATCACACATCAGTCAACAACTCAAATGAAAACAAACTGCAGCTTCAAGGAGTCAAGGAGGCCTGAGAGTAGCCTGCAGCAAAGAGGCCATTACTTGGCATCAGCAACTGCCTTTCAGCAGCCCATCATCATCGCCTATATACAAGACTCTTCATCCTCTCATGCAGCCTACTGATGTGCCTGGAAATGACTTACCTGCTCTTATTCCTAATCGAACTGCATCAATCAGCACCATCATCATCACCAACATAGCAATGAAGAGAAGATGACCAGCCACCGAATCACTTCTTACACTGAGCTGACAGTTTTATGCATTAACTCAACTGCCTCATTAGCATCCATGCTGTTAGTATCATCATCTGACCACTGAAGATACATTCAAGTCTTAATTTCAAGGAATGAAGCTGATAGTATTAAGAGAAATATAGTTTTAGTTTATTCTTATTCCTGTTGCCAACGCTCTATCCATCCTTAACTATTTTCTAAAATCTAAATTTCCGAATAAAGTTTTTAAGAGCATCCCACTTAACAAACTGTTTGACATCCACAAGATTCCTTCCTTCCTGCATCATGTGGAAGTGATCTTGCTTAATAACATTCCAAGACAGACTCTTGATGGACTGAGCAAGAGAGGGCACCCTGGATTGGTTGGTTATTCAGGGCAACATCTGCAAGAGATGAGAACGGCCAGGGAGGAGAGAAGAGAGTGGGGGGCTTCGTGGAATGGGGAGGGGTAATGAGAAGCTGAGGACCGCACCAGTGACCTCATGTTGTGCTTCACTGACTGCTAGGACAGAATTGTGTGCTGAGATTTGTAAATTACATCTAAGGTCTCTTTAGTGATATACGGAAATTGACCGTTACCATAAGATTCACAGACCAAGCTGTTTTGTTCCTCAATCCAGTTGGATGACAGGAATTTTTGATCAGCTATTGTACACATACACCTTAAATAGCGTGGCAGCTTTCAACCGGCAGCATGAAGTAGGAGGATTTCATTGGGTCAATTCATTGATAAAAAGTCCATACAGTTCCTATTGAAAAATCTCTACCTTTAAATTTACATTTGCCATACATTCATTACGGCCAGATAATGTAACTGTGCATTAATCACATGCCTTTTTCTACTACAACTACTACCATGATCATCAACATAACCACCATTATCGTTATTATGTTATATTTTAAGTGGTTTTTATAAGGAGCTAAATAAAAACTGAGAACTCAGATACACAGAAAAGTCAGTCTTGTTGTCCTCAAGACAAAGGTCTTGGTCTCGAGTGCGCTCGAGTTCATTTTTAAAAGTCTTGGTCTTGGTCTTGAGACCAAAAGTCTTGGTCTTCAGGTTCAAAGTCTTGGTCAAGACCAAGACCAAGACTCGGCTGTCAATATGAACAATATGAAAAAACTCAAGAATTAAAAAATTTATCAAGCCAGTTTGCGTCATACGACAAATATCTACGGAAGGATACAAGTCTTGGTCAGGAAAACCCATCGGCAGCAACAACAGGTGTGTTGTATCTGGAAGCCCTGCCGAGACTTGTCTCTGAAGCCAGACGGTCTGATAAACCATGGTTCGATTTCAAAAAGACTCACGATTTGTACATTTACATCCAGTGCTTGAAAAGCTATTATGTGTGCCAGCGACTTCAGCACCTGCAGAACATATTTTTTCACATGGCAGAACTTTTACAAGGCCCCACAAGGCACGTCTTGGTCAGAAAATCCTGAGCGAATTGGTTTTATAAAATACAAAAGGCATTTGGAATAAGAGTTTGCCTGAAGGACCTTTGTAAACATGAATTCGGAATTCTCTGCAGTCTGCATCTAAAGTTAATCTGCTTGAATAAAATTTATAAGACTTACATTTTCATTAAAATAGTGAGTATTCCGACTTGACAATTTTTTAGTAAGGAATAGAAGTCTTGACCGTTTGTGATTTTTATGTGTCTTGGTCTCGGTCTTGGGGTTCAAAGTCTTGAACTTGGTCTTGTTGTTCAAAGTCATGGTCTTGGTCTTGGTCTTGAAGTTCAAAGTTTTGGCCTTGGTCTTGGTCTTCAGGTTTAAGGTCTTGACAACAAGACTGGCAACAGTGCAAAATGGTTTGACCAGAAATTATCAATCCACAGGTGAAGGCCAACTAGATTTGAACCCAGTTGCATGAGTAATAGGGGCAAACATCCACTGGTCCCCTAAAATATTTAGAGTGCACCATGATCATCTTTCTTGACCATATGTTATCAAAGAAGCTCATTTTAAAACACTTTTTAGGATTGCAACTTGATCAACTGCTTTAAAAAGATAAAACACTGTAAAAGTGAATCAGTAGATCAGTCTAATGTTGCAATCATGTGTCCAATTTTCAAAGCTCATTTCAGGCAGATACAATGATAGGATGAAGGATTCAATTTATCAACATTCTTTAAAAATTCAAAAAAATGAGAGACAAGGATAATGTACGAGATTGACAAGATTGTATATATAAGGAATGGGGCAGGCCTCCAAAGAAGAAGTCAAGATGGGACTTGAGTGGCATAAAATCCTAGGCATAGGAGATGCTCTACTTAATAATAGGTCAAAGACTGGAAAGGACTTCCACCGGACTAGCATGTGTCTCCCTCTCCCGTTCTTCCTCTCTACACTACGCGACCACTCAGAAACTAATAATTTCATCACTCTCTGCTGATTACATCTTCCACCTCAATTTCCTACTTCCCTGTTGTATCCCTTCACCCCCTCGCCGCATCCCTTCCTCCAGCATCCCACGTCCAATGCTATTCAACAGCTGAAATTGCAATGCAATATGCAGGTGATGCAGGTTTACCACCTGCTACCCAAGGTCCACAATGGACAAAAGACGAGACAGCAATTAAAACCACATCCGTCCAATTGTGCCACCAGCAGAATGGAGATTGATAGACGGAGGAGAAGCGACGAACCGACACAAGATTACGGGAATCGGAGGGAAGAGATGGAAGGAAGGAAGGACTGGAGCAGGTGGAGAAGGAGGACAAGGAAAGCCGCAGCCGAGTCTGCTGCTCACATTGATGCAACAAAAATGCCAGTCACATTTTCCTGGATTATTCCACTGAAGAAGCTTTTACAGTTAAAATCCTATAGCCTCCGTTCCTGCCCAATGCTATGCTGGAGCAACTAACTGGAGAAGGAAATGAAAGCAAAAGAGAGAGTGGCAGAAGAAGGAGAAGGACAAAAACAGAAGAAAAGCAGAGAAAGAGAAGAGAAGTATACATTTGTTTCTCAATTGGCTTTGGCAGATGTAAACCGGTGGAATGGTCTAATATAGCAACACTGCTACAAGACTGAGGGAGGGAAAGGCCGGGAAATACCAATGTAAAAACAATGCCATGCAAATTAACACCAAAAAGGAAATGCGTTGCAAATTAGAAAGGAATTCGAAGAAAGTCGTGCCTGGAACTGATTCAGGAATAGTAGAAAAAAAATACGACAGGCTTTGGAATTTTTGGCTAACAAGTTACATTCTAAAACAAGTTCTGAGATGTTGACTTTCGTTGATTGTATCTTTGCTGGAAAAGTTGTTCATGTTCCTGAGTCTTTCTATGGACCAAAATGTGAGAATGTGTAGTAAGTCTAATTTAGATTCTGTTTATCCTATCTGCCCAACTCTGAGATAAACCATGGCTACTTTACTAATAACAGTGCACCTGAGCTCTTTTAGAAGAGTCCAGGCCTCTCTTTCTGTTGGCAAAGTTGTGTCAACAAGAAGGCTCTACTTCAGAGAATTAGGCAATTGCTGTAGGAGGCAAAACCAGAGCTGGATTGCTTAACTTTAATGTGGGACGGTGCCAACACCAAGATTTAAACCGTTAAGTAGGACCTACCCAATTGTGTAACTCCTCTATGTAGGAAATTTCAAGCCCACTTCTTATGTCAACGGTTCCTGTGAGTTCTGGTCAGACCCCAGAACTCCACAGAATCAGTAAGGAGAGGTCAATGTCTCAATCACTACCCTGACTGACCGTATTAACATTTAAATAAATTCCTTAACATAATGACCACAGGCTGCGTGCGGTCTTCGCCCACAAATTACAGTTGATTGGAAAAGTGGATGAGGAGGAAAATGAAGGTAACAATTATCCACCACAGGAGTTAAACTGGCTGCAAGTATGAACACCTTCAAAACAGCCCAGATACATCATTATCATTTACATGTAGCACTTAACAACAAGCTGCATTGGTTCCCAGTCGCTTTTAGTACACTCTCAGTCATCATTAAAGTGTAAAGTAGGCATGTTTTATCAAATAATTTGAAATAACTAACTAAAAGCCAAGCCATACATGTGAGATGACCAACAACTACCCTGTACCTATAGTAACATGATACAGAAGTTTAGATTCGCTGGCACGAAAATTAAATTAAAATTTTACAGGAAATTAAATTCTCTTCAGAAGCTAATCAGAGCTTCTATTCTTCTCAAAATCATAATGTCAAACCAAAGAGATAGAAAAATGAGAAAGCCAATTGACAAGATGGCAGTTATTTTGCTGAAACAACAGACAACGAAGCAATAAAAGTGGATGACCATTTCAAATTATGTTTATGGCTTATTATCATTGTGGTGGATATTAAAAACCTCGATGAGAACAAGAGCAATCCGGAGAGATGGAATGAGACATGGAAAATGGCATCAGTGCATAATTAGCACAAAAGGAGTGTTTAATATGCCAGGAAATTGATTCGGTTCCACAGGACTGAGTGGTACAAAGTAGTCTTGAGCAAAGACTGTGTTGGAGCTCGGCATTCCTCCGTTCCTCGCTCTCTCCTTCTCGTCTTCCCTCCATCCATCCATCCTTCCATCGAAATTCTTCATACATGACCTTAATCCCTAGGAAGGAATAAATAACACGCGTTTCCATGTAATCTAATTAGTCAGAGTTCCTTCTTCTTCTTCTTCGCAAGCGTCCAACATAAATAAGGGAAGACAAGAATGAACCAGTGAAGCTAACTAAACAAAACCACATTTTCCATGGTGAGCCAATCATAACACAACTGTAGCAGGTGCCGTCGTTTATCCCCACTGCACAAGCAGCGCACAGTCTTAGCTAGTGCATATCCACACACCATATATCATCATGACTTTTTACCAGAGATGTAGTACTTGGTACTTTTACTTGCACTCGAGTACAACTCGTGTAAAGTTTTCAAGTACTTGCACTCGTACTCGTACTTGAGACCTAAGTACTGGGAAACAATGACAGTTTTTACCTGCGCTCGGATAGGTTACCAGTTAGCTTTGCCTTTTAGTCAGTAACTCTTTTGGCAGTTTTTTATTTATTTGTGAATACCTGTGTTAAGATGGACTGCATCTTGATCAGAATTTCCTTCCTGTTGTTTTGTTAAAATGCCACACATGGATGGTGATAATATTTAATAATAAAAATATAAATATTCCTAGAGTCGTAAAGTTTGCTTATTATAGCCTAAGTACTTGTACTCGTACTTTATCTTGAGACATAAGTACTTGTACTTGTATTGAGACCTAAGTACTCGCACTTGTACTTGAGACCTAAGTACTTGTACTTGTGATATAAATACCTGTACTCATACTCGTATACTTGAGACATAAGTACTTGTATTTGCACTTGAGACCTAAGTACAACCCAAGTACCTGAAACATCTATGTGTTTTAGTGTAAATCTTACAATCTTTCCCATAAAATGTTGTTAAAATGCCACACATGGATGGTGATAATATTTAATAATAAAAATATAAATATTCCTAGAGTCGTAAAGTTTGCTTATTATAGCCTAAGTACTTGTAATCGTACTTTATCTTGAGACATAAGTACTTGTACTTGAGACCTAAGTACTCACACTTGTACTTGAGACCTAAGTACTTGTACTTGTGATATAAGTACCTGTACTCATAGTCATACTTGAGACATAAGTACTTGTATTTGCACTTCAGACCTAAGTACAACCGAAGTACCTGAAACATCTATGTGTTTTAGTGTAAATCTTACAATCTTTCCCATAAAAGTATGCTACATAAACACTCTGTTACACTGTTCACATTACTTTACATCTTGCACCAATTTTCATCTTACACTAATTTACATCTTATAATACTTTGCATCTGATATTACTTTACACCAACGTTAGGTGAAACTGTTTTCATAAGCTGGATTCGCTGGTTTATATTAATGGACAAAAGACGTTCTTTTCTTATCACAGGAAGCAATCTACTAGTCTTGAATACTTAATCAGTCTTTTGCAGTCAATCTTCATCAAAATGAAGACAGCTGGACAGATTTCCCGTCAGCCTGGACAAATTGACAAACCACTGGGCCAAAACTCGACATGTTTAAATGTTAAACAGTGCTACTAATGTTTTCTGCAGACAAAAAGCCAATCAGACTTACAGAGATTAAGACCTCCAGTGGCTCCTAAATAACACAGCAAAAGGCAGCAAATGAATGTCATCGACTCCGCTGATGCCCAAGGACCATGATTGCTTCTGCATCCACTCAAAGTCGATAAGATGCACATCCTAAAATATACACAATTAATATAATATAATAATGACAATTTTAATTTTGTTTGTCCTGAGGTAGCTATGATCCCTCAGGCTCTGAAAACAATGTCCTGATAAAATAAAATGAACATCTAGAATGGCTTATAACTCGTCAAGTTCTATAGCTGAACAAAAGTGCCACAGAAAGCACAGGTAGCATTGTAAGAGGATGGAAGCACAAGTAGCATTGTAAGATGATGGAAGCACAAGTAGCAGTGTAAGATGATGGAAGAAGTGGCAAGCTATTTTAGGTCTCCAGAAATTTGAGTTATAAGCAATAAGCAGCACCCAAAGTCCTTAATGAAATCCAACCCATTACTATTGATGGAACCAAGAGTCTCGAATGCAAATGGTAGTATATTTTAATATTGCATTGGTAATTTGATCTATGGTTTTTCTTTGATGCATTAGCAAGGCAGCTGAAAGACTAAAGCAGCATATATGAGATTTTAACAATTTTATGACAACGTCAAGGTGTCAGCCTCATTCATTCATTCATTCATTCATTCATTCATTCGTTATTTTCATTCAGTTATTCATTCAGTCATTCAGTTAGATCATTTATATAGCACCCTTTCAAGACTTGAAGTCCAAGCCATTCAGTGGTTTATAATTGGAAGCTGCAAGGCTCATGTATAAGGGGACTGCCGGTAACTTGAAAGTCTCAGTCACAAATGGGTGGTGGAAGACAAAAACACCTTCACAATTATTCAAAATCATAGTATTGAACACGAAACCAATTCTCATTTCATTCTCAAAAGCCAGTCTTTCATAGGGACTGTGTTGCACTTGGGGACATGGGTTCAGCAGAAATTGCCATAGAGCAGGCACTAAATGAAATACAGTGTAATCATACAGGAATCACAAACCACTGAACAAGCTCTGATGTGCATGCTGCTGAAGTCATTAAGAGCACTGGTTGTTTGTACCAGGCATTCTTAGGAAGCAGTTACCATGGCAACAAGGAAGTGCCTCCTGTCCAAATGGCTCCAATCATAGGAAGCACACAATCCCACCATATCCTGGACCTCAGATTCAATTTTATGAAAGCCTATATCTGAAGATAATATTCTAACTGGAGAAGGAGGAGGAGAAGGAGAAGGAAGAAGAGGGGATCAAGTGATGGGAAGGTAATATTCCAGCAGCTTCCCTGACTGGCTTCCTATAATAGGTGCACGTATAGCATCACGGTCATAGCTTGATGAAATGATGGTCAGGACTGAAATTGTATCTGGGCCTAAAACACAGTCCCTCTGTAGCCAGGGAAAGGGTGTGGTAAATGACCCCAGAGTAGACTAATTAGATCTTCCTGGGTTCTACTTTTTATCAGACTGACGCTAATACTCCTCCCCTCCTCCTCCTCCTCCTCCTCCTCCTCCTCCTCTTCCTCCTCCTCCTCCTTGTCCTCCTCCTCCTCTTATTCCTCCTCGCACTGCTTCTCTAAACTCTATTCTTCAGTTGGTCCATATTAACAATCTCAACCTGGTCCTTTGATCGCTCATTTTATGACCTGAGGGAGAGAGTCAGGCCGAGGACCAGGCTCCAGCGTAAGTCAAATCTATAGCATTTTCAGTATATAGATATTCTTCACCTCCACCTCATCTCATGCTTCTGCTCTACTCCTAATCCTCCTCATTTTCTGCCAAATACTTATCCTCTTCCACTCCGGTTTCTCCTCATTTCCTTCCTCCCTACCCAATCTCTTTTTAATCTGATCAGGTCTCTGAGCCGAAACCTCACACTCATAATTACCGGATCTGGGCAATCTCCATACCCTGCAGGGCAACCCCACGGCACCCCCACCTTCCCCCATGGGGTAACCTCCCTCCACTAGACAATCTCAGTTCCAAGTAAAACAAAGCATGCAGTTCACACCAACCATAGAGATGTAGTATTCAGATCTCCATGCACCAGTCTGTTAGCATCATGAGTCAAAGATATCAAACACTCTGGGTTGAAATTACATCCACGTGATATTACAAACAAGCAAACAGTGGATCCCTTGGAAAAAACGGACATAATCTGTTTAGAGTTTCTGACCAGGAGCAATTGCCTTCGGTTGCAAGTCCGACAGGAATAATGAAATCAACTGTCATATTTTATGCCAGTTCTTGGTGTTAATTCGTCGGTAATTACGCCTAAAGGGAGGCTGAGAAGCAGCCACTGACGAGGCAGGCTTCTGGCTTTATGGTATCTTTAAACATTGAACATCTTATAGGCGGCAAGTCCAAGAGGAGTAATGAACCTGTCATGTTTTATGCCAGTTGCTGGCTCTTCTTCTACGCCATTCTAAGACAATAATTGCTTAGGTGGTGCAGAGAAATACAGTCATCAAAGACAGAAGTGTCTGGAACTGTGGAATATTTTAGGTTGTCAACAACTTATCTTCAGGCAGCAACTCCCAAGAGGAAAACTGGAATAATGTTCATATTTTCTACTTCTTCTGCTGAACAGTTCACAGAGGACCAAAATAACCAGATATTCTATGTAGGTTCCTGAGAGTATTTCTTTGCTCAAATAAATAGTTGTCAAAACCCATTCAACAACCGCATAACTTTATCTTCCGGATTTAATAACTCAACAGAAAATACCACTTTCAAATCAGAATATCAGGATTCTAAACCTGGATACATCAAAACTCAGAGGGAGACATGGCTGAAAAGGCTGTCTGGATCTGGTTTGTAATCTTGGAATCATCTTCAACAAAAACCTTACCTTTGCTGACCGCATCAGTCATGTTGCACTTGTGCACATTCTTGACCTCCGCCAACTTTGCCAAACAGCTTAAAAATGTCTGTACTATCTGTGGCCACTTCAACTGTACACTCAAAGCTTGACTACTGCCACTCTCTTTTCTACAATAGTTACTCTTCTCAAGTGAAACTTCTTCAAACAATCTACAATACTATCGGCTGTGCAATCACCAAAATCCTCAAACATCATGACATAAACTCATTCCTCAAATCCCTTCATTGGTTCAAGATCCTTCAGCGCATCCCCTCAAAATAATATTTTTTATCCATAACACATATCAAGCCTCTCAACCTTCTTAATTCACAAGCTACTCACTATCCAACCACCCATCTCTAAAAAAATTTCTCAAACCTGTCTCTGTCTTGGCCTCCAGTTTCTACTGCTCTCAAGTTCTGCAATCAGTCCTTAATCAATGCTGTGAAAGATCTGTGGAATGAACTACCAAAGGACTCGTCAGTTTGTTAATCCTCCACTGCCACCTGAAAATGTGAGCTCTCCTCCACATGTTTGTCCTCTCTCCTGGAGTGTTTCATTCAACAGTGAAAACTGAACTTTTAAAATATCCTATCCTGCACCTCATCTTTGACCTTTAAATACTACATTTATCTCAGTTAAACTCCAAAACGTACATTTCTAGGAGTATTATCTTATTATAATGTTGGGTAACTGAGGACTCCAGTCTGATATATATACAATATATATACATATATATAAATATAAATATATACATATATATATGTTTAACTGCTTGAAAAGGCCATATTAGGGAGTAGTTTAGGCGCTAGAATGATGAAATGTCAACCCAAAAGGTCTGGGGTTCAAACAACTATCAAGACAGTAAGGTAAGATATTACAAGATCTATCTGTCCCTTGGTGCAATCGGAATGGGAAGCTCACTTAAGAAGGAAGACCACTCACCCTGGCAAGCCAAGGCTAAGAAAATGAAGTGGCTAACACTTCACATTCATGGCTGCCAGTTTGCTTAAGCTCAAGGGACCCGTCTTCTTCTACCGTCACTGTGAAATAAAAGGTGATCTCATGTTGGGCATATTCCACTCCTGGGTGAAACGGCTGTGGTAGGGGTGCAAATCTCTGTCAATGTATGGGGGGAGGGGTCATAGCGACTAAAGTAGTACAAAGGTGGCTTTTTTCACCAACAAGGCCAATTTCTAGCAAGACAAAGAACATGTACTGTTGAAGCTATCACTGTCAAAATATATTAAATAATAATTAGAAATAATAAGATTCTAATGCTGCATCAGGCCCATGAGAAACTATATAATTCATGAAAACAGTCCTTTTCTAAAAATCATACTCTCTCTCCTCTCTCTCTCCTCTCTCTCCTCTCTCCCTCTCCCTCCCTCCCTCCCTCCGTCCCTCCCTCCCTATTTCTCTGTCTGTCTCTCTCTTTCTTTCTCATTTTGACTGAGCTCCAGCGAATCTGTGAGTTTCCATGGCTGACCATAATTAAATTGAGGTCTTCTATGAATTGGCATGACACTATTATTTGGTTTTAGAGCTGTATGGTTGATACCTTAAACACCTGAGAAATAATATATGAGCTACATAACAATTACTGAGCTTAGGAGCACACATAAAAACCACACCAAAGCCTCACAAAGTACTGTGAAGCTGTTAATATTTTGAAAAAGAAAATTAGTGCATTGTTATATAATTTTATGATAAGAGTTCATATGGCACTAGAATCTTTTATGATACCAAGTCTTCAAATTATTACTCTTATTTATTATTATTAATTATTAATTATTATCAATTAGTAACTTCTGTCTCATCAGTATCTAATGCAAAAGGCATCACATGATGGCGAACTAAAACAAACTCATTTTCTGAAGAACAGTCCATTAAGACAGAAAGGCAGCCTATGAGCCTCTGGTGGATAAACAATTTGAAAAAGGTAAGTCTTAAGTTGACAACAAAAGGACATAAGCGACTGAACAGAACGAACGTAAAAAGTGAGCATTCAAAAATCTAGGTCCAGCAACTAAAAAAGCTCGTTCATCAAGAACAGTTCTTGTGTTAGGTGTGCACAGAGAAAGACAATCAGGTGACATGGTGAAACAGTGATAAGTCTGGGGAATAAGAACCGAATTTAAGTAATGCAATACTTCACAGGTTTATGAAGAAATCAGTCTACTACCCTACTTCACAGGTTTATGAAGAAATCAGTCTACTACCCTACTTCACAGGTTTATGAAGAAATCAGTCTACTACCCTACTTCACAGGTTTATGAAGAAATCAGTCTACTACCCTACTTCACAGGTTTAAGAAGAAATCAGTCTACTACCCTACTTCACAGGTTTATGAAGAAATCAGTCTACTGCCCTACTTCACAGGTTTATGAAGAAAAAGTTACACTTAAAAGTACACTTTAAAATACTTTACATGTTAAGTATTAGAGTAATTCTTTTGAGCAGCAGGTTTATTGCTACTGTGACACTACGAAAGAAGTACAATGGTCTTGTGACTCCATCATGTAACACCAAATTTGAACAACTGAACAAGACAGCTTAGGCCTAGGTTTAACAACTGATCACTAGCAGTCTTTATTGCAGTTTACGTACTTTATTACAGTAACAAGCTTACTTCTGTAGATGCTACATTTAATCAGCACAGCCATGTTTAACCTTTTAATGATGAGAGGGATTAGTTTTCCATACATTTTAGTGCACGCTCGTTGTTAAAGTGTTAAATATCATTTATACTACACCAACAACATTGGTGCTATATATGGCACAATTTCAGTGCTTTTCATGAATCATGAGCTGTATTACAAAAATCACTAAAAAAAAGCTATCAGAGAACCCTCTGTGAACTTTTCAGCAAGTCCATAACAACATGACGATCACAAGAAAAAAATTCTAAAATTGCACGAAATGACCCAGACTGATGTTAATAGACTAAGAAGATAGCTCAGCTTTGTTTTGTAAACAAATATAAAGCATCCAAGTTAATATAACCAGATAGAGTGTTCAATAACCTTTAGTTTGGTATAAATATTATCTCTCTAAGTGCATGCAGGATCTGAGGTACAGCAGTTTGAACCAAACGGGTCAACGCGTTTCAGGCAAAGTTCAGTTACCAAACATCAGACACCAGTTGACCAAAAAATATAAAATTTTGGTTTTGAAAGTTTCTCATTAAAGATGAGCAGTTGTGCCAAATTTTCAACGAAATCGGAAATGATCATGACAGGCGCATCGTTGATTCCACATGGAATGACTCTGAATTTCATGTAAAGTATTTTTTAAGTTTGTTAATAAATATCATATAAATTTCAACATAAATATCATTTTGGAACTTTCATATGACGATTTATAATAGCAACAGATTTGATTATAGGTCCACATGAAAGTCACCACTGTATTCCAATAATGTCATCACTTTGTTCCAATATTATTTGTACTTAATCAATAAGTCATCCACAGACTGAATATAAAGCATCTATATTATCTGACCAGTGGCAACTCAGCAGATGCAGCAGCAGAGTTAGATGCAAATGAACTTCACAAACAGACTTCAGTTCTCATTTACTGATAGCTGCTGGAGCAGTCCACATTTTCCATCGTGAACTATTCCACAAATAACCGGTGGCACATTCTACATCTTTTAATGATGGAGCATTCCACCAATAACTGAGGATCACTTAACCATTTCAATGGTGGACCATTCCACATGAACTGGTTCAGCACTCCACCTTTTCAACAGCATGCCATTCCACCTGCTCTGTCCTATCGGATAGTGTAAAGGTCCACTGGAATATTGGTGTATCCAGGAAAAATATTTCTAGGAATTTTGGTACAGCACACTGTCTTGTCATGGGCCACAATTTAAAGGCCACATATCCATTATTATCAGGGAGCATACATCCACATATATCAAACCCTAACCAACCATACTACGTCACTGCTTGTGTACGCTGGTAATGCATATCATGTTAAGAGTTCAGAGTGGCACTTGACTACTCTTTTGAATGCAATGTCTGCTCTTAAAAACACCACAGTATTTAGAAAACATAAAGGCAACTAAACTGTCTGATATCAGAGTATGTTACTTTAGCCTACTCTCCAACACTTGCTATGCAAGGCCACATAACTCTTTAGTTATAAGCCACAGTTACTTGCTACTAGAAAACTAATGTCTATGAGTATTAAGTTCAGTTAGTTTCTGATGTCACTAGGCATAAGTTCAAACTGTTTACGTATGCTTATAATCAAGTAATTGCTGCTCTTTATATACTACCTTCCATTCTTGAGTTAACTGGTTAGCTTGCTAAACTGTCAATGCAGAGGGTGAGGGTTCAAATCTTCACCAGGCAGAAAGATATTTGTGATTTCTGGTCCACTAGCCAATATTCAGCCATAAAACTAAGCACATCATCCTTTGGAGAATTAGAGTATTGGCTAACTGCCCTAATATGCTAAGAAATGAGGTTGGCAACCCTTCATATACCCATATCTATCCCATGGGGCTGGTTTTATGGCATTCTTAGTTCTGTTTCACTCAACATTCAAGCCTGGCATAAACCTGAGAAAAACTGAACCCTGATCCCAAATGGGGCAGGCATCCAGACCAGAAAGAGATCTACAAAGACACTGAGACACACACAGAGGTACAGAGCAATACATAGACTGCTGCTCCCACAGGATACCCCTCTGCCAGCTACCGGCCAATTAACCCTTTAGGGTTGCCAAGTTCAGCAGTGACCCTGGATCCGTCGGCCTGCATATCCGGCCTCCCTTTCTTCTAATAATTTATTTTCCCAAATGCAATTTAGAGGCGGCAAGATCACAGCCAATGAATTTGCAGAGAGATTTCTGCCAAAATATGGCCAGGATCTGGTTTATAACTGAACAAACAGACAGTTATAGAGTCCTCCTCTACTCCAGATGTAGATCTCCAGGTAGGCCAGATCTTCCTTCAGCCTAACTTAGAAATTTGGTAAACAGGTTGCCATTAGATTTCACGTTCTTAATACCATCATCTATTGTCAGAAGCTTCATATTTTCCAATAATAACAGGTACTACCTGTGCTATTCGCCTTTCTTTCAACCCAATTTTTATTCTGGGGCCACTTTCACTCAATTAGGCAACTGTCAATAAAATTGCTTAACGACAAGAAGGTGCATTGTGTATTGGAGATTATGACATATCTCTTTGCACTGAGCATCTGCTCTCTGATGTGGGACTTCTCTTTGTCTAATCTGCTCAAGCTGTTGTGAAACTATTGTCAGTTATGATTTACAGCTACCCTGCAGACCACCTGCAACATGTTTCTCTGTACCGGTAATTAATTACTCAGAGTTCACTCAGTTCACGATTTTCACCAATGTTTTGTGTTCTAGATAATGGCACTACACAAGCTAGTACCAGAGATGTATTCTCGATCTCTGGATGGTCTTGAGACCCACCTGTCTTGTCTCAGCCTTGGTTTCAACTGGATCTTGGAGCAGGGATCTCAGGTCTCCTGTTAGTCTCAGGGTAGGGTGTAACTTTGGTCTCATCTTGGTCTTGCCTGTTACGGTCTTACTAGTTTAAATTGAGATTTAGCACTACACAACTTAAGGCTGGGTCAGTATTATAGTAATAATACTTTCTGCCTATGTGTCATGTGGAAGTTGGGCTCAATGTAAACTATGAATAGGCTATAAATGTAATCATTGATTTCCAGAGTAGAAGACTGTAGATACTAAGTTACCTACTACAGGAATATAGTACTACATGTCAACGTAGGACAGCAGTAGAAAGCAGTGACATCAATTGACATCCGTCCGTCCTACTCACTCTCTGCTGTTTAATTCAGTAATTTGATTTCATTGATGGATGACTTCATAGGTCACATAAGGGCCTCTGATAAACAAGTCCACAACTTTGTGCAGCAGTTTTCAGTCTGCTATAGTTGGACATTCTTTGAGTATAATTAGTGATAACAGTTACTAAAGTTGATAACTGGTTTGCAAGACAGGAAGTAAAGAAAAACAAAATTAAGATTCATTCACTCATTCATTTATTCATTCATTCAGAACATTATACAAGGCCCTAAGTACAAAGACAATATCTACCAACAAATTATCAAATTATTAAATACTATTGAGAATCCTCCTATTAAAGGAAGTCACCATTAAAAGTGATGCAAATGATCAAAATGACTCAGTAGAACAAAGTCCAGTCCATTCCTTGATACACTGAACTGTTGGATAGAAAGTTCTAAGGTTTACCATGTGTAAAACAGTGTAAAAGTCACCTTCAACTATAGGCCCACACTCATCTTAGTTTTGTCTCATAGTCAAACGTCTAAGTCTCACCTTGGTCCCCATGTCTCCATATTGGTCTCGACTCATGACTGAGGTCTTGTTCTCAGTCTTATCTCAGGGATGGGCTATCTCGGGTTGCATCTCAGTCCTAAGGGTTTCATGTGCATAGATTAAAGTTTACAGAAGTTCACAAACAGACTTATGAATAAAAAAATTTTCAGACAAATAAATACAATTAGGCTCAAAAGGTATTTCTCCTGTATATATACATATACATGTATGTGTGTATATACATACATACTGACAATGCAGAAGAGATCATCACAGAATATTCCCTATAAATATAATGTAAATTATAAATATAATGCCTAAGTGGTTCATTAACTCAACTGCCTTTGAAGAAAATAAAATCACTACAATATACCAATCTGTTAAACTGTCATTTGACGAACAAAATTCCGTCTGCACAGATTGTTATTAAATGAAAATTTCTATCACTTAATTATTAACAGATTTATCAAATTTACAACATTCTAATAATTATCAGTTGTCTCAAATGATAAGCTGATGCATTCAAGTGTAAAGAATAGACCCATCAACAGCGAAATCAGTCAGTTCGAATCTGTCTGTCTGAATGTCTCTGTCTGTCTGTATGTCTCTGTCTGTCTCTTTATGTGTGTGTGTGTGTGTGTGTGTGTGTGTCTGTCTGTCTGTCTGTCTGTCTGTCTGTCTGTCTGTCTGTCTGTCTGTCTGTCTGTCTGTCTGTCTGTCTGTCTGTCTGTCTGTCTGTCTGTCTGTCTGTCAAACCTCAGCAACGTACACCATGCCTGATATTCTGATAAGAGCGCGTTATCCGAGACTTTCGATTGCTTTATCATACAACAGAAGACCGCGCGTAAGTCCTACCTGGCAAGTGGCATGTTTAACCCTCTAACAGAGATCCTCTGATCAACCACGACTGGCTTACGTGCAAGGCAGATTCAGGCGACGGAATGCCACAACACAGCACAAGCGTCAAGGCGGTTCGTTTTCATTCAATCGAAATAATCCAGATCTCCTTCAGGGAGTCGTCTTCAATTACCGCTAATTCGTCGGACAATCGCTTTCTTTTTTGGCTGTCACAATTAAGTTCCCATCAATCCTCATCAACGTCATGCCATCGATGATATCGACCGGTCTACGCTAAACTTCGAGTCATTCCAGATTATCCCATTCCACTCGTGACGAACTGTTTGGAAACAAAGTTGAACGCATCGCAACACCCAACACTCGCAAACGTCTCTCTCCATCTGGCGTATGTCGTTCCTCCGAGCGACTGCTTCAGCAGCAACGGCGGCAACAACCTTTCTCCCCTGGGAGAAAAAATGTTAGCCAACTGTATCGGACGAGTCCACTCGCACTGGAGGAGACAAAGGTATGACGACGGTATCAGATGAAGGAAGCTTCGCGCTCGCGCTCTTGGAGCTGCTGCTGCTGCGGCTGGTGGTGATGGTGGTGGCGATGTTTATTCAACAGGAGTTTAGTTCGGGTCTGTTTGAAGTTTCACAGCCGACAACACTGATTAGTCCGTTCCCTTGGCGTCTGCCCAAAGCGTCTCCACCACTGAATCTCCCATAAGACATGGCACCCCACGCGTCGAGGCACGTGATCGCGCACTCGATATGGCCCTGAGTGACTAGATTGAGGTCGCGGTCAGCTTTGCCCCTCGGGTCACAAGAGATGGCCAGATGTGGTTTATGGTGTGCTAATTAAACCATCAAACACTCTGGTAATAGCACCTTAAAGAAAGAATTGATAGATGAATAGCATCTTCAATTTTCACCTTTTGTGAATTGCTTTTCCCTTTCTCATCACCTTTGTCTTCTTGCTTTTATTTACTGATCAACAGCGGTTGAGTCAAACTTTCAACTGTCAAAGAGAGTATAGGTCTCAAATTTTATTCACTTTAACCTACCTTGCATTTTGTCTAACCACTTTATCATCTGTATAGAGTGTATTAATGTAGTATCTTTATCTGTTAAAAAATATTCGTTTAATATCTTTTTCCTTTATTTGTCTTATTGGCCTGAATGTTGACATTATCTGGATAGGGCGCTTCTTAAATGCTGTCACTGAGGATTATATTGCTATATGTTAAAACTATAAAGGTACAAATCCACGTCCAGTGGCATGTGTGTAATTTTGTATCATGTACAAAACTGTGCGTGGTCAATGCAACCTTTGTTAACGAAGTCTGCTTAGATTGTATTGCGTTATGTCCACAGCCAATCCCAGACGGCGCTTCTGAACACGGGCCTTGGACTGGTAGCCGCATAGAAAGCCTACCAGAGGCGCCGGCAGCGTGACGCACTGGACGCACGTGCGTCCACCCACCAAATCGAATCCACACAAGGATAAGGCATCGCATCGATATTTTTGACAATTTCACTGTGTAATTTTGGTTTACCAGAGAGTAGGCCTATGTATAAATAATATCATAATGATATCTTATGCGTGTGTTATACTGTACTTTATGAGTCACTCTGACTCTCTGAGTCATTTTTCAGTGTATGACTACGAGTGACAGACAGGAGAAGGGTGTGGATGGGAGGAGACAGGAGGGGTTTGCGTCCAATTTTTTAAAACTTGGCGGCGCCCCTGAAGCCTACTGTCGTTGTTTGCTACAGTAGGCACCCAGCGAAGAGATTGTCAAAATTCATGTAAGTCTTCTGCAAAATCCAGGCCTTCTCGGAATGTCCACGTGGTCAGTTACTGTCTACGGCTGCAAGTGATCAGATGAAGGTAGCTGATACCTTCATCCATCTCTGCAGCCACATTGTTCACAGCGAATTCAGTAAACAGGATATTAAACACGGAACTCCTGCATGTTCTCTCTGGTTAAAAACATCTAGCGCTTTACAAATGAACAGAACACCAAGCTGTTGATATATATATATATATATATATATATATATATATATATATATATATATATATATATATATATACTTCAGATGCATAAGTGCTGCCGGACTCGTCTACAGTTGCAAGGTTAGACCACAGAACCTCTGAATAACAAGTTCGACATCTTCTGCATATATTAACTACACAGATCCAGGTTGGAAATTGTCGGGGAGTTAGGGGGTTCAACCAACTAGTCTTTATCAGGAATCCCACAGTTAATTCTTCATTGCACACCCCAGGGGGTCGTTTCCAACCCCCTCAGTTGTGCTAGTGTGATTTCCCATTATTTGACTCCGAGTCTCAGGCAAAGAGAAGAAAGTTCCACGGTGTGTCATGTGTGGTAATGGTTTATTGTGAGATTTGTGACCATGTGAATTGTATAGCCTACTGATAAATTTGGCGATGAAGGTGATTCGTTTTAGTTTTGCTCACCTGAAGTCCCGTGAAAGCTATTGAGATGCGTCGTCGAGTTTCACCCTTGAATTGACCCCGGCAGCCTGGTGTGCGTTTAGATTTTTGATCCAGCCTTGTAAGGGGGCAACATAATTGGATGGAATTCTGTTGCTTTATTCTGACTGTCACCAACTATCAGCAAATGCGAACGACGCACCCCTTCCCATTCTCCCCTAGCCCTCCCTCCCTCCCTCCCTCCCATTCCCACTCCCTCTTTCCTACCCTCCTCCTCGAATCATTCAACACAAGTGAGCGTATAAATTAACAGAAAACTCGGTCACCCCTCTTTTTCTGTTCCCTGGCAATCCCCTACTTTTCCTTCCCTTTCCCTAGCCCGCATCAACCACCTCCCTCACTCACCTCTCCCTTGTTCGTCTCTGCCAAACGCCCTCTTGCCTTTTCCGACAGCTGGAAATCCATGATGACTGCTAATTGAAGAGAGACCCCATCATTTCCAGCGCACTTAATCCCTTTGCAACCGCCCTCACCAGCTCAGTCCACCTCAAAGGCCGACTTAGCGAGCGGGTATTCATAGGGGTCATGCCATTTCTCCCTCGCTCTCCCACCCCAGTGTCCTATTGTAATTCTTGCCGTGGCTCCGGCCCTTGTCAGGCCGGGCACTGACAGGTCACCTGCCAATATTCGGCGAACTTGGCGCTTGCCGAGCCGCACGTCCATTTGGCTGTTCTTCAAAACGAGACTGGTCTTAATGTCGCCTCTCCACCCACCCCCTGACCAGCGAGGGCCGCGTGACATGGCACTGGCACTCGAGGGACCGGGGAAATGGGTTCACTCCCCCTGCCATTTCAACCTAGGCAGGACACAGATGCGCGTTATTCGCACTCACAACCTCGCTCTTCTAATCACCTATCCGCCCTACCGTCAGTACACTACACCCTTCCCCAGTCGCATGTTACGCCTTCCTCACAGTCATCAGCGGAGTCAGCCAGGTGATGATCGAATGACTCACCTTTACACACGTGGGTATAATCCTGCTGATAGGGTATACGTCGTGTGAAAATGCAGCGGATCAGTAAATGAAAAGGGTGTCGTCATCATCATGTCACTGGATTGCTGTGGTCGTGTCTGCGCCTCGGCCGAACGATCGCTCGACCTTACGACTATGCTTCCAAGGCGTTTCTACAGGGGCATATAATAAGTGCGTAATGAGTGCAAGTGTACCTTTGGCCATACTTGCAGAAGAAGGAGGAAGAGGAGGACGAGGACGAGGACGAGGAGGAGTACGAGGAGGAGGACGAGGAGGACGAGGACGAGGAGGACGAGGAGTACGAGGAGGAGGACGAGGAGGAGGACGAGGAGGAGGAGGAGGAGGAGCGGCTGAGCGGCGCTGATGAAGCCAATTCCTTAAGTTATAGCTTGAGAGGTTGCCATGAGTATGAACCATTAGCGCTTTATGTTCTTAACCTCGACATTTGAGGGCGAATTTCCAGTCTTCTCCTGTGACAGTGAACGGTTAGTGTACTCATGTAGTTGAGTTCGCTAGGGGTCGCAACTAGACCGAAATCCTAAAACAAATTTCTGCCCTGGTGGGAATTTGAACCCTGACCTCTCTGTTGCAAATACGGCACGCTGACCGCTAGCCTATCGCGCACCCTTGGACATACTTGACTGAATGGAAGACAATGTCTGACCGAACAATGGGAATTGATGGAGCTACGAAGAAACCGTCGCGCCATTGCAACGTCTGCACATCATTAGGCAATGCAAACTGGAAGGCGCTAATTAAAAATTCACGATTAGCTTACCTTAATTGTTGCATAATGAACAGTATACAACCTATTAAGCCTCTCAATTTTGAATACGCCCTTTTAGCCCCTTTGGCTGAGCTGATGAAGCCAATTCGTCGGACTAAAATCGCCAGGGACTAACGTCGACTTGTGCGCTAAATTCTATTCCAGTTAGACCTGTAACGGCGTGTAGGTCTACACAGATGAACAGCACCGTCTGAATAATTAATGAGCGCCTGCGGTTATGAAGGCTGCTAAGCAAAGAAATGGCGGTCAGCTGCTGCTCAACGTAGAAACTAGAAGCATTGCCCCGACAGCGATCTATCTTCTAACAGGTTTCTTTATCTTCTCGACTTGGTCAGCACTCGGCTGAACAGCATGAGTCCCAACAGTCAGCGGCCTACGCCATATTCTGTGCAAGTGGCTAAGTTGCTGTTCAACGTGTCATAACAAAGATGATTAGCGTCGCCCTCCTCCTTTCTCCAGGCGTGGGACTGGCAATGCCAGAGTATGGGGAGTGACGGAGTTATTATGTGCAAGTCGGTGATAGCAGTTTATATGCCACATCACGAGAGTATAGTCCGGTTGCAAATCAGAATATTTTTCTACATGACACGTAGTCCACACAAATGCGTTGGCCTATACAAATTGGGTCTAATAATGTTTGTGTCGCCGTTACCTGATTCACATGACCAAGATTTTGTGTCGTCTTGGCGTTAATTTGCAATGTGACCCGAACAGCTATACACAGTAGTTGGACTCTCCTGTCGCCGAGCGCACAATACCCCATCCCATGAAAATCGCCAGCCATCTCTGAAATCACATGTGCATGTATTTCGTTAACATTATCTTCTCTTCTAGAGTTACTTATGATGCTCTTTGAGCCTCTTTCTTCTTCCCTTTCTTTTCTTATTCTTCTCCACTTTCTTTTCTTCTCAACAGCCGATCCAGGGCAACTGAGGCATGCTATATAAAGGTCATGAAAATTCTAGTTAACTGAAAACAGGGTTGCAATAAAACTATGTTGCATTAATAAAAAAAAAATCAAAATTCCTTGGCAAGTCATTACAATCTGTTAGCACGAAACGTTGAGGCAATATGATAATTTATTATTGCGCTGAACCAAAAAGTTAGCTAAACATTTCCATTGAACATTGATGAGTCACCAAAAATATTTACGATAGAAGATGGTTGTTAAATGCCCGATGCCAAAAGAAAAAAATAATTAAATGAATCCGAGACTTCGAAATTTTTAAGATGAACGTTCTACTGACTAAAACGAGGTTGTCAAATCTTCAGCATAGTCCCCCTCCCAACCCTATATGCTAACTTTTTTATCTTCGTACAATAAACTTCAAATAATTGACTTCATCCATTTCGTCCTTCTTCAGTTACTCTCCTGTTTTCTCTGTCCCCTCGACTCCCATTACACTGTACTCTCTTAATGTTTTATCTTTATTATTATCCTTATTTTCAACTTTCTTCTCGTATATTGTCCCCTTCGTCAATCATCCAATACCGATGGGGATCTCTGGCAATATCGTGAGTTTGCATCCTAAATTACGACTCCTCTGCGGAAATGTAAAATATCTCATCCCTTTTCTACATCTTATTTTCGCCTCTCCCTTTTCCACTTCACCTCTATTTTCTCTTAGTTTTCCTTCAACTCCATCCTGTAGCCTACGTATCCACTTTCTCTGATAGCCACTTTTTCTTTTCTTTATCTCCATCTCCCACCTCTTCATTTTCATCCTTCTCCAGGTACTCCTCTTCTGTTTTATGTTTCAGCTCTCATCCTTCTTATCTTTTTCGGTACGTCTTCAGTTTCCTCCTCCTCTTCCTACAACTACTCCTCCTCCTACTCCTCCTCCTCCTCCTACTCCTCTATCTCCTTCTCTTCTTTCTCTTATTCCTTTTCTCCTCTTTCTCCATCTTCCTCCTCTGAATCTTCATGTTTCTTTTGCATTTCTTTCTCCTTTTTCTTCTCCTGCTCGTCCATCATCTTTCTACTCCTCCTCCTCCTAAACCTCCTCTTCTACTTCCTCCTCCTCCTCCTCCTCCTCCTCCTCCTCGCCCTCCTCATTCTCCTCCTCTTCCTGAACGAATGACGACATACATCTGCAAATGTTGAACCCTAAGGGACAGGCGGCGCATTCATAAATCGCCTTTCTCTGTCGTCAGCGGACATGCGTCACCCAGCGCCACCCTCCACCTGTCCAACATCCCACCAGAAATGTCGTCTGACTTCCAACTCATGAACAGATTGATGTTCAAGATTCATGACTCGAGCCGTCACTGTCTGTCCTCTGAGCAACGAAACGTGAGTAAGTGAGCAGTGAGTGAATGAAAACTTCCGATGCATGTGCACATTGGGATCGACACGATTTGTGAGTGGGGCCACTGACGAACGAATCCAGAAGGGGACAAGTAATGAAGATTTCTTTCTGTGTCGCCAAAAATTCTGACAAACATTTTGGTCGTCGGGAATTAGTTTGCAAGTCGCCAACATTTATGATGACTTCTTTTTACTCGTCGTGAATTTCTTGGGTTTCTTAGTGAGTCATTGTCGCTTTCGTTGTCTTCGTTCTTTTTGCTTTGTCATCTTTTGTCGTTGTCGCGTAATCGCGGTCGTTGTCATCATTTTTCTTGCAGCCACTATTGTCGTCCTCTTCGCCATTGTCGTCGCCGTCGTAGTCGTCGCCTGGTTAATTGGAAAACTTTGTCCACTGCTTCGCTTTTCGGTGCATAGTAACTGTTTGCAATCAGTTTCGATTGACATTCGACAACGATGACCCGAATGACAGTCAGTCTGTCTATCTGTCTGTCTGTATCTCTTGCATCCGTCCGTCCGTCCACCGACCATCCGTACGTCCATCCGTTCTTTCGTCCGTCCGTCCGTCCGTTCGTCCGTCAGTCCTTCCGTTCGTCCGCCCCTCCGTCAGTTTGTCCGTCAATCCGTCCGTCAGTTCTTCCGTCCGTCCGTCAGTCTTTCTGTTCGTTCGTCAGTCCTTCCGTCCTTTCGTTGGTCCATCAGTTCCTTCGTCCGTTCGTCCGTCAGTTCGTCCGTCCGTCCCTCAGTCCTTCCATCCTTCCGTCCGTCAGTCCATCCGTTCGTCCGTTCGTTCATCAGTTCCTACGTCTGTCCGTCCGTCAGTCTGTCCGTCCGTCCGCCCGTCAGTCCTTCTGTCCTTCCGCCCGTCAGTCCTTCCGTCCGTCCGTCAACTCGTCCGTCCGTCCGTCAATCCTTCCGTCCTTCCGTCCGTCAGTCAGTCTTTCCGTCCGTTAGACCTTCCGTCCGTCCGTTCGTCCGTCCATCCGTGAGTCCTTCCGTCCTTCCGTCCGTCCGCCCGTCTGTCAGTCCTTCCGTCCGTTAGACCTTCCGTCCGTTCGTCCGTCCTCCAGTCCTTCCGTCCGTCCTTCCGTCCGTCCTTCCGTCCGTCCTTCCGTCCGTCCGTCCGTCCGTGAGTCCGTCCGTGAGTCCGTCCGTGAGTCCGTCCGTCCGTCCATCAGTCCGTCCGTCCGTCCTTCCGTCCGTCCGTCAGTCCGTCCGTCCGTCCGTCAGTCCGTCCGTCAGTCCGTCCGTCCGTCCGTCCAGTACTTGGCACCTCATCCGTGATTACATCGTGGATAGAGAATAGTTCTACGTCGTCGCATTGTACAAAGATTAATTCAGGAGACCTTCTGCTGCCGTATGATGCAGATGCAGTCGCAAAATAATGATTCCGGATGCTTGATCCGACTCATCAAGTCACTCCTCCTCCGCAGCCAAGGCAGCGGAAGACATCCGCAAGTCACGTGACCAGGTTCCACTTGCCTTATCCGTTGTTACAAGGCATCGAAATTCATCAGTCTGTATATACTGCCCCGCAGTCTATGTATCGGCATACCGGTACTGTCCCTTAGTCAACCGTTTCCTTGCAATACTGTCCCCCAATCCGTGTCTTCGCATACTCCTAGTCCATTTGGGCGAATACTAGGATTGCGTTTTGGTGCGCCATTAGTTATTAGGAAAATTCATATATACACACAGTCCTGAATACATACATATATACAAACACACGTATACCTGATACATAATACCTACACATAATACATATATACATATGCACACATGCTTACATAGGCCTGCAGACATAGCCTACATGCATGCATGGGATCTGCATGGGATCTGCTCTTGTACATTTGTACATCTTGGAATTGTTCTGCCTTCTAAGGCTTCTATACGAATCTTCCTTTCAGTCTAGTCTACATCCACCTGCATCTTTACACGCAATCCATGTTAATCGTTATGTATCTTAAGATGCGATTGTATCCTACTGTGGCCCCTTCACAATTCTCTTGCTCTCCCACGTTCCTCTATTGTCCTATATCAGTCGGATCTTTCCGTCCGTCCGTCCGTCCGTCCGTCCGTCTGCCTCTCTGTCATTGTCCGTCTGTCCGCCCACCCATTCGTCTCTGTGTTCATTGATGGAGCGCCGGTAGCTCAGTGGACTCATCTGATCGAATATTCAGAGAAAATGAGATTCCTTCTAGAAGACAATCCATCCCAATATGAGAGGCAGTTGCATCCGTCTCCAGCCCAGCATCACCACCACCAGCAGCAGCAGCCGTGGATGCCTTGCCACGTCGTCTATCAGAGAAGACGACGACGACGAAAGATGCTGCGGCAGAAGAGATGGAAGTTTAAATTATTCATCATGGTGCTCACCGTGGGCGAGAAGCATTTCTGGCGCCACCTACCGTTATCCATGCCACTGCCTCTTCCGCCTCATCTACGGTGTCTCTCTCCGTGGATGCTTCCGACTCCGTCTGGTTGTTCCTCTGCCTTTCTGTCGATCTCTGACTCTGTTTGGCTAGGTCTTTATTTATGGCGTAGTCAACGTCGTCGTTGTTTTGAATGATAGACGCCGTCGTCGTCGTCATCATCATCAGTGTCACTGCCAACAAAACGTCTACTGCAGGTGAAGAGAGTTGGAGAAAGTTAGTACGGCGCTCGAGCACCATCGACATATTCCAAGAGGAGGAGGACGAGGACGAGGACGAGGACGAGGGAAGGACAAGGAGGAGCAGGAGCAGGAGAATGGGAGGATGAGAAAGAAGAGACAGATGAGGAGCCGGGGAGGAGCAGGAAGGGAATAGGAGTAAAAAGAAGAAGTGGAGAAGCAGGAAGAAGAAACTGAAAATAGAAGGAGGAAGAGGAGGAGGAAGAAGAAGGAGAAGAAGAGGAGGAGAAGGAAGAAGAAAGAGAAGAAGAAGAAAGAGAAAGAGGAAGAAGAAAAAGAAGAGGAGGAGGAGGAAGACGAACAAAGGATGAGGAGGAAGCAGAAGAAGAAAGAGAAGAACAGGAGGAGGCAGAAGAAGAGCAGGTGGAGGGGGAAGCAGAAGAAGAAAAAGAAGAACAGGAAGAAGAAGAACAAGAACAAGAAGAAGAAGAAAAAGAAGAACAGGAAGAAGAAGAACAGGAAGAAGAAGAAGAAGAAGAAGAAGAAGAAGAAGAAGAAGAAGAAGAAGAAGAAGAAGAAGTATAGGAGGAAGAAGAGGAGGAGGAGGAGGAAGCACGAGGACGGAGGATGAGACGAGGAAGGACAGGAAAAGAAGGGACGAAGAGTAGCGGAGGCAAAGAGGGCAAAGATAAAAGGGATAGGTTGGAGTCGATATGAGCCAAATTAAGGAGACTTCCGTCTGTGCTTAGTCAGTGTTTGTTAAACGACGGCAATTGGTCGCAGACGGTGCAGGACTAAGGACTGAGAACCAAGAAGAAAAGAAACAGAGATTGAGAGGCGATGAAGCAGAGAAGAGGAGAAGACGACTAGGCGAAGGAACTCTGGAGGTGGAATGGAAGAGGATGGTAGGAGGACGAGGAGGACTATATAAACGAAGATGGAAGAGGAGAAGGACAAGAAGAATTAGAGGAAAATTATAAGGAGAAGTAAAAAAAAAAAATAAGGAAGAAGATGTTGAAGAAGAAGAAGAAGAAGAAGAAGAAGAAGAAGATGATGATGATGACGATATTGATGATTATGACCATGATGATCATGATTAAAAAATTAATAAAAAACTGAAAATGATAAGTAATAAAGATAAAGAGATATGAGAGAAGGACGCGGAGGGATGGAGTAGAGCTGGAAGAGGAGAAATAAAAAAGAGTAGGAGATAAAGAGGAAGTGGAGGCCCTATTTTAATGGCCCACAAGAAATTTAAAACGAAAAGGTAGATAACAATCTGAAGAGTATCCGTAAAGAAACTTCATGCTAATTCATATTAAAGAATATAAACATACCTAACAAGACATAATAGGATCGGCACGAAGACAAGTACAGAGACAGTCGTAGAGAAGGAGACAGAGATAGATGTGCAAGGAGAGATAGAGAAGGAGAAGAAGACATCGACAGACATCGACAGAGAAAGGAAATTAACTGAATGAAAGAATGAAAACAAGTATACAACTAAATAAATATGCTATTCATAAATTAATGTACTTTATTCGTTATTTAAGTAGGTAATAGGAAGGCGGGTATGTATACGTATGCATGTGTGTATATGCTTGTATGTATATATTATGTATGTATGTATGTATGTATGCATGTATTGTGTAGATTACTAGGTAGGTAGGTACGTACGTACGTACAAAAGGATAAGAACAAGTATAAGAAGAACACAAAGAAAAAGAGCATTAAAAAGCAGGATAAGAATAAGGAAGAATAAAAGAAGATGTAAAGAAAGATAGAAGGAAGGAAGGAATGAAGGAAGGAAAGAAGGAAGGAAGAAAGGAAGGAAGGAAGGAAGAAAGGAAGTAAGGAAGGGAGGAAGGAAGGATGGGAGGAAGGAAGAAGGCAAGAAAGTAGGAGGAGGACTATGCGAGACGAATAGAAGAGGAAGAGAACAAAGAAAGAAGAAAGGAAAAAAGAAAGGAAAGGAGGAAATACTGATGGAAGACTGAAAGAACTGGTTGAATGAATGTAAAAATGAACGAACGAATGAAGGAAGGAAGGAATGCAAGCAGGCAGGACAGAAGGACAGAAAAGAGTAAAGCATGAAGAAAAGAAAGAAGGAAGGAATTAAGAAAGAAACAAAGAAAGGAGGAGAAGGAGAGGGAGAAAGAAGAATTAGAAGGAGGGGGAAGTCCCTGCGCCTTCTGGAGAAACCTCACCCAGATCCCTCCAATACGTCGCCTTTACATTTCCTTCGGTCAAAACACAACGCACCGATCGCTCCCTGTCTCCATCATCCCTCTCTCGTCTCTATTCCAGCAACCGGATCTTATTCTTCACACTAGCCTACATCTCTGGACAATCACACTGATCGAGCAACTGCGGAACAACGCTCGTTTTTAACTCGGTAGGCCAATCCTACACTTAGCTATTACTCGTTTGTGCAATGTGCATGTACTTGTATATTATGTATGTAACCTATGTATGTAAGTATGTAGAATTATATGCATGCATTTATGTGTGTGTAACTGTGTATATACAGTATACACTTTTGTTTTTGTGGGTATTAGTTCGCTGTAACTTGAGCTATTGCAATAAATAGACAGAAGTGAAAATACAAAATGTCTTATTTGCCAATTCATCAAATCACACTGCTAATAAATTTAATATTCCACGGCGGAAGGCAGCGGAGGTTACCTGTTTCAGGCTTTCCGCACAATGAGATTAACCAGCGCGAATTGTCCTATCTTCGTTCAAAATCCTTCCGGAAGAGAGAGCTTGACCGATATTCATTCTCGTTACAACAGAATCCAGTGTTCCAGTTCTACAACTTCCACGGTGGTTATAATATCCAGTATTTTTTTTATTAATACCTAATAGTAACAGAGATTGCCTGTTAGGCCCATATAATTTCTACGGCCATATTTGTTCTTTTGTTCTCTTAGCATGCTGGACTCCCAACCAGGGGCGTCTACACCATAGAAACCTTGGAAGGCTTGAAGCAAATGCTCCATCCAAGAAATAGGGGGGAGAATCGGGAGATCTGTCAGTTTGTATGCCACCATTTTAGGGGGGAAGGAAGGGGGAAATGGAAGAAGAGGGGGAAAATGAGAAGTTGCTCCAATGACTTAGGGGAAGTTAGGGGGGGGATAGACGCCCCTGCTCCCAACAATGCATGAGGTCGGGTACATTTATACAAATGCCCTCGAGACCTTTATAATAGGGCAGGGTGAGAATTGTCGGGGGGTTGGGGTTCAACCCCCCTAGTCTTTCTTAGGACCCCATTGTAGTCTTCATTGCACACCCCAACTCCACATGAATCAAGGTCTAACCCCCCCCCAGTGTTTTTTCTACAATTCTCATACTGAAATAGGGCATATGCTTCTAAATTTCAGCCATGAAATGACTGACCGTACACTATTGGTGGGAAGATCAGGAGGCGAAGAGACGTCTGATCACCCGCTCTCATATGCCGATGCCAAGAAACATGAATGATGAAGTTCCTCAGTGTTTAATCTAGTCCCCCTCTTATGGGAGGGGAAACAAGGTTTCTGGGGTGACCAATGAATTTAGAAAAAAGTTCTCTCATTTCATCCATCTTGAAAAAGTTTCTGACTTCCTAATTTCATCTTCAAAAAAAGTTGATGACCTTTTTTTTAGTCCGTCCGATTTTTAAAAACTTTTTCTACAGCAATTACTCTCTCAAAAAAGGTTGATGACCTTTTTTAGGAAATCATCTCTCTGGGGGGGGGGGGAATATGTATCCACATGTATCCTTGGGGGAGGATTTTCCTCCCCTAAAGGTCTCTACATTGTAATATTGCTGGCCTCTGGGGGGAAACATAAATCTTGGGGGACATTCCCCCAAAGGCGTCTAGATTAAACACTGGAAGTCCCTAACACTTATATACCCAAGGCTTGGGATTAACTTAATGGACTTCAAAGTCTCAAAGACGTCTATAATATTCTATGTAGAGTTTTGCAATCTCTTAAAACTTGGGTATTTATTCAGTGCTTTTTTCTGGAAAAAAGGTTCCGGAACGAAACAATAGGTACCGGAACGGAATAATTATGGGCGGGCTAAAATCCCGAGAAAAACGGGGTTGGCGGTTGGGAGGGATCTCAATAAACACTGAAAAAAGTTAAAAACACCGAAATTAAATTAAAATAACTAAATTATTGTTTTTATTATTAAACTAAATAAATTATTTGTTAGTAGGCCCTACCTGGAAAAAGGTGCCGGAACGCCGTTCCGGTGCGTTCCGGCTGAAAAAAGCACAGTATTTATTTAATATGACCTTTAAAAATCTTTGTAGTCTTCCAGTGAGCGTTCTTCTGTAGTAATCTGCAGAAAATTTCATAGATCTTGCTGTAGACTGTAGAGCAGCCTAATGCTCAAGGGTCGACAAAGAGAGCGACATCTCGCGAATCATATGTAGGCTACTATGCAGAAAGCCCACGCAATGCCACCACCTAGCGAAATGATAGAACGCACACCATTGATACCATATCTATCACCGATACGGAAACGATAGAATGAAATTCACATCTTCGAATAGAACATAGATATATTTATACATTACTTGCTACCATCACCGCCACCGCCTCTCCACCACCTTCTTCCTACCTTCGTTCGTTCCTTCCATCCTTCCCTCCTTCGTTCGTTCGTTCGTTCGTTCGTTCGTTCGTTCGTTCGTTCGTTCCTTCCTTCCTTCCTTCCTTCCTTCCTTCCTTCCTTCCTTCCTTACGTCCTTCCTTCCTTCCTTCCTTACTTACTTCCTTCCTTCCTTCATTCCTTCCTTCCTTCCTTACTTCCTTCCTTCCTTCCTTCCATCCTTCCTTCCTTCCTTCCTTCCATCCTTCCTTCCTTCCCTCCTTCCTTCCTTCCTTCCTTACTTCCTTTCTTCCTTTCTTCCTTCCTTCCCTCCCTCCTTCCTTCCTTCGTTCCTTCATAGGGCCTACTATACTAGATGAACCAATTATGATGATGATGACTATAACGACGATGATGCTGATAGCTACTATATGGAAACACGCGACGGTGAAACCACTCCTTAAGAAAGCGCAATTGTCACCTGAAAACTTCAGATCGGTCTCTAATCTAATATTTGTTTCAGAAGTAGGCCTACTTGAGCGTATTTCCAACCATCCACTGACCGAGTAGGACTATCTGTCTGAATCTTACCGCCTTCCTCGGTTTCAGTCTGCCCACAGGCGTGGTCAATCCAACGATACTGCGCTGATGGAAGTGTTCTCAGATGTAGTCGATGTCATAGATTCAGGCCAAATGGCACACGTCTGTCGCTGTACTCGATATGTCGGTTGCATTCGACACAGTCGACCACGGCTTTTTTAATTCAGCCATTGTCTCGCTCTGTCCATGACGGGAGAGGAGAATTCACCTAGGGTGGTCACCTGCGGTGTTCCACGAGGATCAGTGCTTGGTCCTCTCCTTTTGTGCTATTAACGGCCGATGTGGAGAGGATATACAAGCCCATGGCCTTCTTCACTGCGGCTATGCAGACGATACATAGGCCTGCTTTACACAGCTTTACTTCTTCTGTGAACCATTACAAACGGCTGAACTGACAGTGCCGGTGTCAAGCTGTCTCGACTACTCAGTCCATCGAAGTCTGAGTTTCTATGGTGCATCCCTACCGGTGTCGCCATCTGCCTGATGGCAGCAGGCCACCTTCCCCCTTAGTTGTGCAGAAGTTCGACCAGCTGACACCATCCGTTTCACACAATGGCCAGACACCACGCGATCACGTCAATGATCTGCTGTGCGACAACCTACATGTACACTGGCTGCGTGCTCCTCAGATCAGGTGGAGAGTTGGAGGAAGCCCGTAACTAGGAAGGCACACGAAGAGGAAGCTAGACTCCTGCTGGTAAGAGAACGAACCCCGTTCTGAGAGACGGCCATCCTCAGGACGTTGCCCATCCGGCGACCGCGGAAGAGGCAGAGTCAGACCCGAGATAGAACTGTAAAGTGTTGCCTCTCTTAGGGAAGCGGCTAACCCTGAACCTCCTATGACAGGAACGGTCCATATGGACAGAGATAGAGAACAGCCATTTTACGTTGGGAGTAGACAAGGCAGTGACTCGGGTGGCTCCAGACGGGTAGTGGGCTGGAGTCCACGAAACCCGCCCGGCGCGACGAGGGTTGGCGTCCGGGCGGGCGAACGCCACATAAACATCAAAAAATTAATATCTGGAAATTCATAAATGAAACAACGCTGGATTATTTTTTAATTAGGCCTACTATTCGCTAGATGGAAGTATTATAGTGTTGGTGTAATAAATTACCGGTATGTTCTATTATGGTAGGGTTCACCGTTAAGTTTTAATCCTAAGTTTTTCCGGAAGTATTGAATCAGCAGTTCAGTTTACTCTAGTCTAGACGGTTAGACCATTTTCATTATCTTAAATTTTTTTAATGAGTGTTTGAAAATAAAAAAAACACAAATTTCAGTAAATCATGTCAGCTATAAAAGGAGCTAAAAGCGATTCTGGCGCTGAGAAATGGAAACGGAAAAAGAACACAAGATAAACTGTTGGAATCACAAAAAGGTTCCATTTTGAAACATTTAAAGAAAGATATAGCAGTCGAGGATTATGTAAATCAAACGAAGTAAGAAGAAACAGAAATTCGCAAAATTGGTCATATTGTTGCATTAGACCCTATTCCCGGAACTTCATCACCGTTCACAGGTGCAGTATAACATGAACCAGTTTGCAAACATGAAAACAAGAAAAGTGAAATTCGCATAAAGCAAAAATGTTAGTTTCACTTTCATCAGACACTGAGGCAAAATGACCGTAGGCGTCATATATGCAGGCGGGTGACCAATCCTCCATCGCCATCTCATCTTCCCGACAGTGTATAGTCAGTGTGCTCATTATAGCTGAGTTGGCTACAAGGTGCAGGTGGAGCAGAAATCTCGAACCAAATTTCTGCTATGGCGGGGATTTGATCCCCGACCTCTCGATTGACAGTCCAGCACGCTAATCACTATACTATTGAGCACCCCAACCAAAGCTACATGGTAACAGGGCAAGGTAGCTTAAATCTTTAAAACTTGTATAGCGCCACCGTTTAATGCTCAAGGCACCTGCATAACCAGCTTGGCTTAGAAGTAAAATCGATACCAGGAGTACCAGCCAGTCGGCACAACAAGGAAATCTCTTACCTGGCCACCCATATCAACTTACAGTTAGGACATGGAGAAGAAATTGTGAAAGCAGACATGAGGCAAGAAGAACTACGAGGATATCTATAGCTGACAGAAAAACATATGGCGACCGACATAAAGACAGCAAGAAGTCACATGAAGGGTTGGCCTAGGTAGACCGTAGAGGCAGGCAGACGAGAAAACGAAGCAACAATTTGCAGATTTATTTCACTGAGTCCATCCGCCCTTAGAGGCCAAAACTCAACCAAAAGTCCACTTTGAACTCTAATACTTCGAGCCTATATTAGAATTTAAAAAATAAATTACTCCCAACAACCCTGCCAATCCTTCCTAGCTTCATACTCCTCTTCTTCCTTTTCTTCTTCCTTCAAATTCTGCCAAACATAGGACAAAGATCAACCGGCAGCCGAGCATTGCATCTTATACTGAGCTTTAAGCCTGTACAACCCAACGACCTCTTATGGACGATGGATGAGGGCGATGTCAGTTTCTTTGAGAATTGTTAGGAAAAAATGTCATTTGTTATAGAGCTGCTATTATAAATAAGTTCGCATTTAAAGGTTTTAAATTAACTTCAGTGGACTCTTTATACGAGACCTCACAGAGGAAGACTCGGGGGCAGAACCTTGTGCGATTTATCTGCAAGATATAACAAACATCTCATTCGAATGGTGTGGTTCCTTATTTCTGACACTTCGATTCCATTTTGTATTAACCGCCGAGTTCAAATATGACATAATCGCAAAATGACGTAATTTTCCTTTGTTCTGTCATCAGTTTCTGGAACATTCAATTTATTTATGTCAATGGCTGCAGACGAAAGATGTTGAAGGAGACGACGAAAACGATGATAAAGACGGGAAATACGACGATTATGGTGAAGAAAATGACGAACAGCAGTTCCCGAACTGAGCGGCAGTCGATCATCGAAGTGAAAAAGAAATCAGTCGTAACGTATGACAGAAATTGTATCATCGTCTTTTCAACGACCGAAAATAATCGGTCAGTAAGTAAGGAAGTATGGTAAAACGGACAGATACGCAGAGTGAATCGTAATTCGATGCAAGTAAGAAGTGAGTATGAAAAAGAAATAACCATAACCATAACCATAACCATAATAGGTCTATTACATAAAAGTAAGAAAATTTTATGGCTTGCGTCCTCTTCTCTTACTGAATCTGTTGTTCGTTTTTTTGGGTTTGTTAAATATAGCGCGCTTTAAAAGTAGCATTCAGTACCGTTCTACATAAAGCGTCAAATTGTCTCCTAATTAAAGTAAAAATGTGAAGTTCCTTCTGTCTGTTTCTGTCCCTGAATGTCGCAAACAGTGGCACAGAAGGAAATTTATGACAGAAAGAGAAACCATAGTATTATAAGCGCTATAGCCTACAGGCGTCCATGGACAAACATACAGTCGAAAGCCATAGGCCTATAGTAACAAAGTGGCCGACGGACAAACTGCAAAGTGAAGAGAGACGCGTCGACGAGACAGGGAAACAGAAACACAGAGACAGACAGTCGATACATGGACAGATGGATGACAGGGAGACGCAGACTGTTGGAGACATATAGTTAGACGGACTCTTTTCCGTTGTCTGCGTATCTGTCCGTGGATGCCTCTATAATAGATGCGTAGCCATTATACATGTAGATGATATTATACATTATACATTATACATTATACATTATACATGCGGATGACCTCCAAGCGTATGTCCAGTTGTCCACTGCTCAGTGCTCACCATTGGCTGCTGCTGCTGCAGTTCGAGAGATCGCCCGAGTCGTGGGGAATTTGGAGGCCTGGATGTCCTCAAACCGTCTACGGTTAAACTCGGCAAAGACCCAATATATCTGGTTTGGTACGCGCCAACAGCTTGCAAAAATTAACCTTGAGGGTCTGGCACTTGAATTTCCCTGGGTTTCCTTTGCCTCCTCAGTACGGGATCTTGGTGTAATTCTGGATCAAGAGCTCACATTCATGCGACATATTAATTTGCTTTGTCGGGACTCTTATTATCAACTTCGTCAGTTAAGGGTAGTCTCCCGCACTCTGACGCAGGCAGCTGCTTCTACCCTCGTCCATGCGTTTGTGGTTTCCCGTCTGGACTACTGTAGCGCCCTTTACGCTGGCCTCCCAGCTGCCCACCTTGGGTGTTTGGACCGGGTTTTGCGTGCAGCCGCACGTCTTATTGGTCGCATCCCCAAATTTGGCCAGGTTTCTCTTTATATGCGGGATGTTCTGCACTGGCTCCCTTTCCCGCTGCGGATCGCCTATAGGGTCTCTGCACTGGTTAGGCGTTGTCTAGAGGGACTTGCTCCCCCATACCTGCGGGAGTTGTGTCGCTCTACCTCGGGGGTCTTGCGGAGATCTGCTCTTCGCTCGGCTGACCAGGCCGAGCTATTGGTCCCCCGCACGCGGACAGCCATTATGCAGCGACGTTCTTTTTCGGTCGCTGGACCTGCAACCTGGAATGGCCTTCCTGTTGCACTTCGCCTGGTCCCTATGACTCACTCTACCTTGTTTCTTGCAAACTTAAAAACTACTCTTTTTAGCCGTGGTTGGACTAGGAGCGCTCCTGAGTAGATAACCTTGAAGGGGCGCTATATAAAAGCTCATTAATAATAATAATGTAGGCCTACATGCCTTTTTGGTTTAATCGATTATACATGCGTCCATGGTCTAATCTTCTGTTCCCATGTGACCATGTCTAAAGAGCGCAAACAGCATTATGACGTAATTGTCATCTACGTAATATCCCCATTAATGTAGATAAAGATTGAAGTACACTATGACGTCATTATGTATAATTCGTATCGATTCGGCAGAATAGAGTGCGGCATTGTGACCATGTTGTGAAGATGTTTCAAGTGGAAGAACGATGACGAATTTTGCAAATGTGAGTGCAAAATTGATTAACCGGTCGATTAGGCATTAAAAATTAGTATTATCTGTTAGTTAATAGATTAATATACGAAAAATGAATTCAATAGTTTTCTTTTTACTTGAGGATAAGGATAGATGCAAGCGCAGTCTTTCACTAAGGAGATAGGTATAGGATCGAGTTCACACTGCTTGTTTGGATTTTAAGATTTGAATAGATTGTAAGAGTTGGAATATTTCAGTTTCTGACGTCGGTTGGAAGACAGATAGGCCTAAGGAGGATCGTAATCGTAATCTTAATCTCGAAATTTCTACAACGCCCACAAAAGCGAAGTCGCGGGAACCAACTTATTCAGAGGCGCTCAATCAAATCACAATTGGTAGGCGGAGGTGGTGGATGAAATCGGTCCCAGGTCAAGATCCAAAGGGGCCATCCACATATTACGTACGCACTTAGGGGGGGGAGGGGGGTCGGATTTTGGCGATTTTGCGTACGGGTGCGAACGGGGGGAGGGGGGGTAACAAAATGTGTACGTACCCAAAATAAATTTCTAATTATGATGTCCACATTAGCCTATTTATAACTCTGTATTATCCTATAGTCGTCCCATTGCATTTTATTACATTATATAAAAGCCATGTGCAGTTATTCTGTGCTGTGAACGACACCTATAATTTGTCTATATTGGCCCTTCAATAATCTGGCCTAAAGTGCAGACAGGCTGCCTGGAGACACTTTCTGCAGCTGGTCATCGGGGGGGGGGTGCGCGTCAAACGTACGTACTCAGGGGGGGTGGTGGAAGAAAGTACGCTTGCGAACAGAGGGGGGGAGGGGGTCCAATTTTCCCGGATTTTTGTGTACGTAATATATGGATGGCCCCAAAGGGGTCAGTCAGGCAGACACTCAGACGGCTAAGGAGTGTGGTGCTTGGGTTTGACACGGCGAGTGAGGTAAGGGGAAGAGGAGGAATCAGGATAGGATTTATGAAAGAGCAATGTTTTCAGTTTTGAATGGAAGACCTGTGGAGAGATAGTAAGAGGTTAGGTTTTGGTGAGTTCGAAGGATGAATCTCGATATTTCTCGTAGTACTGGTTGGCGTTTGTTTCAAAGAGGTGGGACAGCTGTGGCTATGGAACGATTCGCAAATTATAGTAATGATGTGACTGAAGGCCGGAGAAGTGTTAGGGCAGAAGAGGAGCGGGTTGAGCGGATTGGTTGGACCGTGAACAACTGTCGGAGATAGGAAGGCTGAGAGGATTGGAGTGTATTGTAGGTGAGTGATATGACTTTATATTCTACTCGTTCTGGCACTTTAGCCAGTGGAGAGATTTGAGGATAGGAGTGATGTGGTGGTGTTTGGGGGTTTTAGTCACAGAACGGGCGAGGGCATTCTGAATGGCTTCGAGGCGGTTTATTTGGGTCATGTCTATGTTCAGTAAGAGGGAGTTGCAATAGTCTAATTTTGCGTGGACTAATAGATGTAGCGATTGTGGAAGCAGTTTGAAGTTGAGCATAGGGCGGATTCTGTGAAAGTCGCGGATGTGCATGAAGCAAGAGCGGCCAAGGCCCAAGATGGATGATGTGATCGGATAAACTAAGGTTTTGGTCAAAGATCACACCTGGGTTGAGGACAGGAGAATTTACAGTGAATGTATTGGTGGATGTAGAGGCATGGTTGATGGAAATAGATGGATCTGTGATTTTCTTAAGTTGATCGCCCAGGCCTATTAGAATAAATTCAGTTTTAGACGGGCTTAAGCAAAGAAAGTTTTATGTCATCCAGGAGGAGATTTGGGTTACCACATGGAGAAGATTATCTATGGAATGAGAGAAGCTGTTTGGAGAGAAAGAGATGAATAGTTGGGTGTCGTCAGCATATAGGTGATGATTAACTGATGATGAGTTGATGAGTGAGCTAAATGGAGTACAGAAGAGGATGAACAAAAGGGGCCCAAGCACAGAACCTTGCGAAACACCACATGTGACCGGGCATGATTGGGACCAGGTTTCCGATGTTTTAACGGAGAACAAGCGCGAAGAGAGATACAACTGAATCCAGAGGAGAGCATGCAGTGTCCGTAAAACCGAACCAGGTTGACAATCTTTGGAGTAAGATGTTGAGGTCAATGGTTTCGATGGTTGCAGAAATGTGAAGGAGGTAGAGACAAGAGACCTGTTGATGAGAGATGGTATACAAACAAGTTTATTGAAGAGGGAAGTGAGTAGGGTTTCAGTTGAGTGCCGTTTGGTAAACCTAGACTGGTGTGGGTTGAGAAGTGAGTTGAAAGTCAGATATTCAATGATCCGAGATAGGACTATGCGTTCAGTTAGTTTAGAGATGAATGACAGGTTAGAGACAGGTCGGTAATTAGAAAGCATTTCTTTATCCAGTGATGCTTTCTTGAGCAGTGGGGTGACTAAAGAGTGTTTGGAAAGGAGGGGGATATTGCCAGTGGATAATGAGAGGTTGATTATTTTGGTAATGATGGAAACAAGGATAGATGCACAGTCTTTCAGTTGGAGGTAGGTTTGGGATCGAGTTTGCATTGCTTGTTTGGAAGGGATTGTAGCATATGCGAAACTTCAGTCTCTGATGCTGGTTGGAAGGCAGAACATGACGATTGAGGAGGGGAAGGCGGAAAGTCATGAGGAGAGGAGCGAGCATCTGCAGGTGATTCGATGATCATTTTGGAAAGCAGTGATTGAAGAGAGACGGAGGGTAGAAATTTTGCCGAAGAAGAAAGAACAGAACGACTCAGCCATTGAAGAAGATGAATAGAGTTTGAAAGTGGGCTGGAGGAGTTCCTATGGAGGCTGGTTTGTGGTTTTCCAGAGAAGGCGAGGATTAGTGGATCGAGAATGAACTAATGAGGAGTAAAACCTCTTTTTAGCCGTAGTTAGTAGGTTGTTGTATTTATTCGTGGCAGCTTTTATGGCAGAGAGCAGTTGAGGATCACGGGTTCGTTTGTAAGTGCGTTCAAGGCGTCTAAAGAAAAATTTGAAGGCCTGGAGATAGGAATTATATCAAGGGTGCTTAGAGTGAGAGCCGGATTTGGTAATGATAGGCGCGTATCTGTCAAGGAGCGTAGAGAGAGTTGTGTTGTGGGAAGACAGGAGATCGCCAAGAGAAGATGGAGGGTTTAGAACGAATTCCGAAGAGAAAAGATCTTGCGTGAAGGCTTCAATGTTTATGGAGCTGATGCGGCAGAAAGAATGAGAGACGGTATCTGGACGTGGAGCAGGTAGCATGTTAAGGCGTGTGAAAATGGGGTAGTGATCGGAAGGTGTATCAAGTGAGAAAGAGATATCTGGCGATAACTTAGAGAGAGATGATGTGATGATGAGGTCAAGTCTGTGGTCATGACGGTGGTTGGGGAAGTTAACATGTTGAACCAGGTTAGTTGATGACAACAGCGTGAGGAATTCGGAGGCAAATGAGTCAGAAGGATTATAGACATGTAAGCTTATGTTTAAATCCCCTGTGATTAGGAATTCTTGAGGGGTAGTAGCAGCAGTGGAGAGGAGGGTGGTGAATTCTTGTAAGAAGACAGATGTAGGACGAGAGTAAGAGGAAGAGGAAGTAGGGCGGTAGACATTGAATATGGTTAGGATTGCGTTTGGGAGTTTTAGATTGGTTGAGGCGCATTCAAAGGAGCGAAAAGAGTGATCAGGTGAGTTAAGGATATTGGAAGGTGGTGAAGGTGGAGAGTCATGAGTGGAGGATGGAGCCTTCGCAGATGAATCAATTGTGGTTTTGGAAAAAAAAAGGTCATCAGCTTTTTTCGGAGATGAAATGGAAAATTTTGGGAGATAAAGTGGCAGAAAAAATTTTGTTGGGACAAGATTTTCCCGAAAACGGTCGTCGACGAGATCGTGGCCGACTTTGTCCCCCCCCCACCTCTCAGACAAGATCGCCGCCACTGGCTCCTTGACAGATACGCGCCTATCATTACCAAATCCGGCTCTCACTCTAAGAACCCTTGATATAATTCCTATCTCCAGGCCTTCAAATTTTTCCATCGACCCCTTGAACACACTTACAAACGAACCCGTGATCCTCAACTGCTGTCTGCCATTAAAGCTGCCACGAATAAATACAACCTACTAGCTACGGGTGAAAAGAGGTTTACTTCTCATTAGTTCATTCTCAATCCACTAATCCTCGCCTTCTCTGGAAAACCATAAACCAGCTCCTCCATCGGAACTCCTCCAGCCCACTTTCAAACTCTCTTCATCTTCTTCAATGGCTGAGTCGTTCTGTTCTTTCTTATTCGGCAAATTTCTACCCTCCGTCTCTCTTTTCAATCACTGCTTTCCAAAATGATCATCGAATCACCTGCAGATGCTCGCTCCTCTCCTCATGACTTTCCGCCTTCCCCTCCTCAATCGTCATGTTCTGCCTTCCAACCAGCATCAGAGACTGAAGTTTCGCATATGCTACAATCCCTTCCAAACAAGCAATGCAAACTCGATCCCAAACCTACCTCCAACTGAAAGACTGTGCATCTATCCTTGTTTCCATCATTACCAAAATAATCAACCTCTCATTATCCACTGGCAATATCCCCCTCCTTTCCAAACACTCTTTAGTCACCCCACTGCTCAAGAAAGCATCACTGGATAAAGAAATGCTTTCTAATTACCGACCTGTCTCTAACCTGTCATTCATCTCTAAACTAACTGAACGCATAGTCCTATCTCGGATCATTGAATATCTGACTTTCAACTCACTTCTCAACCCACACCAGTCTAGGTTTACCAAACGGCACTCAACTGAAACCCTACTCACTTCCCTCTTCAATAAACTTGTTTCTACCATCTCTCATCAACAGGTCTCTTGTCTCTACCTCCTTCACATTTCTGCAACCATCGAAACCATTGACCTCAACATCTTACTCCAAAGATTGTCAACCTGGTTCGGTTTTACGGACACTGCATGCTCTCCTCTGGATTCAGTTGTATCTCTCTTCGCGCTTGTTCTCCGTTAAAACATCGGAAACCTGGTCCCAATCATGCCCGGTCACATGTGGTGTTTCGCAAGGTTCTGTGCTTGGGCCCCTTTTGTTCATCCTCTTCTGTACTCCATTTAGCTCACTCATCAACTCATCATCAGTTAATCATCACCTATATGCTGACGACACCCAACTATTCATCTCTTTCTCTCCAAACAGCTTCTCTCATTCCATAGATAATCTTCTCCATGTGGTAACCCAAATCTCCTCCTGGATGACATAAAACTTTCTTTGCTTAAGCCCGTCTAAAACTGAATTTATTCTAATAGGCCTGGGCGATCAACTTAAGAAAATCACAGATCCATCTATTTCCATCAACCATGCCTCTACATCCACCAATACATTCACTGTAAATTCTCCTGTCCTCAACCCAGGTGTGATCTTTGACCAAAACCTTAGTTTATCCGATCACATCATCCATCTTGGGCCTTGGCCGCTCTTGCTTCATGCACATCCGCGACTTTCACAGAATCCGCCCTATGCTCAACTTCAAACTGCTTCCACAATCGCTACATCTATTAGTCCACGCAAAATTAGACTATTGCAACTCCCTCTTACTGAACATAGACATGACCCAAATAAACCGCCTCGAAGCCATTCAGAATGCCCTCGCCCGTTCTGTGACTAAAACCCCCAAACACCACCACATCACTCCTATCCTCAAATCTCTCCACTGGCTAAAGTGCCAGAACGAGTAGAATATAAAGTCATATCACTCACCTACAACACACTCCAATCCTCCCAGCCCTACTATCTCCGACAGTTGTTCACGGTCCAACCAATCCGCTCAACCCGCTCCTCTTCTGCCCTAACACTTCTCCGGCCTTCAGTCACATCATTACTATAATTTGCGAATCGTTCCATAGCCACAGCTGTCCCACCTCTTTGAAACAAACGCCAACCAGTACTACGAGAAATATCGAGATTCATCCTTCGAACTCACCAAAACCTAACCTCTTACTATCTCTCCACAGGTCTTCCATTCAAAACTGAAAACATTGCTCTTTCATAAATCCTATCCTGATTCCTCCTCTTCCCCTTACCTCACTCGCCGTGTCAAACCCAAGCACCACCCTCCTTAGCCGTCTGAGTGTCTGCCTGACTGACCCCTTTGGATCTTGACCTGGAACCGATTTCACCACCCCCGGCCTAACGATTATGATTTTATTGAGCGCCTGTGAATAATCTGGTTCCCGCGACTTCGCTTTTGTGGGCGATATAGAAATCTCGAGATTACGATTACGATTACGATTGAGTATTTGAGGGGGAAGGAGGACGGTAGACATTGAATGTGGTTAAATTTATGTTAGGTGGTTATAGTTATTGAGGAGCATTCGAAGGAGCAGAAACAGTAGCCAGGTGAGTCAAGGACAGAGGCAGGTTCTCGCGTCAGAAAGGCAATGTCTCCACCAGTGGTGTTCGTAACGGTTGGTGATTTAGAAGGTCGAGGTGTACTGTGCAGATGGTAACCAGAGGGAATACAATCTCTTGGTACTGGACTAAAGTTGCATAGGCATGTATGCATGTATGCATGCTTGCTTGCATACATAGGGATACATGCCTATACCTATGCCGACGAAGAAGAGGAGAGACGGCAGACGAGGTTCGTAACCATGCATAGTATTGCATACATACACACACACACACATACATAAATACATGCATGTATACCGACATGAATAGGGCCCATGCATTTACGTGTATGTATGTATCTAGACACTTACTATATAGCGCTTTAAAAGTACCCTACAAAAGTGCTCACTGCGTCAACCTAAACGAAGTCAAAGTTATTAAGAACAAGATGTTAATAAGCAAGCAGTGCACAGAAGATTAGAAGCCAGTGGCGAGCCCTCGCAGACACATAGATCCCATCGACGGATTCCTATCTGGAGCTGGGAACTGATAGCATTTCCGAAGTTGTTGAACTACGTACGTACCGCTGAAGAAGAGGAGAGACGGCGGACGACGAGGCTCGTAAGTCATGAAGTCATGAACCCCAACACCAAGAAGTCCCTCGTATGTATACATAGCAAGATTGTGTTGTGTCCAGTCATCCCTCAACCGCCGGTCTGTGTAGGACGACATTCTTCTCAGCCGGCAGCTAATCGCAGAACGTCACAGCAGTAGAACGGTCAAAAGCTGTCGAAGGATTCTCTTGACTTTACCACATGGAGCCTCACACTGTCCCAGTTTATAACGCCACACCCTTAGAATGGATGAGTTCATGGTGGCGTTCGACACCTCGATAACAAGCGTCCGAATCTCGTCCCGAACACCCAGAATTAAGCAGTGGAGAAAGGGATCAATAACTCTATGCTAGGTCACTAATGAAGTCCGATCGAGCACAAATTATCTTATCAAATACGTATGAGACCAACTAAATAAAAAAAATGGCACGACACGTGCGCAGAATCCCACATTCCATACCTTCTTAAATAGGCTAAACACGCCTCAAGGCATGGATACATGCATACATGCATATACATAAATGTGTACATGTATGCATACATACAGTGTGAGAATTGTCGAAAAAAGACTGGGGTAGTTAGACTTTGATGAGTATGATCCATGAGGAGTTAAATAATTTATCCGCATATATTTTGTCGGTTCTGACAACGCTACTGTGGCATCTGACATGGTACTGTGGCATCTGACATGGCGCGCTGTTCGAGTTGTTCCCGGCATCAATGTTTGCACCGCCAACGACTGGCAGAATGTCAAGTCTCTTCCAAGTCTCGTGGAAGCAGGTACGTTTGAGTTTTCATTAGGACATGCGACGAATCCAACAAATAGGTAAGTTGCTGATGACGATTCTAAGTGGAATCATGGTATATTAACATATCGATTAGGCACAGAAAGATTTATTTACATAACTTCTATTCTGCCTGTATGTGCGGTGCCTACATATAATTTTTTATTTTATCTTGAGACTTGACATGTATGGTTACGTGAGAACCAAAATAATATGTTTTGCAATGTGTGTTATATTGGTAAAAAGAAATTTCTTTTGGACTTCGTTTGTAGCGCACTACTTGTAAGCTATGCGTGATCGCCGCATAGAGAGCTAGTAATTTAAAGACAATGTACCCCCTATAAATGCTTTGATATATAAATTGATACAATTTGGTACTACATAGCAAGACTTTTAGTCACAATATTTTATTAGATTTTATTAGATATCTATTAGATTATTATCATTGGTTTAATTTAGCTTCATTGGATATCATATAGCATTTTATTGGTTTAATTATATATGGGCTATTATTGGGTTTCATTAGTTATTTTGGGGTTTTACTGAGTGTTACTGGGTTTCAGTGTGCATAAAGTTTGCCACTGCGTGTACTGGGTTTTGGGGGAAATAATTGTAGGCCTATGGAATAGCAAATGAAATGTAACATATTTTTAAATATTGAGCACGCGCTTCTTAATTGTGCCGTCCAATGTGATAGGCCTAATTGTTTGATATTCTTACATGTCCATTATAGGCTAATTTATAGCCACTCTACAGAGGTTAGATTAAAAAATTGACAATTTCTCTGTTATGCTGGAACACTGGATCCTTTCATCTAAGCATACTTAGTTATCCTCTGTAGCGGGTTTCGTATTTCACAAATTTGGGGCCAGAACCTTGGCAGCGTTGGATTGCATGGACCCGCTAAAGCTGCTCTTATAATTAGGCCTATGCGTTAGCAAAATCATCCAGAAAGGGTAAACTCCACGCGTTTGATTCAGTAAGCATCAAATAAGCGGCATCAGCCGCAATACATCCCCGAATAAGCTTACACGATAGCGGCCTTTGTAAGCACATCATAAAATCCAATAAGGACACATTCTTTTAGAACGAAAATTGGCGACGAATGGATCTTTCTTCCGCGAAATTCTGTCTAGTGAATGGACGTCTTCACTCGATGGAACACGAATCGAGCCAGGAGAGACACCGAATATCCATGCAGTTGACGGACTCTCGAGGAAACAGGTAGACCTAATTAAGTTTGCGTTTGTATGAAAATTTGCGACGAATCCAGTAGAGCGGTTGCTGATGAAATCTTAAGGCATTTTGACGATAGGGCCTATTGAGTAGATGAGTCAGGGTCAGGGGCGGATCCAGAAGGTTTATCGGGGGGGGCCAAAAATATTACATACATACCTACTTACATACATGCATACATAGAAACAGGCATACGTACATACATACATACATACATATACACATACACACATAATTACATACATACATACTTACATGCATGTATGATTTTTCATGGACCCAAAAAGTAAAAGAAATTCTTTTTGACCAGATCAGTTCAAAACTGTCCCCCCACCAGTCAAACAAGATCGCCGCATCTGCATACATACATACACACTTACATATAATTACATACATACCTGCATACTGTCGCACAAATTCCGACCTTCGTCGTTTCTCCCGACCACCGATTTCTATACCTGGATTGGTCGGGAGTGGCGAATAAGCCTTAACTGTGCGCGCTATAGAAAACGCCGTTCACGTCATTGCATTACGATTTACGATTTACGAACGTATACATGGCAATTACAATTTCTCTACAATACATACATACATACGTATGCACACATACATACATACATAATTACATACTAATAAATCAAATTGTCCGGTTTGATTTTATCATTTTCTTTATAGTCATTTTATTTTCCTCATGAAAGACCACGTAGTGATCATCGTCTACTTCGGGATGGGGGGGCCACGTCCTGTGTAAATTTCAAATGGGGGGGGGGGCATGGCCGGATTGGCCCCCCCCCTTGGATCCGCCCCTGGTCAGGGTCAGTATATAAATCAGACTCAGGATCAGGATTTATTTACATTATTGTTATTCTGCAATTGTGTATTAAAACGCATGTTTATTTCAGCCGGAATTATGACGTTTGTTTGCTCTAGTTTGTTTGTATGGGTGTACTCGGTATAGGCTACGTGTGGTAGTTAGCGTGGTGGACTGTCATAACATAGGCTAACATAGCATTACAAGAGTTTTAAGTGGTTCAGAAGTCCGTGTTAGAATCACTGAAATTAACCTGAAACGCTTAATTTGCCAATTTTCCCAGCTTCTTAAAATCTGTCAATAGTGCCCACTGAGACAGTGCTGTAATCCAAACCATTCCACAGGTCTACAACTCTCGCACTGAAGAATTTCTGCCCTAATGTTCCTTTCGGCTTCTTAAATAATTTATATCTGTGCCCCCGAGTTGCCTTATTTGGTGCTAATTCAAAGAACCTCTTCCACTGCAGTGCTTCCTTTCCAGTGATAATCTTATAAGCTTCGATTAGATCTCCTCTGCTCCTCCTTCTCTCCAATGTTGTTAGTCCACACCTTTTCAACCTTTCTTCAAAACTCAAATCCTTGTAGCCCCAAATCATTTTTGTAGCTCTTCTTTGCACTTTCTCCAGTTTTTCCATGTCCTGTTTCAGGTATGCATTCCATACCTGGATACAGTACTCCAACTGTAGTCTAACCAGCAATTTGTATAACCTCGGTATTGTATCCTTGTCTCTTGTGACTATTGTCCTTCTTATCACACCTAAAGTTGAGTTAGCCTTTTTGTTGCTTCAGCACATTGCTTTGAAAGTTTTGCACTCTTGTGCATAATCGCTCCCAAGTTCCTCTCTTCCTCACTCACTTTCAATACATATGAATACATTTTTCATATGAAAACTCGTTGTTCTCTTCCCCATGTGCATCACTGAGCACTTTTTCAAATTAAAGAGCATTTGCCAATCCTGTGACAATCTGAACATCCTTCTTAGATCTTCCCGCAGTATCTCCGCCTCTTCTTATCATCCACTACTCGACATAGTTTTATATCATCTGCAAACGTAGACATTTTCGATAAAATTCCATTGTCTATGTCACTTATAAAAAGTGCGAACAGCAGTGGTCCAAGCATTGATCTTTGTGGCACTCCACTTAGCACTTTCGTCCAGCTAGAGTGTTTATCTCCTACGCCCACCTCTTATCTTCTATCTGATAACCAGATTTGAATCCGTGTTAGTACTTGCCCTCTAATCCCACTTGCTCGCGACTTTTGGCCGGGGGTTCACAACAGGGCAGAAATTTTGTGCAAGATTTCTCCTCCACCTGCGTCCCTAGCCTACTCAGATATCAATGAGTAGACTGACCGTACCTATCGTTTGGAAGATGAGACGGCGAGGCAGAGGACTGGCCACCGGCCCACATATATGCGAAGGATAAGAAAATGAAGCTAACACTTCATGCCTATGGTTGCCTCAGGGCTAGCTTAAGGGACTGCTCTTCTTCTTATTCTTTTTTGAGTTCTTTTTCTTTTTGTTCTTGTTCTTCTTGTTCTTCTACTTCTTCGATCTTGTTCCTTTAGTTCTTTTTCTTGTTCTTGTTCTTTTTGTTCCTTTTCTTTTATGGCGCTTTTGTGACATAAGAACCAAAAGCTGTCTGCGATGTTATCATTTAAAAAGGAAATGTTCTAGTCGGTAGCAATACGTAGGCCTGTGTTTAATTTTTACGTGTATTTATGTGTTGTCACAAAAGAACCAAAATCTTTATGTGTTGTGTCATTATGGCCTATATGTAAACAGTGTTATTTTCAAATTCTATTTGATCGGCAGAATGAACAAGCTCTTCACATGATGGCTCGCAATTCTAGTCAGAAACGTCTAAGGCGAACCACCCTGTCGAGTTTCGTAGGTGCAGTTACGTTTGAGGTTTCATGAGGACAAATCCAAGAAATAGGTAAGTTGCTGATTTTCGCTGGGGCGGAAATTGGTTCTGGATTTCTGCTCCACCTGCGCCCCCTTGCTAACTAAGCTATATTGAGTACTCTTACCAGTGGCGGCGATCTTGTCTGAGAGGTGGGGGGGGGACAAAGTCGGCCACGATCTCGTCGACGACCGGTTTTGGAAAATCTTGTCCTCCCAAAATATTTTTCTGCCACTTCATCTCCGAAAAATTTCGCTTTCATCTCCGAAAAAAGTTGATGACCTTTTTTTAGTCCTTCACCTCTTTTTTTACAACTTTTTCTTACACTTATCTACTTTATTCCCCGCTTTCATTTTCACCAATTCGTCTCCACAAAATATCGATTTCATCTCGAAAAAAAGCTGATGACCTTTTTTTAGTCATTCGCCACCTTTTACAACTTTTTCCCATCTTCCACCAATAACACTTTTCTTTTTCTTAAACTTTTTTGACGAATTCCTTCTTCTTCGTCATAATTTTGGGGGACACTTCTCCTAAAAAATTTATTTTTCCCTCGTCTGGTCAAAAAACGCTCCGAAAACCCTCACACGCAATTACATTTCTCCACCTTTTTTGGTGTTTCTTCAAAATGTGGGGGGACAAATGCATGGAGTGTCCCCCGTCCCCCCCCCCACTCTTAAAGGTGGGGGGACATGTCCCCCGTCCCCCCTAGATCGCCGCCCATGACTCTTACTGTACACTATCGGTTGGAAGGTGAGACGACGAGGGAGAGTAATGGCCACCCGCTCTCATATGCCGAGGCTAAGAAAATGAAATCGCGAACACTTCATACCCAAGGATGCCTTAGGGCTAGCTAAAGGGACTGCTCTTCTTCTTCTGCTCCTGTGACGCTGTTTGACTTTATTTAGAACCAAAATCTGTCTTCGCGATCATTTAAAAAGAATTTTTTTATGGGCATCATTAGTAGCAAACTAGGACCTACATTTAGTATTCTATGCGTAATCGGCTCTTTCGGTAGGACCTTGCAGGTCTTGGTAGTAGGGCTAATCAGAAACACCAGAAAGTCAATTTTATTTACAAATTCTTTGGCTATCGTGGGTTTCATTTAGTTTCATTGGCTATAAGCCCTATAATTCGTTCTGTATTATTAGGTTTCACTAGGCATTTCTAGGTTTAATTGGGTGTCATTGGATTTCAGAGTGTGTCAAAACTATCACATTTAGTCATTAGGAGATTCGTACAATAATTAAAGATCGAAACAAATAGAAATCGTAGCAATAGAACAAACTTTAAATTGGTTAATCTCTAACCAGATCAATGAACCAGTTATTATGTTTACTGACTCCATAAGCAGTGTAGAAGCTAATTCAGTCTCAAACATATTGGACTCCAAGCATTCCTATTGTAAAATTGTTAAAAACTCTTCGTATTCAAAACTGCACGGTGACCTTTGCAAGTATGCTAAGCCATGTGGGTATAACTGCGAATGAAATAGCCGACTCATTATGCAAGGAAGCAACTTCACACCCCACTGTTAACATTGTAGTGAGTAAGGAACTTAGAGATGCTTACAATGGCATAGATAGTATCTCATAGGTCATGGGCTCATGGCAGAAAGAATATGATAGCCAAACATCAGGATCCTACTATTAACTCCAGCGCCGACGGTTAGTAATAAAATAAAACTTAATAAGTATAAACGAGGCAAAGAAAGAGTAATTACCAGATTAAGGATTGGGCACTGGAGGCTAAACCATTATCCCTATAAAATAGGCCAGCATCCAACCGGAAATACGACCATTGCAACAGTCAGGAAACGATAAAACACTTTCTATTAGAATGTCGGCACTATATAACTTATAGCAGCACAAATATAGGAATTGTTAAAAATATTGGTGGTATTGATCATATGGCAATCGGTCATATGACCACGAACGACCATAATAAGGAACATAAATAGAATCCTACAGACTTACCGGTATATATATATATATATATATATATATATATATATATATATATATATATATATATATATATATATATATATATATGTCTTAATCCAGTTGCTGATAGAGTGATGCTGTAAACTATTTCCTGCCCATTTGGTTTTCACTGACTTTTCAGAAATGCAATATGGAAAATACAAGGCCATAAAGATCCTAACTGACAGTATTATATACGTTGGAAGCAGCCTGAAACAACAAAGCCGAGCTACAAGAAGACAGTTGAACTGGGGAGGAAGAGTAAAGTTCCTTCAGCTGGTCTTGAGCACAAGAAAAATCCTACCCTCTCATCCTGTAATGTTAGGGACTAGGGTTGGGTAGCCGGCTTGGATTATACGAAACTAGTAACTGATAGTGGAAGAAACTTTTGTATGTAGGCCTATGTTTTAAGAGACAAACATTTAATATCATGTCAACTGTGTAAGGGGATCATCATATCTTAGTCATGCGTACTCCCCAAAGTCCAATAAAGAAAAAACACCTGGAGTTGTGCTCGAGTTAGCCTGATTTAGAGTTAGACTAACTTAGAGATTTAGTTTATTTCAAAGGACGGTAGGCCTACTTTAGGCCTACTAGCTACTATACTTAGTTTATAGTGTTAATTTGTTATTTCATCGCAAAATAAAAAGAGCTAATGACCAGTGATATTTCAGTTTTGAAAATAATTATAGTTTCAGTTTTTATTAAGTTTTGGGTTCGTAATTTCTATTTCAGTTCAAGTTTCAGTTTTGAAATAATTTCAGTTTCTATTACAGTTTGAGTTTTACAATAATTTCCGTTTTCGTTTCAGTTTCTGGAAAATTTCAGTTTCAGTTTCTACATAGATAAATTTGCGTTAACAGACAACAGCGGTTCTTAAACTGTATTTTTATTGTACCACCAGCTAAAAAAATCGAATGTTGGCATACCACCAGCAAAGGTCAGATCAAAAACAACAGACGAGCGCGAAGTACCCTTGCAATTTGCGTAGAAAATTGTAAACTTTTAAGAAGAAGCGCATGGTGGACGCAGAAAGAAGATGGGCAAAACTCATAGAAAATTTTAAAAAAGAAGCGCATGGTGTACATGAATAGCGCTCGTAATAGGTTGGTGCCCTGCGCTTGGTCTTCGAGTGGCACTTAAGAAGTTTGGAGATTACAATTACGGTTACGTAGAATAGTGGCTTCAATAGTTAATTGCTAATCAATGAAAGATGGGAAAAATTGATAAAGATGGGCATAAACTTATAGAGAATTTTATTTTATTTTTTCGCGTATCACGTAGCGACCTGGCGGTACGCGTACCACCGTTTGAGAACCTCTGCCCTAGAGAACGCTTGGAAGACGGAGGATTGGATGAATAAGGGAATGTGAAGAAGTGTCTGTTTGGCTGTGCGTCTGTACGTCTTTTGTTTGTGGGCCTGTCTAATCTGCGGCCCAGGCCCAGTAACCAATGTTGCCAGAGCTGGGGATTTTTCCCTAGATCTGGGGATTTCGGCCTTCGTCTGGGGATCTGGTGATTTTTTGGCCAAATCTGGGGAAATTTGACCATCTTGAAAAATTGCATTGACAATGTATGTATTTTGTGTGCACTAAGCATTAGACACTATGTTTGTATTGTAATTGAATGTAAAAAATAATGCGCTGTATAATTTTCATTCCACCAAAGGCACTTCTTGTTTTAAACCATTTCAATGACGTCATCAACTATCTAGTCATTCTAGTGATTGTAGGCCTATTTCTATTTCCTGTTATAGTTTGAAATTTCTGTTAATGGATGAGCGATGATTAATGTACGCGAGGTAGTTGTAGCGGGTTAACGACATAACGTCATGCACGCAACAACTCTGAACATTAACAAGTTTTTCAACAAACCAAAAGAGCCCGGTCGTCAAGACAAATTGCTAAAGTGGAGATATTGTTGACGGCTTTCATGGCAGAACATAATACTGAACATAAGCTGATCATTTGGCAGAACACAATGCTGAACATAAGCAGATCATTTGATAGAATATAGCCTAGTAAGCAGATGTTTCCAGACAGCACAATAGCTAAAAAATCTCACCGAAGCGCAGTGCTGCTTATGTGATCCAGTTACAGCATTGCCCATTTTGAGCGGCTTGAAGTTATAAAGTTTGTCTGTCATCCATTTGCACTTTGTGCAAACGTTGCCATCAACCGCCTACCATCTTGTCTTGAAATGTTCATATTTAGAATGTCTACTTCTATTCTTCGAATAGCAGCCTAGTAAAAGAAATCTCCAGTTCCAGTTAATACAAGATGTAGTTTAGGCCCAGAAACATAAGGCGTTGATGCCATGTAAAACACGCTGGCTGTCCCGTGAAGCAGTTATATGACTGCTTCACGGGACAGCCAGCGTGTTTTACATACTGGAGATCTTAACGAAACAGAAGTTGTCGTCGACTTGGATGCCGACTCGCCGACAACTTTGAGTCATTGACAAGTGACAAAAAAATAACAAGTCAGTATATTTGATTCCACTCATTTGAGGAATATATATTGTTATTAATGTAATTGTAAGTAGGTATGTTACTGCTAAATAGTGTTACAATGTCTGATAAATTGTGTTTATATAATCTGGGGAAATCTGGGGATTTTTTGGAACGAAATCTGGGGAAATCTGAAAAACCTCACTGGCAACACTGCCAGTAACATTCCCGCCTAAGGCGTGACACACGGAAGTTTCGAACTATTATGATAGATATTTTACATTCAGATTAGTCGAATTCTTGACGACAAGCGGCAGTCCACATGGTTTATTGTTAACGTCTGATCCAACTTTCACTAAACACGAACTCTTTTTCGTTTTCTCATCATAAACAAAATACTTCCAAATCGCTTTCGCACTTGCGTCCAGCCAATAGTCGTGAAAAACTCATTCTCAATGGAAAACAACTTAGCAACTAACTCTAACAGACAATATAGATTTCGATGCATGGATATCGAATAATAACCAGAATAAATGGTCCGCCCAAACACCTAGAGTTACGTAGTCAGCGATTTAGCCCAACTAAGACCCAATACAAACGAAGAAAATTTTTACTTATTTTCAACAATTTCCGTTCGGAATTAATTATCGTTACTATTTCTATTTCGTTTTGACATTTTCATTTCCGTTTCTATTCAGTTTGCGTTTTGCAAATAATTTCCGTTTCAGTTTCAGTTTTCGTTAAACGGAAATTCATAATTTTCGTTTCAGTTTCTATTTCAATTAACTGAAATATCACTGCTAATGACTTCATTTTAATCGCAGGTATAATATTATATTATGGGTCGACGGGCCGCTCAACTGTAGCTTTGCCTAGGGTTGCCAAATGTCTTGAACCGGGCCTGATTAGAGCGTCATGATGTGTGTGAAGCATGGAGAGCCTCCCTACAGTTCGTTCCAGCTAGGTCATCCGCCTTCTTATTTACCACCTTACCGATGGCTGACCCAGGCATCATAAGTGAGCCCAACAGAGTTGTCTCTCCTAATGGCGTGTGTGTGAAGCCGTAGAACGACGGATCGTCGACTTAATTTTCATAATTCTGGAAGCATTTCGCGCGGTCACGTTGAAGCCCAATCTTAGCTGACTCCTGGGCGATCAACTGAATATGTAGTGGCCACCTCGTCCATCTCGCCTCCCAGTGTCAGATAGTCTAAGAATGTTACGGTACTCTTAAGTCTTAACTCCGTTACCAGCTTTAACAGGATCGGCTGTACTGTGATGGACAAATCCAGCGGATCTCTGGTGGGTAAATTCCTTCTCTTATCGAAGAATATTTTCTTCATGTCGTAAGACTCGTAACATCGGTCTGCTAGAATATGCGGCCTCTGCGAAACGGTACAGCTCCGGTAGGCCTATAGGCCCTATCTCTTGCAACCGCTTCCAGGAGAGAGTTTCTGCGAAGAGTAGGCCCATTAAAGGCATTAACAAAATCTAGTTTTACCAGTCTTGTCCTCGAAACCAAGGTGACTGTTTTACTAGAATTTCATCCGTCCGCATCAAGGTGGCACAGCGGCGGGTTGCATGCACTGCCAACGCAGATGGATAGGGGCGAGCATAGTAGGCAAACATTAACAATAATAATAATATTATTAATTATATTATTTAATAATAATAATAATAATAACAATCACGTACTCCAAGCTTAACCTTTCAATCAACTGTTAATATCTTAGGCCTAGAGCCTGAGGGATCTTACCTACTTCGGGCGGAAAAAAAATATTAATAATAATAATAATAATAATAATAATAATAAGATTATAATTATTATTATTATTATTATTATTATTATTATTATTATTATTATTATTATTATTATTATTATTATTATTATTATTATTATTTAACAATAATGATTAAATAATCTGAAGCGCCATCTCAGCGTCACTCAATGAACAATTTATCATGAAAAGGTCGATGAGAAGCATTATTATTATTATTATTATTAATTTATTATTATTATTATTATTATTATTATTATTATTATTATTATTATTATTATTATTATTATTAAAACTTCGTTGTTTAGACCAGTTGTCGAATCTTTGTCTTAGCCTAATAAAGTCTGGCTTGACTACTTCGATATTATAAGCTCTTTCTCTAAGCTAAGCTTTGGAAGCTGAAAAACGCGAAGTTTTTAGCTAGGTCTACACGTAGGGGGCCTACATTCGATTTATTGTTATATGTTTTGGCGGAAGAGGACAGATTCTAATGTAAAGATGCCATGGTTGTATATTCAAATTTCCACAAATCGGCGATCTAATAAATCCTAAGAGAACCGAGTCCTGTCTTTCGCGAGTTAGTTCGTCTTTTCATCGCTATACTCACAACGGCGCGCCAGGCAATTCGGCAAGGTTTACGTCATTTACGTTGAAGCGCGTTCTAGCGACTGATGCAACCACCAATGATAGCATTAAGATTATGCTTTTGGCGTTCGTGCTCAGACTTATGTATAGAACGATATGCTGCATAACTTATTAAGTAGCCGATAAAATACTGCGTCTGATATCAAGATAGCTCGGCGCTATAAAATTTTATGCCTTTCCAGTCCAGTGCCCAAAACCGTAGTAGATGGCGCCACTGGTAATCTAGAGACTGGAGAGACTAAATGCAAATAGTGGATAATAACATTGAATACAATACGCTTGACCGTTATAGGTTGCGTTAGTTTCGACGTTGACCTTTGAGTGCGAGTTACATCTCACTGTACGCGGTGCAATTTAAATGGTCTCTGTCCATTCATTCGTCGTTTGGCGTGGTTGGTACGAGCGATAGGGAGACGGGGAAAGAATGGTTGGTGCAGAATTGGAGTTTTAGAGAAGGAGCGGTCGGCTGATTCTTCTGCTGCCGATGGTGGCAGCGTTTCCTAGTCTGAGGCTGAGTACTCGGTTAGGGCACTCGCGAACGGATAAGAAACAGATTCTACTTTACATTACGACGTGCGCGAGACACACACCGTCAGTTCATCTTGGGACGAGGTTGTCGTCATCGGGTAAGGACGCATTCGATGATTTTATGACGTCATCAACTGCCGACCGACGATTGAAACGCGGACAGATAGGGAGATACAGGGATAGACAGAGAGAGATGGGGTGGACAGGAAAAAGAGGGAGTGGATTTGGGATTTTAGTAGGACGACTGACGAGGGAATGACGGAAAGGCGTGAAAGCGACGGAGTGTGGTCGGTCGGTCCCTTGGCTGATGAATGCCGACCTCATGGAAATTATGACAATGAAATGGGCCGAAATAAAACAGATACCGCTCCACTTGGTTGGAGAAACAAGCAGGATCAGAGTCACTTGGAGAGAGAATCAATGAAACGACACAACCGCGTTGCCGTCCGCCGTTGTAATCCGGTTCTGTTCGCCTGAATGCAACGCCGAACGAATTCATAGCACGGCGCTTAAACGTTTTATCTTGGCTATTAGCATAATTCATTAACGCGATTGTCGTCGTTTTGCATACCTTGTGCTTGCTGACGCTGCCACCGTGTTATATCTTGGGTTGAGTCATCGAATGTATGGTACGATTTTATTCCTAATGTCATGTTATATGTCTTATATCGATTGATAAATATTGATTTTCTGTTGCTTTTATCATACAGTTATTTTCAGTTTTTTTCATTTTGGTTTTATAATGTAGAGAGCTTATTGTACATATCTAGATAATATGGTGCCATAAATTACCTCAGGAAATTCTGCTAAATGGTGTTGGATCTTAGATCACTGGCTGATTTTCAGACCTCTGAACATTGATATTGCTAGGAAATTCTCTAAAATCCTTGTTGAGCAGCACAAGAAATTGCACTGCCATTTAATTTATATAGGAGTGCTCATCATTGTCGTTTTAAATTGTATTTAAGTCTCGTTATTGTCAACGTTGTCTTTCATCTCTAAGGTATAAATCTATGTGAAATGACTGTTTGTAATGTGGAATTTCAAGCAATGACATGCAGCATCAAGTTAATCCACCCAGCCACTAGCTGCTAGTTGATCCATTTCGAAACAGATAAGATCAGGCAAAGTGAATTTTTTTTCTGCTAAAGGGATGGACGGAAAAAGAGCTGGAACTTTGTTTATCTTAGGAGACGCCATTGGGTTTCATTGTTGGGCCAGGATGTGGTTGAATAGCAAGCTGTGTCCCCACAGCCCAGCAGGACGTGTTATGGGAGCCAGGGTATCACAAACCGTCCATAGAGGAAACTGTTGTTTGCAAGGGTCCATTATTTTATTTATCCACTGCACACAGTTTCCGTTTCTTTGTCCGATGGTTCATTGTTGGAAGCATTACAGACGCTGACCATTATCAATTACAGTTTGGAAAACAGAGCTAATCAGTCGGTGCCTACCAGAATGTCAGTTCACAAAGTCAGATAAGAATGATTGTATTGGATCTAATCGAATGACTCCTGTGATGCCAATTTTTTACAGTGCACAGTGTGCCTGTGGGAAGCCCATGCTCTCTTGCTTACATTTAGAAACAGATGCTCGCTGTGATGACTATGAACTACCACTGAATAAGAAGAATAGATAGACTGAAAAAGACTACAGTCTCAGAATGCCTGCATGCATTTATTTATGTATGTATGTATATATGTTGCATGATACGTAATGCAGTCCCTTCAGAGGAAGAAGAGCAGTTGCTTGAGTTAGGGTCCTGAGAGGCAGAACTATGAAGTGTTTGCATTCTCTATTCCTTAGCATACAAAGGCAGGTGGCTAGGTCTATCTGATCTGCCAACTGACAGGAGAGGGCTTAAAATGGAAGAAGTGTATGTATGTACGTATGCATGCATGTATGTTTGCATGTATGAATGTATGTATGTATGTATGTTCTTGTATGTATGTATTTATGTATCTCGTCACTACAGCATGTTTTAAGCATGTCTCAAAGCACTGCAATATTGAATAAATATTTCAAATTTGTAGTTTGTCTTCAACGTCTGTAGCATTTACTGTAATGATGTAGCGCCCATTTTGAATCGGCTGCTAATAAAAAAGAGGAAAAAAGCTGCTCAGAGGAAGAATGGGAATGTAATTAATTCCATCTTAATTATGAAAGATGTAGCATAAAAATCTGTTCTTTGGATTTATTTCAATTACAATTAGGATATGACAGGATGGTTTATGTGAGGTGGTAAATAAGCCAAAGGGATTTTTAATGGAATTTCCAGTGGGAATTTTAGTTGTTTCCACAACAGTACAGGTGAAGGTGAGGGTATGCTGAGTGAGTTTGGTGCTTGTTTAATGGCTGCCTTTACTTGGAATGAAGTCCTGTGGAGAGAATATCCAGCCCATCATTGGCTACCTGATCTGACAATCGATACCCATTATTCCATGAAGAATCTTTTCATGATCAGTTTTCTCTTTAAAGATGAATTACCAGGTCTGTGAGTCTGGAGTGCTTGCTGCCTTGGCTACATGATCTTTTTCAACTGGAAATAGACTTCCCTGCCTCCCCAGCCCTCCATTTGTGGTTCCCACTAGGCCTTCCCTCTGCCCTGTCACTTGATCTGTGCCCTTGGTCATTGTTGGTCATTGTTTGTCCTTTGAAGCCCGTTTTGCTTTCATCGGAGGGTCATGTTGTCCCCTCTGTCACACTCTGTCAATCTGTCACAGTTATGGACCCTTCAGTGTAAACACGGCTGGTCATTGTGGTGGCCATTATTGTCATTTGCTTATGGTCAGCACCGGCACCAGCAACTGCACCATCTCTTGGTGGAATTGGCAAACATTCTGCCTGCTTTGTCCGTATGGTTTGTGATTCTGCATCTAGCTAAAAGAATTCTCATTTCCACTGGATTTGCAATGATTTCCTAATGGAAAACGTAATATTCCCCCACAATCCTCGTGAACTTGTGGTAGAAATTGAACAGAGTTTTCTGACATATTTTCCCATGATGCCTATTCACGTTTTGAAGCTGTGTGTAAGCCTCAACTTTGGGTAATGAAGCGTGTGTTGACTCTGATCTCACCAGAACTAAACTCATCCAGAGACCTTTTCACCTAATAAAAATTACAGTTTATGTTTGTTTGGGGGCTTTCAGATACCTGACACTGAGTGTAGGATTCAGTGTTGCTGGCTGTGACCCACCTTAAAAATTATAGCAACAGCATAAATGCAACAACAAACTTAACATCATTCAATTGTAATAATTAATTAAGTACTTTATTAATTTGATAATATTATTCAACAGTACCATGACAACAACGGCAGTGGCAATAACAAAGCAATTAAACAGCGACACGCAGAAAGAAGCAATAAGAATGATTAAACAGAAGTCATCCTAAAAAACTACAAATAATTTATTTGGGATTGAAGCATACAGTTTGATTTATGATCACGGTTGCTAACTGCACAAGAACAGGTTCAAATTTGTGTGTATTGTGTGTAAACCTGTCAAGCAAGAGGGTTGCTGTAAGGCATATTGATAAACATTGTAATTCAGTAGGGGTCAGTTTGATCCTTGATGCTATCGGTTTATGATCCTCTTCTTTCTTCTCAAGGGTTTCGTTATTGTATATGTCATCTGTTTTCTCATGTTGTGCTTATGAAAAGGTTAGCTTGTTAAATTTAGTCACGCCTACCATAGGCAGCTTTATTGTGACCAGTGAAATTTATGGGGTGTTTGGTCTGGGTTGGCTGGGTCTGTGTAGTTAAGTGTTTTTCCTAACAAGCTGCTAATTTGTTATGGGTGTCTGTTGTTATGGTAGTTTTGATTGGTAAATTAGGATTAGGTAATTGTGCTGGTGCCTGGTGCTCATCTCAACATGTCTGTCTGCTTACCTCTCTGTGTGCGTCTTTCATTTTGCCTATGCTTTAGGCTGAATACGTATTCCTATGTCTCACTCTAGCTGACAGAAATGTTTCTGATGTCTGGCTTTCTGTCTTTGTCTATTGCAGTTCCTGTCTGTCTTGTCTGGCTGATTGTCTGTCATCCATTTCACCCTCCATACTTTTTAGTCTGATGAACACGGAGGGAGGGATATTATTTCCTTTGATATTTGGCCACATGGGTCTGTGTTCATGATGCTTGGCAGGACCCTTGCACTGGACAGGAACAGGCATTGCCAGTAGTTAGTGGCATAGTGTTAATAGTGATAGGGTTGCTTTCTGATAGACTGTGGAACGTTTGCATGGAGTTATGAAAATTGTCTGCTTGTCCAACTTGATGGAGTGTGGATTGGACTGGGAATGGAATTTGGAGTAACCAACTTTTGATCCGGAAATCAGATTTCATTGGATACTACAGTAATCCGATTAATCAGAATTGGCATTTATTCAATAACCGATTCAAGTTTAGAAAAATCTTCATTTTATATATATCTATATGTATATTTTAATAATACATTTGTCGTCGATGATTGTAGAAGGTTGTTTTGTTCAGTAATTGATACTTTTCGTGATCACCCAGTGCTACTACGCAACACCTGTAAAAATATAAACAAATTATTTAACATAAGCATTGTAATGTCACAAGCTCAACAAATACTTCCGAGTAATTGGATGTGGAATCAGCAAACAAACATACTAACTGTCCGGAATAGGTAATCGGTGGAAAAATGCTAATCGGTTACCCCCTAAATGGAATATCATAAGAACTCACTGGAACACAGAATCATTTGTGGGGAGGGGTAATGCACATGAATGCTGCCATTCTTAAATCAATATCCCCATTCAAATAAAAGAAAAAGTGCTTTTTTGCACTTCTTTATTAGCAGCTGCTTCCACTGATAAGTGTTTACAATTTTTTGTAGTCTTGTCTGTGTAAAGTCTATACAAATGTAGAAAAATTTGACAGGGTAAAGTATGGTCTATATTGTGCACAGAAAAACTGAATAAAATCCCTGAATAATGTCACTCAGCCTTAACAACACCAAAACTGAATAAAATCCCTGAATAATGTTTTTTTACCTTAGGGCTTTATAGCACTTATGCCCACCTTCTTTTTTGCTTGCCCTCTAGAATTTTATGTGAACCTATCCAATGAAGGACTTAATGACATATGGAGCTGCAGTATTCTCTAGATTAGATTATTCTGGTAATTCAGGCAGTTTTAATAAACAACTTCAACTTTCATAGTTACTGTACAGGTTAAGTCAAAGTGTGCACTGGTTGAGTAGACTGGTCCTGCAATGAGTCTTTGAGATAGGCAGTGGACAGGAAAAAGGCTTGCTAATTAAAATACTTGTATTCTGCCGTGAAAAGCCAAAACACAGTAACTATGACTGTTATTACTTACCAGTTACTGTGTTTTGGCTTTTCACGGCAGTATTGTAAAGTATGAGAGGATTATGTACAGGCCCTTAGCCAGAAATACAGAGTAGCCCGTCCAAAAGCATTCAAAATCGTGACTGCTTGACGCCATGAGCGTACGAAGTCATGACTGCCCAAGTCCCGCTGCCATACGCGTCCAACTGCAGTGCCCCTATGCTGTTTACAAGGCCTAATATCAACCCTGCTGCGTACAGAACTGTCATCTGAACGCTCGCAGTAGCTTTAGAGAAGAAGCTGGAAGGTGCTGGACGAGAATTATGCACAATTTATACCTGTTCAAAATAATTTTCACCACCCGTCCAAAATAACTTTCACCCGCCCTTGGGTGGACGGATGGCTGGCTAAGGGCCTGGTTATGTATACCATGCATATAATATTATATGTATATATATATATATATATATATATATACATACATACATATTGACAGGCATTTGATAAGGTGTGCATGCTTGTATCATCAGCATCATCATCATCATCATCATCTCTTCTTTAAAGCAGTGGTTCCCAAACTATGGTCCGCGGACCGGTGCCGGTCCGCGAGCCCTCAGTTGCCGGTCCGCGAAGTGAGTCAGGAAAAACTACGTTTTCTCGATTGGGTGTCGCTTCGAACTATCTTCAAAAACGCGATTGCCTCATAAATTAAGATTTGTTCTGGAAGTAAATGTATTTCAGCTATTGTAAACTAAAACTGCAGAATAAATAGTTTCTCGACGAATTGCTGACAGGTCAAATAGATGTTGTTCACCTTTACTAGGAATTTTGATCGTAACATTTGGGTTTTTTTGACCGGCAATTAGAAACCGGATGTGACGTCTCTGTTTCGTCTTTAATAATTTGGTTACTGCTTTCGTCAATAGACGCGTCTACTTTTAGGTTTGATATTGTAAGTACAATATATTATAAATTTGAAAATTACAAGAATAAAATATAATAAATATATTAATGAAAAGCATTAGCATGAATTATTTATATTTTTTTAACTAAATGCAAAGTTTTGATTCATATTGGACCAGTACGAAGTATTCCGTTGATATTTAGGGGCCTAGTACTGAATTATATACCCGCGCGCTACTATTAACAACTAATTTCACTTTTTTTACCCAATTTATAGATGGCGAAGCAAGGTTCAATGGATATGTTTCTTAAGAGCAAAAATACGAATGCTGAACAAGACAGAAATTCAAATTCTTCGGAATCAGATAATGGAGATATAAATGAAAGTGAAGCTTCATCATCTTTATTTCGTATCACATTAACTTGCTTACAACTTATTTTATAATTAGAACTGTGGTTAAATTTTTGACATTTTCCCAACAATATCCGCTCCTTTCAATGTAACTTTATAATTTGTACCAAATTCCAAGATTTGTTTTAGCCTAATTCTCGTTTTTTAAATCTTATAATTAATACATCTTTAGTGATTGAGAAAGAAATAAAACTAATAAATTTGGTATCGGTCCTGCTGCAATGGGAAAATTCCTGCCGGTCCGTCGCATTGAAAGTGACTTCCTGCCGGTCCGTCACACTGAGAAGTTTGGGAACCGCTGCTTTAAAGAATAAATATTATTATTATTTCTTCATCAGTTCCTGATGCCAGCCATTTGGTGGCAATGGGTACAAATAAATGATCTCCATTGTCTTCGGTCATTTGTCAAGTCCACTGCTCGCCTTAATGTTAGTCCAAGTGATGTGATGTCCTCATTTATATTATCTATGCAGCATAGGCTTGGTGTGCCTTTGTTTTTCTTTTTCCTTTGAATCTGGCATGTAGTGCAGTGTGTGGATTTGGTCAAATGGCATTCTCTCTACATGTCCATCAGAGTCTTTGTTGAATGACTTTGCCTAGCAGTGTTGTTTTGGTACCTATGATAATATGATTGTCTTATGTCATCATTTCTTATTTTCTGTATTCTTGAAATCTTTGCGATATTCCACAGCTAACTCGTTTCTGCTGTGAGAATTCTTTTCTCATAGATCTTGCTTTTGCATTGTCCTACATTCCGATCCTTATAGGAAAATCATCAGCATCATCATCGCACAGTACTTGCTATGGCGCCACTCAACCGGTGCTCAGCAGCGCCTTACATGGTTGCATCATAGTCTTGTATATTTTTGTTTTAGTTTTCTTTGTTTATTCTCTGCTTCTCCATATCCTGGTCATGAATCCAAATGCTTGTGAAGTCTGTAAACACTACTGTCATATCTTCTACTGGTTTCGTCAATCTTTTTCGTAATATCCTGTAGTTCTGGTCGGCCTCTAGTGAAGAGGCCACTGTGATCAGCAAATTGGAGATAATTCACCAGCATTCCATTTAATTTGATTCCTGCTATTGTGTTGTTAAGGCTGAGTGACATTACTGCGTCTAATACTAGGTTAAATAGGTATGGGGGATGAGATACATCCTTGTCATGCTCCCGTTTTCGTTTGAAAGTATTCTGTGATCATTTTGTCTACTTTTTTATGGCACTTAATGATTTTCGATATATCTGTTGTACAATTTTGATCAATTGCTCTGGTATTCCTGCATTTTTCATCGCTCTCCAGTCTCCACATTTCATCATGCCATGTACTGTCGAATTCATTTCATTTCATTTACGGAACATTTATATAGCGCCCCTTCAAGGCTGTCTACTCAGGAGCGCTCGAATGCTCGTTTCAAGCATATAAAGTTGACAAAAACTTTCTGGTTGTGTTCTATACGTTTTTCAAGTATCTGTCTTATTGTGAATGGTTGATCAAACTTTTTTGCTTCTTCCTGGCCTAAACCTGGCATGTTCTTCTCTAAGTGCTTTCTCAACATACTGCTTCATTCTGTTTGGTATCATTTTGGTGAAAACTTTCCTAAAATGCTCTGTAGGCTAATTCCTCTGTAATTTTGTAATATTTTAAATCCCTTTTCCTTTTGTGTATAGGCCGATTGTTGATTTTGTCCCAGTTTTGTAGTATTTCATCCTTTGTTGAATCTTTGTAACAATGGTATGCATAGCTTTAACAACACTTTCTCCTCCTCCTTGAAGTAGTTCCGTAGTGATTCCATCCATGCCTGGTGCTTTATCCATTTTCATTTTGTGTTAATTTCTTTCTACATGTCTAAACCATCAGATTCTTTGGGGAACAATATGCCTAGCAGAGTTGTTTGGATACCTAAGAATTGTCTATGTCATCATTTATTTGTTTCTGTAGTCTTTAAATCCCTTAAATTCTTTTCTCATCTTGCTTTTGCATTGTCCAGCATTCCGATCTGTACAGGAATATGGGTTGTGTATATATATTTTTGTCTTGATTTTCTTTGTTGTTTTTCTACTTCCATGTGTTGTTCATTGTCCAAAATACTTGTTTGGTGCACCTAGTTCTTATTTGTATGTTTTTTGCTACTGCCATCTGCTGTTATTAGCCCTACCAGATAGATGAATTATTTTACTTGCTGAATAGCTTCTCCTTGGATGCTGATAGTTATTAGTGTCTCTTTGGTCTGTTAAATAACCATTGTTTTAGGTTTCGCTGCGTTGATCTACTTCACCCATGTGTGTCCTAATATCCTGTAGTTTTGGTCTGCTTTTAGTGAGGATCTGTATTGTCTACTTAATGCAAAAGTCCACATTACTGTCTGACTAAAAGCCACACTGTGCTTTACTGCCAGCAGTGTGATTTCTGAGTGTTCTGGCGGCACCACTGTCTGCTGTCTACAGCCATTAGTTTTAAAACTGTATAATGTAAACCATGTGTGAATTTTTGTGAAATGTGTTTTGTGAGTACCCAGTGTGTGAGAGTGGTGTGCTTTGATCTCTTTGAAGGTGAGGTTGTAAGGTATTAGCTGGATGGACGGATGGAGATAGATGGTCGAAGAATGGATATATATATGCATTCCGTTATTAATTTGGTTGTTTGTTAAGCATTAGTCACAGCAGTCAGTAAGTAAGTAGTGGCAGATGCCTGGCCTATGGATTTCAGTTGTTCTAAGCCTCTGTTCGTCTCCCTCCCTTGCTCTCCCAGAATGCATACTGGGCGAGTGCATGTTCATTTCACACTCATGCACTCTTGCAGCTGCTCCTGCTTTGATGAGGGCCACTTCCTTCTCATTTTCCTCCTCCTCCTCCACCTTCCCCTTTGCCTGCTTCTCACTTCATCTTATTCTTCCTCCTCCTCCTCCTACTGATTTATATATCAGCCTCAGAGGTTTCCTTTACATGCAGCTGTTTTACCATTTGTCTTACCAGTTGTGCTAACTGTAGCAAAACTGATGAGCTGTAAAACCATGAAATCTGGTATGTCAAGAAGCAATGCACCATCCGTCTCCTGTAAGTTTAAGCTTTGGACTTCTAAACCGATTTGGTTTGGAGAATTGGTCAAAGAAATATGGCTGTGAATACCGTTTCTTTTCTTATCTGCTCTGCCATTATTAAGGTGCATGTGTGAGGGAGTGTTAAGTCAGCCCAAAGCAGTCATTTGTTGTGGGAACTGGTATGGCTGTCGGCGGCTAATGACACTGTTACTATTTTGGTCACAAAAGGCGCTTATGATAATTTCGTAGCCCTCCTTGCCAGAATGGACCAGTGGGAGTGGGTGGGAGATACGTCTTTCCTAATGAAAAGCAGGACTGTGAACCTGGGATGGGGTATAGGAATGGGATACTGGCATTTTCAGCCCCTATGTGATTGAGTTCCTCTGCCATCAGGATTGACCCTTGGTTTCCTAATCCTTATCCAGGACTGTTCTGTCTTGCAAGTTTATCTGTCTAATTCTCCTGTATATTGTGTCTTTGTGTTAATTCACTGGGTATCACTGAGATCGTCTGGTCTGAATTTGCTAGCTAGGATGTCTTCAGAACAAACTTGATTATGCCAATGGAATATAGGGATGTAAATGAGTCTGGGGATTTCTCTAGTTTATAGATAATATTTGCATGGATCCACATTAAAATTCCTGTTTCCAGTTTCTGTTTCTGCATCTATTGTATTATCACCCATCCCTTCCAACAAGCTTCTATATGTTCCAGTACTGCTTCCAACTTCCAATCAGTCAATCAATCAATATTTTTATTGCAACCAAACTCATACAGAAGCAACAGAGGTGTAACCTAGGTAAAAAATCATGGAAACAAAGGGAGGCCCAGAAGGGAGGAAGATCCCGCTAATTAGCAGGGACGTATCTAGCGTTGGGCTTGGGGGGCCCCCCCAAACGAAGTTGAAGCCCCCCAAACAAGTCAAGCCGTTGTATGCTTACGGCTAAAATTCGTATGAACACTGTATAAATGTTGCCATGTTCAAGGCTTAAGCCCCCCAAACGAAAAAGCCTAGTTACGTGCCTGCTAATTAGGGTCCCCATAATAACAATTTTCCAAAGTAAATTTCCAAGATGGCCATGCAGAGAAAGAATTTAACAGGTGACAAGATAACACAAACTGACTGAATTCAAATTACAAATCAGAAAGCACTTTAAGATGCACTTGATGTAAACAAGAACAAGCGACAAAGCAAACTTAACTATGATCTTTACTAGTCTTAAATGTGTGCGATAATATGCTCATATCAATAACTCTATCTACTTACTGTAGGTTGATGCAAGCAGGAAAGCACGTAATCTTCTTTTAAAAGCCTGCAATTTTTTTGATAGGCAGATTTCCCTTGGTATTGAATTCCACACTAAGGAACCATACGATTTAATGGTGAAGCGATGGAGATTAGAATGGACCTTGACCGAGCGATATGCGGTAGAATTCCTAGTGAAATGCGAATGAATATCAGAGGAATGAGGGAGGAAATCCCTAAATATCGGAGGCAGGAGGTTATGTTCGAGGCGGTAGGAAAAATTCACTAATCTGGAGGTCTTTGATCTGGTCTATTTTCCAGAGTTTAAGTTCACTAAAGGAAGGGCCCGTGTGTTCCCATTTTCGAATACCCACAATTACACGTATTGCCCTCTTCTGTAGAATTGCTAGCTTACATAACCTTGATTCGTATGTGATGCCCAAATCAAATTGCAGTAGGTGAAGTAGGGGTAGATAAGGGTATAATACAGATTCAATCGGATTGTCATTGGAAGCTTATATGCGATACGGGTTAAAATTCCTATGTTCTTAGCGATTTTAGCTGCAATTTGGTTAATATGTACCCTCCATATCATGTTCTGATCAATGTGTACACCTAGAAACTTCGTTGATTCAACCTGTGTATTGTGTAATGGGGTTATCTTTAATGAACAAACTTAAATTACCACTGGGGTTACTTTTCCTATGAGATTTAAATAATATAAAATTAGTTTTATCTAAATTAAGTGTAAGCCTATTGCACTGAACCAAGCTGCAATACTGGATAGTTCATCGTTTACTACTTGAACCAACGTCTGCCAAGAGGTATGAGAGTAAAACACATTAGTGTCATCTGCAAATAATATGAAGAACATTATTGGGGATACGTTAGCTAAGTCATTAGTGTAGAGTAAGAAGAGGAGGAGTCCAAGATTGGAGCCTTGTGGAACTCCGTATTTTATCAGCCCGAGCTCAGAAAGAGTGCCATTGCAGAGGACTCTCTGCCATTGCAGAGGACTCTCTGCGCACTATTCTCCAGGTAACTAGCAAACCATTTAAGCTGTATTCGTCTAATCCCATAATTTTCTAGTTTCTTTAAAAGGATATTGTGATCGACCGTGTCGAATGCCTTAGCAAGATCAAAAATATCCCCACAGAATATTCATTATTATCAATGGCCCTGGTAACCATGTCCTGCATATTCAACAGGGCCATATCAAGGGAATGACCAGGCTGAAATCCATGTTGGGATTGGTAAATGATATTTAAGTTATTCACATAATCATAAAGGCGATTGTACATCCGTATAGCTTTTCATAGAACTTCGAAAAGTAAGGCACCATTCAGTACATAGAGAGGAAAGACTTGCAGCCTACAAGACCTACAGGCACAGTACTGCATTCACAATCACTGTGACAATCAAATGCTGGATCTTAAGAGTGAACAACAATAGACAGCTTAGAAATCTAGCTGAAAGATTCTGCAAAATTCAAGGCCCATGGCTGTTTTATTGCCAGGTTCTATTTCAGGTCTGGTTTTGGTCAAGTTTTGTTACTAACTGGTTTTTCCTAAATAATCTGTGTGTAGTTGAGGTAATTGGCCTATGATTGTCTGCAAGGACTGAAACCTATCAGGCATCTAAGTAAGTAAATAAGTAATCTTCATTAGAGAGAGAGACACACCCACACTTTACAATGTCAACAATGCATACAAAATTTTAGTGATGAAATAGCACAATGTCAGTAGAAGAAACTAATGCAATATTATGAACAGTTTTTAAAGTCTAACTTATATACAGCTGTATAGCTGGGAACTAACAGCATAAACGTACTTAGGCATATGAAATGAGTAGGTTATCTTGAAGGAGTACTATGTAAATTCTCAGAATGAATGAATGAATATGGTTGGAATGAAAGTAACAGATTTGATCTGTCACCACTCTCTTCTTGTTTAGCCTGCAGAAGAATAAAAAGTTCAGATTTTAAAGTTCAGTTGTGTTTTATTTTCTTCATAGTAGTTTGGGAGTTTTGTTGAGTGACAAAGCTGTAAGTGAAATCAAATGTTATATCCAAATCTTGACTGTACTAAAACGATGCATAGTTTGTATGGCCTATTTTCTCGTGTTTCTATGTCTGTGGTTAAAACTACACTGACTTTAAATCTGTCAGCTGATTGAAGGTGGCAGTTGATTCAAGCAGAATCAGCTGCCAGTTTCAATTCATTTGAACAAATCCGCTTTCTGCATGCTTTGATTCCAGGAGTCTTGACTTGATATTGAGAAGATATATGAAGCCATGGATTATTTGAAATGCTTCAGTCATGCTGTCCCTTCTAGTTTCAGTAGAGCAGTTCAGTTGCTTCTGCACTTCTCCTGTTACTGGAAATTGGTCTGGAAAGGGACAGGTGAAGGCTATCCAGCCAATTGATTGTCTTGGTTTCAGCTGTTATATGAAGTGACAGAGCCTGCAATTCAACTAAAGGAAATGGTGTAACTGATAGTTCTTCTTATCTAATTCTGGAATTTGTGTTTCACTAGCAATTTAGAGTTCAGTCATGGTTCCATTGGGTGGGGGCTTGGACGAGGTTCTCTCTGGAGAATTTTCCCATAGTCTGATAGAATATTCGAGATGCTTGGCAAATTGTATCTTAGCCCTTTATGTGTAGGCCTAAGTGGAGAATAAGCTAATATAGATGACTGGAGGTGTATTTGAAGGGAGAGAGGACAATTATAAATGAAGGTAACTAGGTTGCATAGTATATGGCCTTGTTGGTATCAGGTGATTCCCCTGAGGGGTTGAATGAGTTGGGAGCAGTTGAGACTAGGTGTGAGTGTGGGTGGGAGGGTTACATACCTTCTACCTGTTAATTATGGCCCTTCTACCCAGGTAGGATGGGGTGTCTGAGAGATTTATTTGGTGGACTTTCTTTCATTGTTGATAAAAGTGTCAGAATGTTGCAGCTCCTACTAGAATTCATATGAAACCGAGTGCAACATTGTCAATTAGCAACATTGTCAAAGTTGGTCTGTTTTATGTTTTGGATTTGTATGTCTGTGTGTATCTTTCTGTGCATGTGTGCGTGCATGTGTGTGGTTTGTTCTGTCTGTGTGCTGTCAACATTTTTCGTCTTTTCTGTCTTTGGCCGTTTTTTTGTCTTTTTTGTGTGTCTGTTAAGTATACTAAGCAAGTGAGATAAATTTTTGCATAAGTTAAGGACTTTGAGCTGATCCTCAATACGGCTGTTGAATGAAGTGATGATAATCTTTGCACTGCCGCTGATGAAATGCAGTCTGTTGAGTATTTTTCTGAATGCCTTTCACCACCCAATGGATGTGAACTTTGCCACTGGAAACTGAAGCAGGAGCCACGGTGGCTGCCGGTCTTGCACTGTTTGACCGAGATTTACTAGTGGCTGGCGCTGGTAGATGATGAAGTAGCCTGGTTCCAGCGAAATGGATCTTAAATGCTGTTGGAAGGAAGTGGGTCTGGACTATGGTGATGTGAATCTGGTGAATTTTAATGGTCTTGGTGAGTGTCAGGTTGTTGTGCGTTTGACGGCCAAAGTGTCAAGCATCAGACTGGCTTTCTAGTGGGGGTTTGTAGAACTGTCCCATGCATCGTAGATCAATTACTCGTTGGCTCTTGGAGGCCAAGACGACTAGGCAGGCGTTGTCATCCACTAGGCGTTGGGGCCGTGGAGCGGTCCTGCCGAGTGCCTCTTGCTATGTTGCCGAGTTGTTGAAGTCCAGATCAGTTACTGCAGCCGGTTGTAGTTGTGCTTGACGGCTGCTGTCTCTTTCTTCTGCTTTGGCCACCTAGTGAGGGAACGGGTGGAGGGAAGGTGCAGTGTGCTATGAGGTCTCTGGGTCAAACAACTTACAATGTCAACACACATCCACACTCCCTAAGCATTTACTCAGAGCTTCATCAGACCTTTGTGTATTGATTTTTGAAATGGCAGTCCCCAAGTTCAGGTTATAACTATGGTTCAGGGCTAACACTGCATATCTATTGATTTTCTATTAACTTCTACAAATTTATTGGCTTTCATATTAATTTTAAATTGCTGCTTTTGAATTCACACTTGCAGTTGGCATCTTTTATGAGATATAAAGAAAAAATTTATTGAGGTGAATAGAATTAAAATTTTCTGAGTTTGTATGTGCTCTTTTTATTGTTTTATAGCATAACTTTTTTAATGCAAGCATAGGATTTTGTTGGATGGCCATGTATTGTACTGGTCTAGCAGATACAAAGTCATATGACCTTGCTGTCAATGGTTTAGCCTACACAGATGTGTAATCCGTCTTGTGGATCTATCCAAAGATAGATTGAGAGTTCTTTAATGAAATGAGGAATGATGCAGATGAAATGAATGATGGATGAGATTATCATTTGAACATTTTGATGCCTTTCTTCAGTCCAGTCAGTCTAGTGACAAATCAGGTTTTATCTGTCACCTACCTGCTGAAGTCCCTTACTCTGTGTTTGTGTCTTTTCCTCCTCTTTCCCTGTGCTTTTCCTGCTCTATCTCTGTGTGTGTCTTTTCCCTCCTCTCTCCCTGTGCTCTGTCCTACCTGTCAGTGTGCTTGGCATCTGACAGGCTGGCATTAGGTATTCAACATTTCTAATGTTCACTTGGTGAGTGGTAAATGGACATTGGTTGATGTTGCCTAACAAAGGAAATAGCCTCTTCCTTCCTCCCTTTCTTCGGCTCAAATGGTGGGACATTTGTACCAATGTGATAATCACTACCCTTGGAGTCCTTCCTCAGATGGTCCAGTGCCCTTCCTTCTGCCTGTCTGGATAGTAGGCAGCTAGTGTTGAGGAGGAGAGAGGACAAGGAAGGGAAAGAGGGAGATGGCGGGAGGAGTAGATGGAGGCGATGGTGTGAAGGAAAAGGGAGGGAGTGCAAGGGAGAGATGTGGCAAGATCAGCCCTGCACCTGTTATTCTTTCTTTTGAGACAATTAGCCAGATGGCAAAATTGAGAGACAGAGGGAGATGTTTGGCAGGCCTGGATTCCTCAGCCAACAATCTCTTCCACCCTACCATCACACTCTTTGGGCTTAATGCTGTCAAAATCTCTGTCCCCAGTACATGTGAAATTTCCATATTTAGCTCCGGTTGTTTCCTCTTTCATGAACTCCATTAATTAGAGGTTGAGGTCCAAGTGCAGTATTTGTCACCAAGAAAATGGTAATCAGTTAAACTGACCGAAATTATTGTTTCGGTCGGAACGAGGAGAGATGTGTGGTGGAAATGAAATCACTAGCACTTGTGGCAGAATTCCTTTCTAAACATAATTTAGGGCACTTTAGTCTGATTCACTAATTTTAAAGGCAACAGAACCACAAAGAAAGTAAGTCAGGTGTTTTCCTAGTAGTAGTGTAGGAAGGTCTGTTGGAAGGGACAGTATGAATTGGCTTTGTTCAGCTGACGGTTGAAAATTCACTGCCGGCCGATGACCATGGCGAGGTGATGGTGATTGTGTTATTCCCTGAAGAAAGTGGTCGAGATGATGATGATGGTGATGGCAGTGTTGATGCTGACAGTAATGACAATGCTGAAACAGTAATTGTTCGCTGGTGTTGCTGTACACAAAATTTTGCACTCTACAAGTGATCCAATCAGATGGTTGAGTAGGAGGGGTGGGGGCTGATCTGGTTGGGTGTAGCCGGGAATTGACACAAAGTATCCAGCAGACATGAATTGATGCATTTTCATCAATTACCCAACGAACTAAATGAACCTATGCCAGAGACATGGTCTTTTTTTTACTAGTGTGCCCTCTTCCACGCATGCGTGTGGTAAAGAGAGTGGTACCTTGAGATGCAGCCACCAACCCAAACGGAATTCGTTAACCGGGACATCCGGTCCTGGAGAAGCCCGGCTGTAGTGCCGAGAAGAGGGAAGAGAAGGAAGAGGAAAATGAAGAGAAAAAAAGAGATAAAGGGGGAGTAAAAGGAGATGGAGGAAATGGTTACTCACCTCCGAGACCCTGAAACCAATTTCCACTTTCATCCAGGGATGACGGATATGAATATTAGTTGTGCCAGTGGATGGTCCGTATAGCTGAGATGGAGTAGCAGGACCAGGAGAAGCTGGAGACCAGTAAGGAGGAGGGGACCGGTGAGTCATTCGGTTCTGTCTCCATGGCTGGTGCTGCTGCTGCTGCTGCTGCTGGGCGCACTGAGCATGACGCATTAGGCACTCTCCATCAGTAGTGCTGTCCATCAGTGCAAAATGTGTTGCTGTGCTGAGTGATGTTTTCTTGGAAGTGCTTTGATAATTTAGTAATGTTCAAATGCACCAGCATGTTTTACTTGTTGTCTTCAAATTTGCTAAACCCGGTTAAGGCCTCTAGTCTTTGAACTGCGGACTGATTTGATGAAGTAGTCTTTCAAAACCTCAGCTATTGTCTTTATTAAGTTACCAACATCTTACGATTTAAAATTTATGTTTTTTTTTTCATTCAGGTTTGCCAGACTTTTTGTTTCTAGTCTATCATTTATTAAGTGTTGTAAATTGTTTGTGTTATTTGTGTTTTGTTATTTATTTTTTACTCTATGTAAGCTAGTTTTGGTTTCTGGTTATTTTACTTGAGGCATTGTAATTAATTTAATATTATAGAAATATTACTTTAAATAGAGGAAAAGTTGTTAATAGTCTTCAATAGTACATTTTTGCTTAAATTTTGTGGAGAAGTCTCTGGATTGGTCAAATATGAAGCAGATTGTGAGGTCTGTGGACAATGAATTCTATGCTTTGTGATTTTATTTGAATATAAAGATGAGTTATTCTAATGAAGTTTCCTGGAAACATTAGTTATTCTTAGACCAGAATAGACATGCTAGTGGACATGTTTATGTGTGCTGTATCAGTGGAGTGCTTTAATACCATGAGGAGTGGCTGCTGCTGCCTGCTTGATCCTCCCAGTCCTCTCCATTTGGACCCTCATAGAACTGTGTCTTTGTAGTCAACTTGAAACAAGGACAGAAGAAATTAAACTGTCCTTTGTCAGCAAAGCCACAGCTTATTGTGAAGTTTTTATTTTAGGAAAACAGTAATAGCCATTCTGCGGTGAACATTCACCTAAATCAAATCCTGCTTTAAGAATACATTTCTTGCTTTATTCTGGTCTTTGTTTTAGCAGTCATTAAATCATAAGCGTGATCAGTGGTATGGCAGTCATCATTATTATCTGCATAATGGTATCCTGAAGTAAGACTAATGTTTCTCACATTTTACATCAGGAGAAATATCTGTTACCAACATGCCAATGATTGTCATACATGTAATTGCCAAACACATGGGTAAAATTTTGAGTGTACAGGTGTCACACATTGAGAGTCAGATGCTATGTCTGAATGTTAATGTAAATTTAGCTCAGAGTTTCTTCTGCATTCCCCAGGGGAGTTGGGGGAAAGAGACTGGAGTGCAGCCAGAGACTCCATAAAGACAGACACAGCAAATGAGTGTCTTGTAGAGAAAATGAAACCCAGGCACCCAATGCTGTTTCTGATTCTGTGATCTGAATATGGATGGCATGTCTGTTGTTTCACTTCATTAAGAGGTTGATGGATAGCATTGTAAATAGTGGTAGACTGGGTCATGGTAAGAACAGCATAGGCTTCCACCTGATTCCAGTATCGCTAGTCCTTCGGTGTCCAATGGGAAGTGTCCATTTTCCCTCTCAATGACTGATTTCCTAATTTGGGCATAGACCTGATTAGTGTCACCTCTGATGTCCAGCAGATCTGTGTTCCATCTAGCTCTAGCCTAATTTCTCCTCAGATCTCCAGTGATCCCTATCTCTACTATCAGCTCCAAGGAGAGTTGAGCCTCTGTAATTAGTTACCTAATGGAATTGAACTTGTTTGAAAAGGACAGATGGGGGAGAGTATAAATTGAATTTGATTACCCTCTCCATTCTTGTCCAATCCTCTTCCTTGATTGGTGCACCCTGATTCTGCTTCCTCCCGGGATGTTATCTTTATGCCTCAGTCTGTTCATAGAAAGGTTACTTCCAGATGACTATGGCCTTGGTTTGTTTGTTTGTTGATTGAGGTTTAAGATCTTGTTTATTTGATTTCAGGTTAGTGGAAAACTGTTCCTTTTGGATGTATTTTAGTTAATTAGTTTGTGTTTTTAATATGTTGTTTAAAGACTTTGTTAGGACTGGTTGTGTCAATGTATCAACCTAACTTTGACTAGTTTGTTGTACCTTGATTTGTTCACAGTGATCTATTAGTAAGTAAGTAAGTAAGTATATCCTTTAATTGTACCAATTGCTAACCGCACTTTGGTTTACATGTAAGTAACAGTTATGTATTAGGAAAACCTAATTGTCCATAACAAAGAATTATAAAACAAGGTAGTAATAATAAATCATAATAATAGTTATAAGATCCCAAAAACCAGATGATTTTGTTATCATTATCGAGATAATGATTAATTAAAATTGACTAAAGAGAAAAAATAAATAAATAGATAGAATTCTATCACATACAGTTTGTTTACAACAACAAACGATGACATAATCGGCGTATTTTCTATAAATGTCCGATAAGACTAGTGACAGAGCTTAGGCCAGAGAGCTGCATATAGTATCAGATTGTCTGAAATGCTGGAGAATCACAAATTCTTTTTAAAAGTTCCACTATTAGCCAGAACAAAAATTCATTTTAAAATGTCTTCCTGTTATTTGGTCACCTTATTTGAGAAAAAAGAGTGGTAAAATCCAAGCCTTTGAGTTATAAAGAGTTAATAGGTACACCATACGAATCAAACTGACTAGACCACCATGTTTAGTGAGGTTTTATCCAGGACTTGCATCATATCAGAATTTGTGTCATATGGTGAAGTGTGTTATAACTATTTTCTAATTCCCTGCATGTTATAGTGGTTTTAATTTGATCCTTCTGCCTCAACTGGCTTTTAAAACGAGTTTAGGTATGCTTGATAGCATAGTGGTTAGCGTGCTGGACTGTCGCTTGAGATTTATGCTCCATCTGCGGCCCCTAGCCTACTCAGTAATAATGAGTACACTGACTGTACACTGTCAGTGGTAAGATGAGACAGCAAGGGAGAGGACTGGCCACCCGCCCTCATATGCCAAGGTAAGAAGGTGAAGTTGCTAACACTTCATACCCATGGCTGGGGACTGCTCTTCTTAAGTCATATATAGGGAATAAATAATTTAGTTTATGTTTTAATGTGAGAACCAGAGGTAAAACAATATATTCATCAACATGATGATCATCATCATCAATTCCTGATGCAGCCATTTGGTGGTGATGGGTAGGAATAAATGATCTCCATTGTGCTCGGACATTTGTCACGTCCTTTCTTCTATCCGTGTTTGTCCAAGTCTTGTTATGTCCTCATTTATATTTTCTGTCCTGCAAACACTTGGTCAACCTTTGTTTCTCTTTCCTTCAAATCCTGCATGGAATGCGTTGTATGGAATTCAGTCAGCTGGCATTCTCTCTACATGTCCTAACCGTTGGAGTGTTTGCTGAATGACTTTATCTGACTGAGTTGTTTGGATGCCTAATAATTGTCTTATGTCTGTCATTTATTATTTTCTTTAGTATTGAAATCCCTGATTTCATCTATTCTGTAGCCAACTTGTTTGTGCTTTGAGAATTCTTCTGTCATCTTACTTTCTGATCCATATAGGAAAATGGGTTGCAACATCATCTCCTGTATTCTGGTCTTGCTTTTCTTTGTTTTTTCTTTGATTCTCCATATTCTGCTGATTTTTCCAAATGCTTATAAAATGCACCCAGTTGTCCTTTTGTATGTCTCTTCTGCTGAAGTGATCTGTGGTTATTAAATTGTTGTACTTGCTCAATAGCTTTTTCTTAGAAGCTGATAGTTATTGGTGTCTTTTAGTTTTTTCAACAACCATTGTTTTAGTTTTCTTTGCAGTGATCATTAGGCCAAATCTTGTACTAATTTCGTGTGTCATGATTTCCTGCAATTCTATTCTACTTCAAGTGAAGAGGCCAATCTTGTCAGTAAATCAGAGGTTATCTAAGATTTAATTTGATTCCTGCCTTGTTGCTGCTTAGGCTGATATTCCTTCATTTTATGTAGCTCCACATCGATCATGCCATATGTTGTCAAATGCTTGTTTGAAGTCTAGGAAGTTGATGAATACGTTCTTGTTATGTTCAGGTATTTGTCAGATTGTGAATAGTTGATCAATTGCGTTTTTCCTGGTATGAAAGCATCTTGTTCTTCTACAAGTGCTCTCTCAACATATTATTTCTTTCTGTTTGTATCTTTTGGTAGAAACTTTCAGGAATAGTTTATTTTTGCAGTGTTGCAGATCTCATTTTTTGTATATAGGAATGATTGTTCGTTGTCCCCAGTCTTCTGGTATTTTCTTCCTATTGTTGTATCTTTGTTACAAGGGGGCTGTAACAGCTTTTTCTCCATCTCCTTGAAGTAGTTCTGTAGTGATTCTGCCTCTACCTGGTGTATTATGCTTTTTCGTTTTGTTGATAGCATCCCTTATGTCTTCCTTTAGAAATTTTGATATAAATTTGTTCCCCGGTGCTGTTTACAGACAACTGCGTGAGAGCTGTACAGTCATTATGTGTCAGCATTTAGTAGTTCCTTCCATCCTTTCTGTATGCTTTTGTCTTCTAATGTTTCACCATTTGCATCTTTGATTGATGCAACTTTGAGTTCGAATTGCCCACTAAGTAGTTTTATCTTATTATAGACTTCCTGCATTTATTTATCTTGAAAGCTTCCTTTGCTCTTATGTATTGTTGCTCCATCCAGTTGTTTTTTGTAATTCCTTTTGATTTCTCTAGTGAGTCAGTGAAAATGTTTCTGCTATGTAACTAGTGTACGTTTGTTGTTTGGCTATAGCTTTCTTTCTCCTCGAGTTCTAATGCTTCAAACTTCGTCTGCTATCCTCTGGTCTTCTGTAGGCATGTTGCCAGCTCTTCTGACTATGTTGTGGCTGAGGTTTGTACTCGTTGTTGTATGTTTACTCATTGTGCAAATGCTATGAGCTATCTCTGACTGCAGAGATAATTAATTTAATACTTCTCAACAATATTATATATACATGGTAAGTATAACATTTTAATATTGCAAGCTCATCATTACTACTGCTGATTTGTTAAGGCAAATTCTGTAAAAGACATTAATATGTTATTATGATAAAAATTAATTGTCTTTTTGTAGAAAACAGATCTAGTTTCTTGGATTAGGTGAAATCATTCTGGTGTGGTGAATGATATGTCAGTTTAATTAGTGTCCATAGATAAAAGATAAGACTAGTTAGAATAGTAAATTATAGATTTGTAAGAGAATAATTAGTGGCTTTCATCTCATAGTAGATTGCTAATTCAGTCCTCCACCATTGAAAGCCTATTTGTGTGTAGTTGTGAGTGTGTATATGTGGGTGGAGGTGAGTGTGTATATGTCTGTGGGTGGATTGAGTGAGTGGGAGTTGAATGAGCGCCTGGGGTCACAGGGATAATGGGTTTAGACAGGAACCTGGCCATTAATCTCCCTGGAGTCTCTGACACCTTTGAAGTAGTTGCATGAAATTCTGGCCAGATGGAGCCACAGTCAGTGCTCAGGTTTTCTAGTCATATTCTCTGTACAGATGATTTGGCCAAGTCTTTAGAGTAAGAGCTGGCGGATTTCTCCATTCCAGAACACTTTGCAGAAGCAAAACAAAAACAAATAATGGATTTGGAGAATAAGATCTTGCATTGTATTGGGATATCAGACAAAGACAGTTTGGTCAAAACTTAAAGTGGTAAGTTCATCTGAACTGATATACTCAACCGATTTACTGGTTTAAGGCTTTTTCATGTGCAGTTCTACTAGACCCAGAAGCTGTGTTTAAAGTTGTAGTCTCCTCGTAAAACCGGTAAATGCCGATTGATGTTTATTTAACCAGGGGTATAGCTAAAGGGGCCAATGATGTGGCCGCCCTGGTGACACCATCAAAGGGGAGGCAAACTGAATTTTTTACAGACATGTTTATCAGTGGCGGCGCCAGACATTTTTTTGTAACCAGGGCATAGCCAGGGCAGTCATACAAGTGACCAGTGCAGAGGGCAATTTATGCCTCGAACAAATTCTGGGCAGGCAAATTCTGGCAGGGCGACGACCAGGGCAAAAGCTTTTTTTTACCAGGGCACTGGTGTAGCGCTGCCACTGAGTTTTATCATTTGTACCCAAAATTTCAATGGTGCACAAATAAAAGACAATGAGAGCCTATGTCCCAAAAATTATGTGCGTGAAAAACTTGAGACTTGATAGGCCTACTGTGTCGAGACTACAAAACTACAAGTTTCAGCTCTAGAGTTGATTGACCTAGTGAGGTTAAAAGTGCCTTCCTCTCTGAATTAATAAAGAAGAAAATCTACCTTTCAAGAAACACATTTATGTCTGGGTTGTGTTGTATAATATACATGTGCACAAAACAGACCCTGTCAAGCTCTAGTATAAGGCATGAGATCCAAGGCAGTCACCTCGCTGACCTTTCCCTATGGCCAGGGCCAACCTGAGGGGAAGGTTAGTGACCTGATGGTATAAACAGTTGCACTGAGTGAGGCTGATGCCTCATCAACTCCAGAAGGCTAAGCTCCTTTATGCCATGTGCCTGGAGTCTCATCAAAAGCAGTGATGGGGAACTCCTGAGTGACAGAATGCAAAAGATTGAGTGGAGAAGGATTATTATTGAAACATTCTGAACCATAGCTCACAATGACCCTAGAGAAGGATGCCTTCCTACAATGGTGCCTATGGAGAATCATGCGAATATCATATACTGCTCACATCACCAATGCAGAAAATATACAGACACGCACAAGACAGAGCTCAGTCTGGGAGATGATCGAAACTAGAAGACTCTGGTTGCTTGAGTGTTTTGCAATGTAAGATAGCAGACCCACCATGAAGGGCACTCCAATACTGGATTTCAAGCCCATAGAGATGCTGGAGGAGACTTGTCAGACAACCAAGGCACACATGGACCTGAATCTTTACCCACTGAACATTGGGCTACACAGGACCTGGAGGCAGCTCAGTTCTGAGAGGATCAGCAGAGTTGTACAAAACGGCTAGGCCTCTGAGAGGGTCAGGCCACTGATAATGATGATGATGTAGTGCCACACCACAGAGCCTTTGAATGTTTCCTGTGCTGTTTAAGCAGTCCGCAGTGTCACGTGAGTTGCACCTGGCTAGGTGACTTGGCAGACAAACTTTGACTGCAACTCTTTATTGGGCTTCTGGCCTAAGTACTAGGGAATTGTTGAACTATCCCTGCCAATGGTTGGGGATGGGCCATCAAAGTCCATTTGCCTTTGTTGACCCTGTACAGGTAACTTCTTGTGTTTAATTGTTCCAAAGGGGATAGTTCTATTTGAAAACTCTCACCGGGACTGTTGAGTAATGTCTGTTATTGAAGGGGGAAGGAACAGTGGGGAACCAAATGACAGGCCGGTGTACATTGCCAAATGTTTCTGCTATAGGCCTTCTCACAGTAGTCTTTGTTTCTGTCCATTGCACAACCTGTGTTGAAATTTAAGCCTGTAACTTTCCAATGTCTGCCGGTGCTCTACTGTTTAAGGCAACCGAATCTCCCCTCGAGGCTGTTTCTCAGCCGACTGGGTAGATGTGACCCAGCTCCCCTCCGGCTGTCCCATGATGAGACCCTGCCTGTCTTAAGGCTGATTCAAAAGGTATGTGAGGGATTGTCAGCTAACTTCCTGAGCTATAGGTAAGAATGTATAGGAGGACTACTGAAATATACCTGGTGTGAACTTCTTTTTGGTTGGCAACAGTCCTGTTACTTTCTGCTAACATGCATGTTATTGTATATTACTGGATTTAATTTTACTGGTCAGGTAAGTTTTTGTTTAACATTACAATTCATGTAAGTCAAGGCAGAGTGTTTACACACTGTGCCTGTACAATTTATACTTGTTTGCCGGTAAGCACCTTACAAAACAGCTCAATATACGTGTGAGTGCTGCTCGATTTGGTAAGGTTTCAAGGCAAGTGACAAATGTTTGTCACTTGGTTGAATATGATAACAATTAATATTTGAATTTCGTATTTCTTGCATGACCAGTTTTCTAACTAATTTTATAGTAACAGATGAAATATTGTGGGTAAATGAGGTCCATGAAATGCTTATTATGCTACGAGCACTTGACTGTAGTCTGAAGTAGATGCATGGTGATATGACCCTTTTTTATCTTAACCAAAGGCCAATGACTGCTCAGCTGAGGCAGAGAACAACAATGCTCAGCCACTTGAGTACTTCTGAAAGGCTCTTAACTCTCGTTGTTTAAGTGTTTGCATGTGTTGAGTTAGCATGGAAGGTGAGAACAACACACACACACACACACACACACACACACACACACACACACACACACACACACACACACACACACACACACACACACACACACACACACACACACACACACACACACACACACACACACACACACACACACACACACACACACACACACACACACACACACACACACACACACACACACACACACACACACACACACACACACACACACACACACCGTGGGCTGACATTGGCCTTGCTACTCAGAATTAGACATATATGGAGTTCTTTCCTAACGCGTTGCTCTGTGGTATGTTGACGTGAACACTTTTCGTTTTTCTGACTGGTTTGTACAGCTCAAATTCTGTTTCTGTTGAGTGGTATCTTTCCCTGTGTTGTTGGCATACATTTTTATAGCCTAGTTTCCTAATAAGCAATCTGTTGGAATGAAAATGTTGAAATGTTTTTGTCCTGGTAGGTTAACACCATAACCTTGGGTGTTAAAGTTGACGAGGAGTCCAACAGGGCTACCACAGGGTTCTCCTGTCACTCATGAGAACTTATGGAATGAGAAAGTGATTCCAATATAGTTGTATATTGAATATTTTTGTCCTGGGAGGTAGTTTAATACCCTAACCTGTGGGTCGAGAGGCTAACCACAGGATTCTCTTGTCACTCATGAGAACTTCAGGGTATGAGAAAGTGATTTCAATGTAGTATCCCTGCTAGGGGTTTTAACACCCTAACCTGTGGGTGGACAGTACAGGATTCTCTTGTCACTCATGAGAACTAGTGAATGAGAATTTTGTCCAATGTAGTTCATGGGCGCCCACAGGAATTTTTGTAGGAGGGTGCTAAAGTTTTGTGGGGGAATGACGTTTTTGCGTGGAATAGTGTTCATATCATTCCAAAAGTGTTCATATCATTCATGAACACAGAACACGTGACAACTTTAAAAATAAATAATGGTCAAGGACTTTACCTAAATAATTATGTATTTTTTTCGCATTGAAAATTGTGTTAGGACTGTTGTAATAATCATAATAATCAAAAGATCTAATTTTTGGAAATATGCGTGAAATCCAGGGGCATATGCCCCTTCTTGCCCCTCCCCCTCCGGATGCCCATGATGTATTTGGATACATTTGAAACTCTTTGGCAGCAGAGATAAGAGCATGAAACAGAGAACTTTTCTGCTATATGTTGTGAGCTTCTAGTCTACAAAAAATTTTAATGTTAAAAACTACGCAGATTTGGTTTTCATTTGCCTTTTGAAACAAACCAGACAGGATGCAGACAGCCAGTTGCACTGTTTATGGCTTCTCGTCCAAGTCAGGTGCTGTGTTGAAATTTTTCTGGAAGACATTGTTTAATGCAAGTGTTCAGTCATTCCTGAGTTTCATTCAGAAGCTAAAACTTTTTTTAGGAAGGAGTTATTTTTTAGGCTGAACATAAGCTGTTGCCACCCCAAGAATTCCATCAATAGCAATAACTACAGCGTAATGTGGCCTTGTATTACCACACATTGTCTGTTGGCTTTCAATAAAATATCTCCGAGATGCCATAGAATAAAGTTCTACTTATCATCATCAGTTCCTGACGCCAGCCATTTGGTGGTGATGGGTACGAATGTATGATCTCCATTGGCCTCAGTGTTGTATGCAAGACATCAACCTTCAAGACCGAGACGAGACCGAGACAGTAGAGTTCCGAGACCGAGACGAGACCGAGACAACGAGGTACCAAGACCGAGACCGAGACCGAGACAGGAGGTTCAAGACAGCACAAGACAGTACAATACAATTTTGGCATTTATTACAGTGTTATCAAATAAAAAGCGATAAAAAACATGAATTAATTTCCGAGCTATTCTGAAACACCATTACACTTTATAAACACAAGATCCTCAAGCACAGTGTCACCTAGACGTGCACGATGCGGACGCATAAAAAGTCCACTATGGCTGAAAACCCTTTCTACAGGAGCTGAAGTTGCAGGTTCGCTGAATGTTTTTTCAATGAGAGGGACAGAACTTATCGAGACTGCTTGTTCGAGACAGATCAAGACTTTCGTTTCAAGACAGCATCTAAAAATTCCAGAAACTGCCGCGAGACCGAGACGGAGACAAGACAATAGGTTCCCAAGACCGAGACGAGACTGAGACATTAAAAAACCTATCTCGAGACGTCTCGAGACCGAGACTGAGTCTCGAGACCATACAACTCTGATTGGCCTTGGTTATTTGTAAAGTCCACTAACCCCCTTAGTGTTAATCCAAGTGATGTTATGTCCTCTTTTGTATTATCTATCCAGCGTAGTCTTGGTCTGCTTTGTAACTTAGGCATAAGGCTATTGTGGGCTTTTGCTATGCTTTTTATAACCTGTAACAGTCTTCTTGTCTAGTCTAATCAGCAGGGCATACCTGGTCAACTTTCCTTTGTGGTCATTAATTGGTTAAAGAAATTTTCAGATCAGGTGCTGTTCTTATTGTTGATGACAATGATAGTGATGAACCTATGCAACTGCTAAACTAGGTCTCGAATGCACTGTATGGTTTATATCCAATTTTATCCATGGCTTATGTCGTGTAGAACACTGATTTAAGTGTATGTTGTTTGCCTTCATAAATAAAAAAAAATTATACGTCTGCATTCTGGGCCCTGCAGCCGTGCACTATGCCATACATAGCAAGGTTTAGTAGAAATGGGTTATAAAATACACCAAGTCATCTTAGATGAAGACCGAGTTAGCAACAACGAAGTAGACTCACAAGAACAGAAAACCAGTTTCCATGTATTGCTAGTATTTGTAGTTGACTGCATGTCACAGCTGTAGTTCAAGGTATAGTAACTCCATCCTTCTCTGGATTTTCTCATGCACTCTCAGTGATTAATGAAGCCAGATAGTATAATGTCAAAAGTTCAGGATAGTATTCAGGTTGTAGCAAAATGTTATCATGTCACCTCTACTCTGTCTATAATGAGACCTGACAAGCAGCAGTTCATCCAAGGTTTTCTGGGTCTAATGTAGTACATAGATATGTCATCATGTGACCAGCTGCACTGAAAGACTTATCACTTTTACTCTGGGATGCTGGATTTGTGAACACACTTCAAGGTATCTGATAAGAAAAGTTTGCTAAAACAAGCAGCATTTTCTGTTATAACAATCTGTTATAACATCACTTCCCGGACATCAGGTTCACTGTCTCAGTCAGAATCACTCAACACCATTGTGGACGTATTCTTCTTCTGTGTCTTCAGTAAACCATCTCTAGTCATCTTTGCTAACATATTGTGTCAATACAGTTAAATACAATCATTTTCTGCCTTCTTACTCGGCACGTCAGAATGGTTTGTGAATTCAGGATATAGAATAACTATATAACAAAGTGATACCAAGTGAGTTTCGCAAGACACTTGTGATCAATCAACCTGGCTAAATTGCTGCATAGCTTAGAAACCTCAACGTTGCCTTGTTTTTCATACATATCTGCTCTCTGTATCATCTTTGAGTTCAGTTCCTGAATCTGAGCTGGTGTGCCAAAAATGCTACATTTCAACTTTTCCAGCAGCCAGCTTTTTTGCTTCTACATCAAAATATTTCACCACCGATTTACCGATGTACATTTCCAAATTGTGCATATTGCAACTTGCTCTTTATGTTGATAGCTACCTACTCCCTATTGTTTGTTACTTTTCAGTATATTCAGTTTGTTACAGTTAGGTGTATCTCATTTTGAGATTTGGGGCTCGTGACAAACTAATGATTAACCAATATATTTAGTGTAATGTAAGTATGCTGACTCCTGATGCAGCTATGTCATCTGTCATACTTTGATGTGAGACAAACCAGAATTAATAATATTATAGTACAAATTTTCTAAATTATCACGACCAATTACAAAGGAGTGAAAGACTTGATGTCATGCACTGTAATTGTTGACATAAACCTGTAAAACTTCAACTATCCATACAGTTAGTAGAAAATCTGCTCAGGCTCGCAGGCATGTGGTCAACTGGGTCATGTAGCTCTTTGATAGGATAGGGCAGTTATAGCAAGCAAGTCTTCGAGGGTGCAAGACTCGCTATTATATGTAACCCCTAGACTTCACATCTGTATAGGTAAAAGAGGTATACATGTGTATGGGTAAAAGAGTTATGCATGTACCTGCAATGCTCCTACCCATATCCAGCCCATAAAATGCCTATCCAAACTGTTCCCAACCTGTGAGTATGGGTAAATGCATGGGTATGGGTTTACCAACGTTAGATCCATAGTGGACGAGCTTTGACAGTCAAAAATTTAGTCCTCACAGACTGAATTGAGTGTGTTTGACTTTTCATGTAAGTTTTGTCAAGTTAACAACAGATTATCAGTTCTGTCATAATAATGACTTCCTTGTGAATTTGTTTTATTGTTTCTTATCATGCTGTTTACAACAATTTTTATTCTGTTATCATGTTCCGGTGAAGACACTGTAGATAGGATGTCTGTTTTATGATGCTAAGAAATTGTATGTTAAGGAGTTGCTGTGTGGTCACAATGTTCAGTAATTGTGAACCAGAACACTTACAAGGCAAGTGCTTAGGGCATGCATGGGTTGGACCCATATCACGGTCTGTTTGATTAATACATACCTATTTGTCCTACACCCAGTCAGAAGTGCTTTGGACTTTGCATCTCTGATGGATATTTATCATAGATCAGTGTTAAATTTTGGCTTTGGTCTTCTATTAATTTATACGTACAAGATATTTGGCTTGCATCCTTTGTCGATAAATTTTGTATCATAAACTTAATAAAAACCGGGACTGTTTTAACTGCTTGGTTTTGAAATAACCATTCTTGAAAATTGTTCATGAGCTGGCCATGTGGATACATATCAACTTTTTGCTTGTGTGCTTGGATACAAGTTCTGGTAGGTCTTTAAGTAATTACAGATTTTTTAGCCATCAGAACCCATATAGGGGCCTACTGCTAGGTGGAAATTTTTACGTGATTAACAGAATTTCTTGCTCTACTGTTTATCTGTTTAATTGTTCATAAAAGTCGAACATTTTGAAGCAAGAAAATTCGTAATTTTTGGGTAGGTTTTCTCCTGGACTGTTGGTCATGAGGATATTCGTAATGATATTGTTGTCTGGATGGCTTAATTAGTGTTACCTGACCCCAAGCCCTTGTCTAATGGAGGAAAAATTGGTGTGCCTTAAAACAACCAAAGGCTACATACAGTCAGTAATTATGACCAAGGGTATGAGAGTGTATTGGGTACTTGAGAATACATGCATAATGTGACCATGGGGCTGGCCACTGCTACACAGTCCACTTAGGTAAGCAGGCATTGTTGTGCTATACACTAATAAACTGGGTTATTGAATGTTGCTGTCTGTGTCTGTGTATGGGTGTGAGTGTCGGTCTGTGTGTGCCTGTCGGATGTTGGGGTGACACAAAGGCTAATTTATGGGGTGTCAGCTTACCGCCGTTTGGCCCTTTAGATGCTTAAAATGCTTCATGGAGCTTTATTATCCGGCGCTGTGGTGCGCGCGCCGTGTTGCCACCACATCCAGTGTGTTACAGCTGCTAGCATGGTCATAGTTGCGGCAGTGGTTTTGCCAGAATGGATCGGGCTCATCATACCTAGCAGACAGGCATTATGTGATAGATAAGGAGCCTGCTGATGATGATGGTGCTGCTGTTGATGCCGCTGTTAGTGGACATTCTGGCAAACATTTATTTCAGATAATTGTTTCAGTTTTTAGCAGATGCATCTTTCACAGTTGTTAAGTATCTTGGGTATTCGCCTCTTGGTCATTTGCTTTATGGTTATTTTATGGCACAAAATTATTTTATTGGACAGTAATGGATTACCAGTTCACCTGTGTGCTACTTCTTCCTAGGTGCTGGCCAGGTAAGAACACTTGGAGGGGAGAGGTTAGGCATTCAGAAATAATGTGATATCAATATAACAGATAGGGTAATTAATAATTTATTATAGACCCTGTTGTTGTTGTGGGTCTTTTGACTTGAAACAACCGGACAACCCTTTCCTTGTGGGTTGCCAGAATGTGATAATAATCCTCCACCCAGTGATCGACTATGTCATATTGATGTCTAAGCATCTGTGATGGTGTATCTCTCATAGCTTGACTTCCTGTCCTGCACTTTTATGGTTTTACAATGTTGCTCAGTATTGATTGATGTTGGCATACGGGCAGCCACACACACTCAGTCAATGGCTTGTGTCACAATGACCGTGCAGACCATTCGATTTCATATTTCAGGGATCACTGTTAAATTAAATCTTGGACTGACCAACAGACTTAAAGTCTGCTTTTGTGAACTGATGGGAATCTGTGGTGGATAGGAAGATATGATTATTTACGTTTTCAGTGTTCTGTTGTTTGGTGATAGGCATTTTTATTTGCTATTACCACAACGGTTGTTGATATTTCATGTTGATATTTCGTAATTTAATTAAATAACGATTTGTCTGCAGACGCCTTTGCCATGTGCTTTGTGTTCACGGATTCTGCCATTGTAGTGTGCCTGCATTTTACATCCATGGACGTTATAGCATCTGCTTAATAATAGCCTGACAATGCCGCATTGCTGGCAGTGCAGTCTGTTGCTTGGTAATATTGTTGACCGACGACCGAGAGCCAGGGCATTCCAATCACTCGAAGGTTCTTTGTTGTTTAATACATTTAGTTGCAGTGATTTGCAAATAACCGTTTTTGCATTTCCTGTCATCGTCCGATGATCGCAGGATTTGTCGGCTTTGAAGTCGAGTTTGCTTATAGTGGACATGAAAGGTTTCCATTGAAGATATTGCGCTGTGTCCCTTTCCAATTTCCTGATGTGGAGGGGTCACTTGTGCTGTATTTCGTCTGACTTAGTCTGCTCTTCAGCCATTCCGAGGGGCTTCAGTTCTGGAGGAAGTTCTTCCACTGCTTTGCTGTAGCCTAGAAAATTATTTTCCCAAGGTTTTGCATTTCATTGTCTTTGTTTTTACCCTCTGTTAACGTTTGTGATAGCTTTGATACATGACTAAGATTGATAATAATATTAACTATTTATCCAGCAATGAATGCTGTGAAATCATTATAATTTACCAATTTCCAGTTACTGATTACTGTTGCTAGTCCTTCATGATTGCGTGTGAAAGATGTTGGTATAGGAAGATGTTGTGGGTTCAAAACCACGTGGCTTGATCATGGTTGTGGTGAGGTATGACTGTCCTCTTGATGTTCGCTTTTTTTTATTCAAGCAGCTGCTACTGTTGCCTTCTGCCTGCGTGTAAAGACTTTGTTTTGCTAGCTTTACAGTATGAGACTGCAGGGATTTCAAGACTGCAGAAAATAAGAAATTATGACATAAGACAATCATTAGGTACCTAAACAACTCTGCTAAACAAAGTCGTTCAACGAAGACTCTGATGGTTTGGACATGTAGAAAGAATGCCAGTTGACCGAATCCCACACAGTGCACTACATGCAAGATTCAAAGGAAAAAGACACAAAGGCAGACCAAGACTATGCTGGATATAATATAACTGAGGACATAACATCACTTGGACTAGCACTTAGGGGGACAGTAGACTTGACAAATGACCGAAGACAATGGAGATCATTTATTCGTACCCATCGGCGCCAAATGGCAGGCGTCAGGAACTGATGATGACGATGATGACAGTATCTATAGCGGTAGATATCTTCTAGGGTTGCTGTGTGAATTATGTTTTATCTAACCAGTTTCTCGTTGCTTAGAATTGAATTTACTTGGTAGGCGGTTTAGGGACCTGCACAATCTTCCGATCAAATGATTTGCCTTAAATTACATATTTACCTCTGGGTTGGGTTTGCATTGATAACATTGTATTTAATGCTTGGCAGGCGCTGGTCTCGGAGCCGTCCGTCCGTGGTCAATGTGAGCCATGTAGTTTGTTTATTAGCTTCCTTTGATGTTTTTACCAATGCTTTTGATATTCGGTGTATGGCCGGGCAATTGAGGAGGGAGTGACTTGCAACCGACCAATGTTCTACCTGTGCACATGTGCCTACCGCTTGGATCAGTGCTCCACTCTTGAAATGATATTATTTTGATTGATACAAAGCTAAGCAGAGAAACGTTTATATTGTTGGATACCACACACACGCTGACTGGCCCTGCAGGTCATACCTGTTTTAACATTCTTTCTGCTTGATCCGGTGCCTCCTTCACATCCTGGCTTTTCTCTTTACAGTATTCATTGTACCATTCCTCCTCCTCCTCCTCCTCGTCCTCCTCCTCCTCCTCCTCCTCGTCCTCCTCCTCCTCGTCCTCCTCCTCCTCCTTCTAAGTCTGCCTTTCCTCTTCTGATGTTTGGTCTATGGTCGGTCTTTTGATAGATTGTAAATAACATTTCTTCCTTTGCTTGAATGTAAATAGCATTGCTGGACCTTGAATTTATTCTATGTATATGTTTGTACATTCTGCACATGTACATGTAATGTTTGTATGTGATAAACAGTGTTCTCCACTTGTACTTGTAATGTTTGTATGTGATAAACAGTGTTCTCAACGTGTACATGTAATGTTTATATGTGATAAATAATGTTCTCGACTTGTACATGTAATGTTTGTATGTGATAAACAGTGTTCTCAACTTGTACATGTAATGTTTGTATGTGATAAACAATGTTCTCCACTTGTACATGTAATGTTTGTACATGATATACAATGTTCTACACCTGCCCATGTAATGTGTGTATGTGATATACATACACTGTTCTACACCTGTACATGTAATGTTTGTATGTGATATACAATTGTTTATAAGGTCATGGTGAAAAATGGTTGATGTAAGAATAGCTGAAAAACAACTCTGAATAAGAAAGCTGAGAGAAGCTGTCACTGCCATCAAATCACCTTAACATCCTCCGCATCTTCTTCACTAGTCATCATCATCATCATCGCTGCTAACGGATATCTGGACCATGTGTTGTCGTGTGGTGTTGGCAAGGCTGACAGTGGTATATTCACTGGAATTAGCTCACGGTTTACCTGTTGATTGGTTGTAAAGGTTGTCGGTTGTTAGAGAGCCTTCTGCTGCTGCTGCAGATGATTGGATGGATGCTGGTATTTCTCAAGGGAATCTTCTTGGACAAATGCTGATGAGGATAATTCGTTTGCTGATTGGTTGCTTGAGTGATTGATTGAATGATTGTCATTTAACTTGGGAGTATGTTGATTGAAGCTGTCTTTGAGATGGTCACTCTGTAGAGATCTTGAGCTAGTATCTAACACAGAACTAACTATTTAGAGTTGTTAATGCCCTTGATTGTTATATAATGGGCCGTGTAAAAAGTTAAATTGAAAAAGTGAAACTGATTTTGCAGAGTTGTTCAACATGACTTAAGTAAGCATAGGAATTTTCTACGAATGTCTCATCTATACCACTAACACTTAGAATTTAGCAGTATACAAGGAAGCTTTGTAATATAAAACCATATTGATTACACATCGATATTAGTCAATGATGTTGTATTCCTTTTATTTTACCTAAATTATGTTGCATTTTATTTGTATTCTCAATTGCAAAAATAATTATTATTGATTTGTCAGGACTGATGAAATTAACCTTGATGCAGTAGTAGTAGTATTACGGTACTTGTTATCTGCATCATCATTGTTGTTATCACTATCATCATCAGCAGAGCTGATCAATATGGTGTTTTGCTTCTGTTTTGCAGTTGAAGCACGTACCAACGCGGTTAAGAGAAAGCATTAAGCTGCAGCAACTCTGGCCGATCACGCCTGATGCAAACTTGACGGATGTTGATGCACTTGATTCGAACGACGACGATGACCACGTAGAGACTTCTTCTCTCGTTGCTCAGCAGTGGAATTCGTTTTCTGTTGAGCGTCTGCGAGGAGCACTGGACTGGATTTAAGAGATAATCACCTGATTGATTTTGCTCAAAAGGCTTCCTGCGAGCAATTCTCGTCTTCTTAGTTTCCACTGGACTGCTACTGCTGCTGGATCCTCTGCTGTCCGTGCAGCTGCTGCAGATGCGGCTGCAGTTGATGTTATTCTGAGCATCAGCGCAGCCAAGGCATCATTTAAGTTGCTTAGGATGGAACTTCAGGAGCTCTGGTTTCTTATTTTGATGAATTGGCTGGCTGTCATCCGCACGACTGATGCTGTGGACCTGAGTAAGTATTAGTCACTCTGTGCCACTGCTGTAGGCCATTAATCTCTGAGACTGATGTAAGTGATGCTGAAGCATGTCCATTGTACTTACCTGCAACAGTATTATACTGTCTGATTTGCTATTAGCTTAACTGATGGAACACGTTACTTTTCAGTCAGTTTGAAAGGAACAGCATAGGAAATCTCTGCTAATTAGTTCACTATATATTAGTCTGTAACTCGCTCACTCACTCACTCACTCACTCACTCACTCACTCACTCACTCACTCACTTGCTCAATAAGTGAACCAACCAAGGAATGAAAATGTTAATCAACAGCTTCAACCTGTGCAGATTATTCTTGCTGTATTGAAGGTGTGGCTGAATTGTGTAAGGGAGCTTCTGTTTAGGTCTTGCAGCAGTTTTCCATCCATTCTCAGTGATTTCCAAGAGCAATTGGTTGTCACTGGCACTGGAGGAGACTGCCTCTGTAAACGACCCACCAAGACTTGACTGATTTTTCTGGTTTTACTTGAACTGTAATGAGGCTAACATGAAATGAGTGATGACTGTAATTGAAGGTTACCAGACCAAGGCCACAGAGAGCAGGCTGTGTGGAGGCTGTTCTATCCCTGCAGTTGGTCGGTGTCCTAGACTTTGTGGCCCCTATCTTGTTCCCTGGTGACATTCTCAATAATGCTTGCTCCCAGTGGGGGACAGAAATGATATAATGCCCATTTTATGTTTGTGTGCTTTAGATCAGCCTTCTAATTGGGTTCCCTTCTACACTTCTCTCCCCTCACACCTCCAGCCACTCCCTCCTCTTTTTCCTTCTCCTCCTCCTACTCTCCTCCTCCTCCTCATGCCATCCTTTTTTCACCATGACCTTTTATAATCTTCTTTATGTCCTTACCAGTATCATCTTCTAGCAACCCTCCTTTTCCACCCTCCTTGCCATCCTCAATCTCCCTCCTCCAGTGCCTGACTTTGGTAGCATTTACATGGTGTATATGGCCAGAGTTCAGTTTCCGGTTGGAATGTGAACCTCTAGCAGGTGGTTGGTTGGCTGTAGATGGTGTGAGTTTTGCTTGATGGAACCGCCTTCCTGTTCTTGCTACGTCTTAATTGAATCCGGATGGGGTTAGTGCAGTGTATCATTATTGGGTTTCAGCTACCCCCAGTGTGGGTGAAATGTGATCTCCCATTGGGCTTCAGATGCCAGAGGAGACAGTTCCTTTGGCCAACTGACCTGCTGGTTGATATTCACTACTAGCTTCTTATATGTCCACTGTGAAATGCATTTAATATTCAAGCATTTTTATTCAAATTCATGAACTAAGAAATGTGTTACTTGCTTGTATATATTACTTCTACTTCCGTTATGTTAGTCTTGCGTGTATTTCACCTATTGTTAATGTATCTCTACTTCACACATTTTTATCTTAACTTTATTTTATAGCTTTAGTGCTCTTAACCCCACCTAATCCTCTGGGTCAACAGTTCCACTGCTTAGGGGTTCAATCCTCTGCCTCACTTACTTACTTTTTCACATGCTTCACTTATTAACATCTCTTGTTATTTACAATTTTCCTTAGTTGTTTTAATTTCGATGGCTATTTTTAATTAGAAGGTAAGACAGGGTATATTCACAGAAATCTCATTATAGTTGTCTATTTTGCTGCCTTATTTCTTCTTTTTTTTCAATGAAGAGAAATTGCTTATAATCTCTTGTTATATACTGTCAGTTTTCAATGTTGATAGAAGTCAAACATTAATCTAGCAAAGCTTCAAGTCAACTTCTCAATGTTTGCTCCTTTCAGGGCATAGTGTCTTTCTCATATGTGTGTGTGTGTGTGTGTGTGTGTGTGTGTGTGTGTATGTGTGTGTGTGTGTGTGTGTGTGTGTATTTTGCTCTTGATCTTTGTGTTTATCTGTGTGGGCCTGTGTGTATTCTGTGTGTGGGTGTCCCTGTGAGTGTGTGTTGATTGAAGTGCATGTGTTTGTGGCAGGCTCTTACTGTCCTAGTGTGTGAATGAGGGTGGAGTTAAGTGGGGAGGGGTAAGTGTCATAGAGAGGGTAGAAGAGTTGTGGGCTTGTATTTATTCTGCCAGTCAGACTGTTAATAGATGCTCAGCTAGTCTCTTGTATTGCTAATGTTCAACTGTCTTTGAAGAAGTGACTTCTGTTTGCAATCATCCTTTAATTCCATAAGGCAGCCTTTGCTTCCTCTTGCTTGCCCTCCTGATTCTGAGCTGCTGATGCGGATGATGGTGATGATGAGGAGGAAGCACATTTCGTAATGTCCAGTTTACACAGCTGTTGGTAGTGTGAGCCTCTTCTGTATGCATTAGAACCAACCGCAACACAATGGTAGTCATTCATTGGCCAAACAAGGCGAGACAGACAGACAAACAGACCAACAAGCAGAGAGATCAATGCTAACATGAAAATAAAAGATGTGAAATTTAGGCAGTTTTTAGACTTTCAGTCTGGTCACAGTGCTGTGTAATTTCTTTAAGTTGTATGCTTTCATCAATGTAGGAGTCCAATTCTGCATTCCTTGTGCACCAAAACTTATAAAAAATTGTACTGTAAATTTTGCATTCCTTGTGCACCAAAACTTATAAAAATTGTACTGTAAATTCTGCATTCCATGTGCACCAAAACTTTTAAAAATTGTACTGTCAATTCTGCATTCCTTGTGCACCAAAACTTATAAAAATTGTACTGTCAATTCTGCATTCCTTGTGCACCAAAACTTATATCATGCAGATGAGGTTGTTCCCATGTATTCCATAAGCAACAAAGTCTAGTTTTGTCTACAGTATTATTATTGTTACTACAAATATTTTAGCGTGTGCAAGGCCATAAAAATATGAATCTGACGTGCAGTTAGTCAGACGCCAGGTGAAGAGCAGTCAGCAGATGTTTAGAGCCGATGAGAAATAGCGAGTTTTGAGGCATGTCTTGAAAGAAGAAAAAGAGTTCGTGCATCAAGTCAGAGAAACATTGGTAATTGGTTCTATTCCTTAAGGGCAGCAACATGGAATGCACAGCCAAAAGGAATGGAATAGATAAGCAAAAGACCCATCATACCTGAAGATTGCAGTCTGCATTGATGGATAAAGACAAAATAATAGTTGCAGGTAGGTAGGTAGGCAGGTAGGAGTGCTCATTGTAACGATTTCATAGGTCAGACAGATCTATAAATCATATTCTGACTTTGACAGGGAGCAAATGCAGCTGACTGACCAGGGTAGTTTGTATGAGAGGATGCACCGATTAGGTAGTTTGTATGAGAGGATGCATACAGCACTACCTCAGCCAGAGAATTTCGGATGTTTTGAAGCCAGTGGAATTCAAGGTCTGAGATACCTGCAAAAACTGGCATAATTGAGGCACAGCAGACCAGAGATCAGGCTATGAATGGTGACTTATCTTTGGTAAGCGCAGGCATAATGTGACATATTGCCCTGATATGATGGAAACAAATAATTGCCAAGGTTTATTATGTGGGGTTGAAATGTGAGAGTATGAGAGGGCACCCAAGTGTTTTGACAGTAGTTGATAAGAGAACAGCAGTGCCAGCAAGGTCACCACTGGAATGATAAAGGAAAGAAGGCAGGTGTTGACCTCAGCCAAACATGGATGCTTCAGATTTATCTGGGTTTATGGCCAGAGCACTGAAGCAGGATCATGCATGTACTGAAGAGAGGCACTCTTGAAGTTTTACCATGCCAGTAAGTCTTACCATATGGGTGACAGAGCAGTGAAAAGCTGAGTATCATCTGCGTGCTGCTGTAACTGGACCCCAAAGTGATTGGCTATGCGGCTGATTGGTGGAGTGAAGATTGTGAATAACAGAAAGCCAAGTACAGATCCCTATGCAACTCCAGAATTGTAGAGAAGGATCAGATAAACCAGTAGCAATACCCAGTAGCTGAGAGACCGATTGCAGAGGTAAGAAGCAAACCAGTTTATTGCAGTCCTAGAGACTCAAAAGTTTTTACAGAGTCTAGAAAGTAGTATCTAGTGGTCAATCATTTTGAAAGCAGCTCAGTAAGGTCGAGACATACTGAGAGACATTCCTTTCCAGTATCAGCAGTTGTGAAAATGTTGTCCAATGTAAAGGCAAGATCAGTTCAGTTGGATGACCTTCACGGTAAGCGGATCGGTAAGGGCTGAAGCTAGGAGATGAGTCTCTTAATCCCTGTAAAGAAGAAACTTTAAAGGAACTTTGAAATGTTATTGAAGCTGGAGATGGGTGTAAAGTTTGTAGGCTGTTGATGTCCAGATCAGGTGTCTTAAGTAAGAGTGTGACAACAGCACGTTTAAAACATGATGGAAAACAGCCTATAGCAAAGCCAAAGATTTCCTTAGAAAGTTTCCAAAGACAGTTTATGCAATTAAGCAGTCTGTCAACTTTATTATTTGTGGTTTAGCAGATAATGTGTTTAAGTATGCGCTTTTGTGTCGAAGAAGTTTAAACAGTATTTCTTATCTTGAATAAAGACCTTAAAATATTAGGCCTGAACTGTTTGTCACCTCGAATGAGACTCATTCAATTGCTCATCGATTTGTTGCTTTTAGAAAAATACTTTGATTAAGAAGAACTGTAAACCATATTGCACTTAGTTCATTCTCTTTTTTGATATAATCTCGTCTGCCATATTTTGCTGTGAAGTTGCATTTTATTTTTTCCATCAGATCTCTGTCGAAATCTTCTCTTAGAGTTTATGTTCAGGTAACCTTGACAACTGAAAATCTACAGCAGGTCGTCGATTATGCTGGAAAGACACTGATTTGGCTGGAGAGGAATGCATGATTACGAGTAGGTGAAGAGTGGATCACAAGGAGAGAAGATGGAGGAGAATATCCAATGTCCATTTTATCTGACCATCTGGTTCCTCTGGCCTCTCACTAGTAGATTTTATAATTGTGGCTACCATCAAATTTTCTGAATTGTCTTAGTGGGTGGCCTTGAAACCGTGTTTGCTCGCGTTGTTACCTCTTATGATACCTGTGCATTTGCTTGTCCATTGGCACATTCATTTGTGTGGAGGATTTATAAGGCAGTCATTTGAGACATCTACCTCTGTTTTAGAGCTGTACTGAATAATCGGCCATACTCATAATCGGCCGATTATTAGAACAATCGGTATAATCAGTATCGGCAAAAAATCGGTGTTGATTAAAACAAATTTACAGTACCACCTACTGACGTCTTGTTGTGGCCGGTGAAAATGCTGAAATAATAAATAAAAATTTATTTTTTGCACAATTATTGTTACAAAAAGAAAAATGAGCACAAATATCTATTTTTGTTTCTTATTATTGATTTATATTTTGCACTACTTACTAGGCACCCTATAAACACTGGTGAGTCACTAAAGAAATGATGAAATAATAGGCATCGTAATCTGTATCGGCTATTTTAATAATCGACTGTACACGGTATCGGCATGATTGGCAAAAAGTGATATCGGTAGAGCTCTACTTGGTTTCCAATCAGATTTGGTGAAGGAGGATAATGCACAGTCCTTGCTAGGAGCTCTAAGCATGTATTTAGGAAGGCCACTTAGACACACTGTCCCCTAACTGAAAAAGCAAAAAGGCATGGTGTTGTATTGTCAAAGTGCATGCAACAGGGTCAGTGAAACGGTTCCGTAAAAGTCAGAGAGTGGAGGGATCTCGACCATGCGGACCGGAAACAGCCATGTTGTTGGAAGTACCCACACCAACAAGCCTAGCAGCTGAACGCTGCAAATTCATAACCTTTTCAACAGTATCTCAAGACTGAATAATTATGCACAGTGATGTTAATTGATGCTGTATGTTCAGTGGTACTTGTTAACACAATGCTCTAAAATTCAGTTCTGCACATGTGGTCGACTCTGACAAGTATTTCTTGTCTGTAACTCCTTTTATACTTGCTTTAGTTCACTAAATAATTGTTGGCTTAACTTGCTTGCTTTCTTAATTACCATCCTATTTGGCATGTTCTTTTGTGTGCAGTCTAGGATAACTTGATTTGGGCTGGAGCTGGCCATCTGAGTTGCAGGTGTTGGTGCTGCTTCTGCTTCTGCTTATAGGGCTGCTGCTGCTGCTGCTGTTGAGGCTCTGTGGCAAATAGGATGACAGCTGCTGTTGGCTGATGTGAGCAACCTATAGGAAGCCTCTCTGTCTTGATACCAGCAAGTAGTTCAAGAGTAAATTTCTTTCATTTTTATCTCGGCGGAGGCGCCTGAACACTAAATACTGCCTGGATGTTATCTCTTTGGATGCATCCATACTGATCCAGGTGCCCTTGGGTGGGGAGAGGGACTGGTGCTTGGAAGTAAGGCACCTTAGTGTCTGTAGTAGATACCTAATAGACTCCATTGTCTGGCGCTAGGAAGAGCGCTGTCTGTCGGACATTTATTCCTCTGGCTGGTCTGGCACTGGACCACTTGAGATGAGAAAGATATTCTTCTGCATTCATCTTCGTTTGCTATGAATGATCCGTGCAAATGGATGTAGATCCAGTTAGGCTTCTCTCACTTTAACTGTACAGAGGATGCATATGATGATGATAATGACTGTAGCACCTTCTTACTCTGACCCAGTTCTGCTAGAAACAGTGGAAAGCTAAGTAAATTTTAAACTGCTGAGATGAAGGGCCTTCTTCATGGAATGGTCTTCCCGCTGGCATTCCTTCAGTTGGCTTTTATGCAGATAGCATTACATTCTGCAGGCACACCTTTTCCCACATGTGTGACTGATAGCTAACCATATAGTGAGGCATCGGAGATATTGTTACATAGCTGCTCTACTGTGTCTTATTGCAGTTCTCCATTTGTCTGAATTTGTGCAAACATGTATTTAATATTGTGTATGTAATGTGTATATGTATGTAAGTAATGTAAATAAGTAAGTAAATATGTATGCGTGTTTGAAGACAAAAATAAAAAATGCCTTTTAAATTCATTACAGAGTACTTTCTTGTGAGGTAGTTACAATTTACAGTACATGTGGCTTTTTGATCTCGTTTTGAGGCTTTTTTTACTGATAAAGCCAGGAAGTAGCTTAGGTGTTAAGTTACTAATATTTGCAGTGAAGGCAATACCACATAATCTCTGTTTGAACCTTTCAGGTGGTCCACTGCAGAAGTAAAGCCTGACTGTTGTGCAAAGAAGACTGCCTACTATTCTAAGTTGATGTGTGATCTTTGGTTGTACAAGCATTATTTGTGGAATTTTGTTTGTGGAGTAGTATTCATTAGTTGCTTATTAGATTGAATGCTTTGCAAAATTGAGACTCAATTCAAGCTCAGTCATGTAGAGGGAGGAGGAAGGGAAGAGCCAGAGAGGTGGTGGGCGGTTCCTCTGAGACTCCAAACATTGATAGTGCAAGCTATTTGGTAACAGGCCTGGATAAACTGTTTACTCAGATGCTCCTCTCTTAAACCAGGAGATGTCAGAGAAAGACAGACCAGAGGGTCAGAGGTAGGTAGGGAGGAGAGGTCAGGGGATAGGCTATGCCTGCTTGTACTCTTGTATCTGTCCAATGGGACAATGCCTGAAGTTTATCTGCCAGTATACCTTACATTCTGTGTACTCAGTGGCTGTTGGGAGTTTACATTATTGCAGGCTGACTGTATTATTTGGCAGCCGTGTTTACTAGACCCCAAGCCCAGAGCTCTTAGAATCCATGATCCTAGCTTGTAATTTCATTGCCATCAGCCCTCTGTTTCCAGGATCATTACCATGCCAGAACCTCATGCCTATTTCCGTTAGGATGGTGCCAACTTTGTCACAGAACCTCCTGTTGGTCCTTTGTTTACCACCTGCATTCCATGTGTTGTGTGATGGTTAGACTAACTGTTGCTGTCACTGCTGAAATGTTGTATTCTGTTCTGTTCGTGGCAGGTCCTGAATTGGTCTCCTGTTGGGATTGGTTCTGGGCGTTACCACAATTGCTGCTACACTCTTCTTTGAGTAATGCCAACTGACAGTTGGGCACCAGCATAACTAGAACAGTTGGAGGAGACAAAATCTATCTGGTCTTGACCACACTTTCCTTGTCCTATGGTACCAGACAGTTTTGTCTAATTATTTCCATAGGCTACAGTAATGTGAGGCTGTAAGCCACAGTGAATTATCTTGTTACTAAGCAGTTGATATCTATGACTGTTCTAACTCTGACATTATTTTAAAGAGTGTTAGGTTCATTCTTTAATTTAATTTAATTAATTGTTCCCAAAAGAACAAACATTACATAATGCAGTGGACAAATATGTATCAGGGATACAAAAGGCAGACCCAGAAGGGACCAAAGTCCCACTGAATTGGTTTGAAATGACCAGTGATTAACATAATAGTCTTACAATACTTTATCACAATGGGATAATAAAAAAACAGAACTAAAAGGCTTAACTAACGAGAACTATAATTCTAAGAACTAGAATGTTTTGTTCATTCAATTGTGCTACAACAGACTTTTTAAATAGTCCTCTATTGTGTGTTTTATGAATAGCAGGGGTAAGTTATCCCAGACAGAAGTTGGGATACATTTAATTGAAAGTAGAGTATTACGTTAAGCAGAGGCAAGCTTTTACTGTCCCTTAATCAGTAAACTCTGTAAGACTTTATCTTTGTGAGCACTTGCTCTAAGCTATAAGGCTTTGTTATATAAAGCATGCATGCATAACATTGGTCCTTATTAAATCATACCAACATCTAACTTTAATGTATTAATTCCAATCAATCATTCCATCATGTCTGCTGTGTCCAGTGGAATTATTTTTATCCGGATATCTTCCCAAACCATTCTGCTGAGCTCAGTCTTTGGCTGTATTCTGATCCCAAGATCACATCAAATCAATTCATCCAGCTTTTTCACTTTAGGCTGCTTCTGTGTATCTGAGGTTGATCTGCAACAGCATCCATCATTATCATTGTCACTATTGTAGTAATAGTCAATCATTCTTCTCATTGTCGTCCTATTTGTATCTTTAATATATCTTATTATATGGACTTTTTCCCACATGTCTTAATAGCTGAACATGTATTTCTCAACTATTATTCTGCACCGTTCGTAATAAATAAGTAAATGTAAAAATAATAAATGTACAAAGCTGTATATCGAGGCCATATAAAAGACATCACTTTGGTTACTTTACGTCAGTTGTTCTAGTCTTCAATTTCCATTGCCTGCAGTGGCAGCAATTGCCTGCTATAGTAGGATTCATGTGTAGTATTCATGTTGGTTACTAATATGTTTGAGCATGTTGATCTCTCGTTTTCGAATTCTCTTAACGCACAGCTTTTGGGAAATGACTATTGACGTTGGCTGTTTAATAGCTGTTCTAAGGGTCCGGAAGCAGGAAGCATCAGAAGGTGGTAGGTTAGTGATTTTAATAAAAATCGTGGGATATATCACCGTCGCCATGCATTTGTGATTCATGACCTGGTCTCCACATTGCAGGATTAGTCATCACTTGCTATTTATTAGCTTCCGTGGGTCTGTTTTGGTGTGTTTCCGTGTCTCCTAGTCGGTTAATGGATCAACTTGGTTCAGCATTCTAATGTCCCTTAAACATAGTAAACATTTTGTGCTTACAGTTCTTTATAGGTAGTTCTGCTTGGATGGAAGGGAGAGGAAGGGGAGATGAGATAAGGAAAAGGAGGGATTGGATGGGGGGAGGGAGAAGTGAAGGATGAGGCCAACTGAAAAATTCTAATAGAGTAACTGCTTTGGAGTCTTGCTGTCTGATGTGGCACCAATGCCCCTGGGTTGTTATTTTCAGCTCTTTTTCTTACTTCTGCTCATCTTTTGGTTGGTTCTGTTTGATTACCTGATGACTTCTACTTTGAAATTGCTTCTGGATGACTTTGATCATGTTTCTCAATCACACGCTGCAGAATGGAATGGAAACAACTCAGACAAGGTTCTGGCACCAACGATTACTGGTTTTGCAACGTTTGGTGCCAGCCTGTCAGTCTTCCTTGCTAAGGGTTCAGTTCAAAGGAGTAACGTTAATCAGTTTTCATATTCGGAATAGAGAAACAATGCAAGTTTTCAGTAGTATTCAGAGCTTTGGATTCTTTCAGAAAGGCTGTGTCAATGACTTGCACGAAACGGACTGTTTATCACTTTCACTTGATAACCAAATACTTGTGTTAAGTAAGAAAATTGTTTATCACTTATTTCAGTTGTATGCAGTGTATTCATCCTAAACTACTGGTAGAACTTTGTTTTACATATTTTTCTCTGGCAAGCAAGAAACTTATCTTAAACAATAATTAGTTAGCTTTTCGGTGTCAGGAAAACTTACCATGTGTATTGAGTGTAAATTTTGTGATGTTCTTAATTGTAAGATTTTCATATTTTCTTACTTGTCAATTTGTATGTTCCTAAGCATAATGACTGAGAATTTCCTAATATTCTGAAGTGGTCTTTTGCTGTGCATCACAGAAACCATTTCAGAGGTAAACTAGCCTAAAAAAACTCATGTTTCTAATGGCCAGGGCATCAACCACAGGTACTTGGCCATTTTATAATCCTGTAAGAAGAGGTATGCCCTAACTCGTTCAGTCATTGAGTAAATTTATCTAGCTCCTGTGTGAGATACGAACTCTGAAGTGCTCCCGGCTGAGCTTCAGTGAAAGAGAACAGTTTCAATTGTTGATAAAAGGTGCATGATCCTGCAAGGAGAAGAGGCAGATCTAGATGGAGGCCACTCCAAGTGAATGGCCCAACCGCTGCCATAACATGCGATTGTAGATGAGAAGGGCAGCACAAGGGTTTACCTGAGGAAGGATTTAAAGAAGAGCAAGACTTGCTCCTACAAACAAGAAAGATACTTTGCTGTGTAATCCTATCGTTTGTATTTGATGCTGTGCTGCCATTGGTTTTGGTTTTGTGATATTTTAAATAATTCTCTGTCTGTGAGGCGCTTGTCTTTGTCTGAATTTGTTATGTTCCTGTAGCATATATTTAGACACTATATGAATTTCTTTACCCAGAAATTTGTATTTGAGGATCTCTATGCTTTTCGGTATTGTTTTGAAAAGAGGATTGTCTGTTTCTTTGTGAATGTTTATCGACCAAGATTTCATGCAGAGGACTATTTAATGAAATCATGTGAATATAGCCAAACCCAATGTTGATTATGTTCAAGCCAGTGGAAGGATGTTCTGTCGATACTGAGCTCACTATTGTCAGATATTTCATTTGTCCATGGAGATATTTGCTAAGTGCTTGCTTCCATTCAATTTGTCCTCTCTAAGCCGGACAAATGTGTTTTTTCATGATGGACCAATAATAACTTCGATGAAAGGATTTTCTGGCTTAAATTACCCATCCAACCGGCCATAAACATTGAACTGAGGCAGATTTCTGTGTAATGTAAATTGTAAACTGGTGCAGCCTGCGGGTATTGATTGTAATGATTTTGTTTGGTTCAGATCTGAGCCGCGGCTTTTCAAGGTAATTGTCTGGCCTGCCCCATCATATGGCACATATCTGCCAGTGTAATTGTTTTGCTGCTTTTACTGTATCCACAATCCACATGATTCATCTGCTTGATGCTGTTTTTTTCATCTGCTGCTAATTTTGTTGATTTCATGCCAATGAATAAGCCAATTTCTCTGACTAAGCTCTTTAAGGGCTTGCTGATGGTGTATCCCCGTGGACACGTCTGTCTATGTGTGTCTCCCGTGGTGGCTCCCACCTTTTGAATTCTCATCAGTGTCTCATCTATAGTGCAATCAACCATATGTCATGTGCATTACCACTCATTTAAAATGCATTATTGTTAGCCGTTATTGCTCTGAGTCATGTTGTAACATGATCAAAGACCCATTCTTTCTAATTTGCTTTTTGCAAAGTACATTTATGTGCCATGTTTTTATATCAGATTTTTTAAGGATTTCATCTGGTGTTTGAAGTTTTGGAGCTCAGTCTGATGCTTGTTTGTGTAAAACAAAAAGCCTCAAAATTAGAGCTGTACCGAATGGCTTTTTTTACTATTCGGCCGAATAGTAATTACTATTCGGCCGAATACGAGCAATTGGCCACACTATTAGGATGAATATGAATACGAATAGTAGTTGACGACAGAGTGGGGGGCATAAGTAAAAACTAGACACAAGGAGGCCTAACTGTATTTAACAATTGTTTAATATAACTCACTTTTCATACAGTTGTTAGCTTCACATTGCCTTCGATTCTGAATTTATCTACGTGACATTGCACAAGAAAGTAATTGTCTTTCTAACTGAAATTTATGTAGTGCTTTTACTAAAATATTTGTATTCAGTTTTAAAAACTATTCGGCCGAATATGAATAAACTATTCGGAGCAATATTCAGTCCTTAGTGAATCGAATATGAATATTCAGTTCAGCTGTACTCAAAATATATTAGGCTACATTCTGTTTAATTTGTCGAATCTACTTTATATATTTGTGTTGCTTTTTGTAGCCACCTGTCGTCGGGCGCTGGGAATGCAGGACTTCTCTATACCAGACTCCGCAATTAAAGCCAGCTCATCTTATGATGATGCAAGCGTTGGCCCTGAAAATGGACGGCAAGTGAAATGGATTCTTTGAGTGCTGAAATTCATCTGCTAGGACATGTGGATTGATTTTTATTTTTTATTTTATCAGCATCAGAAATGATTGTGCATACAGCATGAGAGGTGGTGACTGTAGTTTTCACTAACTGCTTATTTATTTATTTGTTTTAAGCACTTATTACGTGTGAAGTCAGTAACTCTGAAGTACTTTGTGTACAGTTATGTAGTTATTGTTTCAACAATTCCTGGCAACTGAGACCTGGAGTATATGAGATGTTATTAAAATTTGGATCAAAATTCAGAATTAATTATGCTTGATACTCTGGTTATGTCCTTGATCTGACACCCATCATCTGTCAGTCAATACGTCAGTCAGCTGGCGATGGCATTGTCAGCTGGCCACTGTTGTCATCGTGCCAGTGAAAAGTGTCACCCTGTGGGCTCCTTTTGGATACAGTCATGTTAATATTTTGGTAATTACCTCTATTGATGGTTCAACTTTTGAGTATTTTGTGCTTGGAGTGTTTGGAAATAGTTTTTGCCCAGCAGGAGAGAGATACAGAGCGAAACAGAGAGAGAGACAGTAAGAGACCCTGTACAATGATGTGTTTATAATTGCCTGCTTGCAATTAGAATCATTCCAAAGCTGAACTGACTCTGGGCTATTGAGTGGTTTCGGAAATGATTCTTTATATAGTCATTGATCATCTGTCAACTGCTCCTCGCCACCAGCTGACCTACCCACCCATCCGCCTCCCCCACGTGGCTAAAATTCTCTTTTCCATGTGCTGTGGATAAATTTCCATATCCTGTTTGCATTGCTTGGGTCTGGTGGTGGAGAATGCTGCTGGTCACTGATAAGGCAGAGTCCTGCTGCGGACTTTAGCTAATTCTCTCAGCATGGCTCTGTCATTTGATTGTTGCCTTGCATTGCTTGCTGGTACAGACCGGATCCGATTGCTTGGTCCTGTCCTGCTCTTGGCCTTGCCTTTTCTACGGTTGACTTACATTGTCTTTGGCCTCTCTTGTGTTATCTTATTAGCTGTGACGTCTGTTGGTCGTGAATGAGTTTGTGTCATGCTTGAAAATTGATTCTCAGTCGAGGCATTGGATGTCTGTGGTCTGTTGAGAAATCAATTGACCGAGAATAGCCGAGTCTTTTGGGTGTGACTCCAGAGACGGAATGAGTTGAAACTAGTTTAACAGTTCGAGTGATCGTCAGGGCGTGCAAGATAGCGATGATCAGATGATCGTTCGTAAGAGGATCAGATGATCGTTCGTAAGAGTCGCAAACAAGAAACAAAACACAGTGAACTGCTGGACCTCAGCAGGAAGTTTATTAGATTTAATATGCTGACAGTGACCAGATTTTGCTTTTTCCATGTACATTTAGATAAGATATATATTTAATATTATATATCTATACATACCAACTGATACATGTATGTATATATTCAGGTGTATTGGTCTATTGTCAACACTTGTGTTTTACTATACATTATTTAATTTCATTGTTTTGTAATTCTGTTAAGTGTGACAAAAGTCTTGGTAGATAGAGGTCAAAGGGCACTTGCTGTAACTGTTCCTGGTTTAATTGTCATGAACGCATGCATGATTCAGTGCTGTAGTCTTCATCAATGAATTTGTTTTTGTTGCTGGAGAAATTATTGACTGCTGGTTACTGTTGTTATTTTACATCACCTGGCTGGAAGGTTTATTATTTGTAGGCACGTGGTGCACTGGTGGTTGTTGTTCTTATTGGGCTGGTGTTGTTTTTTGTTTTCCCTTAGGATACACACAGAGCGCAACGGTGGAGCGTGGTGTCCCAAGGCACAAATCACACGCAATGTCTATGAATGGATGGAAATTGATCTTCAGGAGCTGAAGGTCATCACACAGGTCGAAACTCAGGGTCGCTTTGGCAATGGACAGGTGACTGTCTTTGTGTTTCTATGTTTGTGTGTGTAGAATCATCGCTTGTTCTTTTGATTCTGATGCCCCGAACGCTCGGTGACAATTTGAGGCAATTACAAGCACGGAATCAGATGGCCAGTGCACTGAACTTCATTTAAACGAGGCAGCCATTTCTAAGGCAAGCAGGGATTAGTTCAAGCTGGCAGTGCAGAGATTTGATGGTGGAACCAAACCCCGGCTTTGGTCTTTATGGACTGCAGGGCTGAGAAGAATCTGGTGACCAGCGAAGACCCCTTTCAAAAGCTTTATCCTAAATTGGAAATGTCTGATTGATGTGCAGTTGGAAAGATGGCTGGGTGGGGGGGAAGGGATTAGTGATTTCTGCCTGAGTGATATGGAAGGGAGGTGTTAATTCCTTGGCCAATAGATCAGGGAGGCATAAAGGGAGTGCCCCAAGGCTCACATTCCGCCTGCAGCATCCTGCATTGATGGTAGCCGGCCACCGGTCTTCCAGCTCAACCCTTCACTCTACTGCTTTGCCATAAAGCTAGCTATCTGGGTTTATAGGTAATGTTTTTGTGTGTTTGTAGAATGTTGTTATTTTATAATATGGAAAGATTCACTGAAAGCGTAAGAGATAAACATGAATAAAGATGTGAAGGGCTGTTGGTGTTCCGAAAGGCACATGGACTGGACTGAATGGTTGAAATAAACCACTGAATGGTTCACATAAACCTTCGCATAAACCACTGAATGGACATAACCGAGACTTTGTTTTCAATTGGTTTACTAGACAAAGACAATTGATATTACAAATACAAATATGACTCTGTCATGGAAATTAATTGTCTGCAAATAAAATTATTTGTAGGGACAAGAATATGCCGAGAATTATATCTTAGAATATCAAAGGCAAGAAGGCGGAACGTGGAATCGTTTCAGAGACCGGAAAGGAGTAGAGGTTCATTCATTCTTCTTTCCGTCTCTCTTTGTTTCTCTTTTAACCCGATGTCTTTTCTTTTTTTCAGTGGCCTAGCTCTCCTCTTTGCATTCAGTCTTCCTTCCCTCTGCATTTGATTTGTCTTCTTTCTTTCTGTAAATTATATTCATTCACTTTCTCTTGCTATGTCCATTGGTTTCCTAATTTTTGCAGTCACGTGATTTTATTTCTACTTCTATTTCTAATTCGTATCTTGTGTCAATAGTTAACAGAATACATCTACATTTATTAAATTAGTCATGTAGATGCATCGACATGGTTGCCTTCAAATAATACATAGTCTGCCGGAGGCGATCAGCAGCCCAATCAGGACGGCAACAGCTGTGCCACAAGGTGAGACAGGTATGCACTGCAGAGAGTACCATGAGGTCAGTTGGTGTGACCTCCAGCTGATTGACTGTGGAATGGGCGAGGTCCCTACCCAGCAGACAGGTACAGAGACAGGATGGAAGAGAAAAGCACACATGGTTAATCTTTGTCTGCCTCTTTGCCCTTGTGCGCTGCTGTTGCTCCGCTCCTCTTGAGCTGATGGATAGTAGGTGAGTCTTAGGGCAGTGATACCATGGCAGACTGTGTGTACATACCTGTCAGCAAGCTGCTTCCTTTTCTTCCTTGCCTCTTATTCTCTTTCCTTGAGTTGATCCTGTTCTTTGGATGTCATAGGATCCTCTGCTATGCTATCTCGATGTCTGTTTCTTGTCTTGTAATGGTTTTGCAGAATGCTAAATTGTTGTTAGACGCAGCTGTAAGTAGATATTATTCTACAGCGCCTGCCAGAAGTCTTGGCAGCCAGGCAGTGACAGAGAGAGGCAATGATGGATACTGAGGTGCAGGGACCGAGAGAGGCAGTGATAGATATAGAGAGAGAGGCAGTGACAGAGCTGAGAAGGTAGCGATAGATAGATATGGAGGCAGTGACAGAGTGATAGATAGATATGGGGGCAGTGACAGAGTTATGTAGTGCTATATACAGAAGCAATGACAGAGAGAGAGGCGGCAGGCAGGGGTACTCCACACTAGTGGTTAGCACACTCCACAGTAGTGGTTAACACACTGAACTGTCTCTTGAAAGGTCGGGGGTTCAAATCCCCACCATGGCAGAAATTCGGTTAAAGATTTCTGTTCCACCTGCAGTATAATGGGTATACTGACTGTACACAGTTGGTGGGAAGATGAGATGGCAAGGGAGAGGACTGGCCACCCGCCCTCGTGTGCCAAGGCTATGAAAATGAAGTCGCTAACAATTACCCGGTAATACCCATGGCTGCCTCAGATCTATCTTAAGGGACTGCTCTTCTTCTTATGCAGCAATAAGTATTCCAACATGCTAAATTTGATAACATGCAGAGAAGAGAAAAATGGGAAAGATGCCATTAAGTCTTTGAGTTCAGAATAAGAGTTTCTTTATCTTTTGAAAAATATCTCCACTGCCTCTGCTAAGTGGAGGTGTTATTAGCCAGATCAGGAAGCAGCAGCTTATTATTATTAAGTGTGACATGTTGAGAAAACTTCGCTTATTAGGCTGAGATACCAGAGACTGGTTCTGGATTATTGGGCTTGTCCTGCTCCTCCAGTATTGATGTTTGAATTTGCTTATCCTAGGAGACTTCCTGATAATCCCAAATTTCCAAAACCATAACAATGAAACTCGAGCCATTTTAGCCGTCATAACATTTGGCTTCTGACTGCAACAATTCTGAGCTTTCTGAGTGTGCTTTCATTTTCAACCATCAGATGAAGATTAGACAGGAGTAGAAATAGTATTGGTCTAAATTTTATGTATTTAAATTTCTTCTTCATTGTTTCTAGGTATTTACTGGAAATGTTAACACATTTGAAGCTGAAGCAAGAAACATAAGCCCACCGATAATTACCCGAAAAATTCGAATCGTACCCCACGCTGGCCATTTGAGAACCATCTGCTTACGGGTGGAGCTGTTCGGCTGTACATGGAAAGGTCAGTCTGAGTTATTTCTTTCTGACAGAGCCTTTGAAGTGCTTTAGTTGGCCTCAGATTATTTGCTAATCAAACCCTCAGCTACTGATTTCTATATTACATTTATCATAATGGGCGAGGCATCAACCGATGGTTACTTGAAACCAAACTGTAGTCTAAAATTCTAATCCTTTGGAGAAATGTAGTTGAATCCTGATGGACCAGGGTAAGTGACATTGAATACCTGATTTAACACTTTAACGATGAGCATGTACTAAAAGTGACTGGGAAATGGGAAACCAATGCAGCTCGTTATTAAAGTGTTAATTGTTAACTGAGATCAGTTTAACACTTGAGTAATTTTGGTTTAGAAAGTTTATATGCATTAAAAATATATGTAGCTTGTAGCTAGATACTTACTGTGGCACCTCTAAATACCTCACAGAAGTGATAACTGCATCAATTGGTGATGATTAAGAACAAGAAGCTAATCAATAATGAAATAGTGCTCGGATAACTAGAAGAATCACCACTGGTGATATCCCACAGACACAAAGAGCCCAACTGCCAAATTCCCATCCAGAGCTATGCACCACGTTCGGGGTTCCTGGACTAGGTAACATCAAAGAAGAACAATGTGACATAGAACATCTCAGCAGCAGAAATGGTCGGTGCCAAGCCATGGATTTTTGACATTTTCAACTGAGGCTTGACACTATCCCACCAGTAACATGAAACCCTCAAGGTGGAAGAGGCCACTGGTGCCACACGAAACTTTGATTACAAGCATACACACACCATCCAAAAAACTAAAAAGAAAAGAAATAGCTCAAAGAGTGCATATCAGGTCACATTAGAAGTTCGATTGAACGAAAATTATTGAGAAAAATCTGCTTGTGAACAATGACCTAATCATAAATTATGTGCCGCAGAAACATGCAGCCATCTTGGCCACAGGTTTCTGTAGCATGTTAATATTAGTTTTAACTAATAAATGTAGTAGTTAATATTATTATTAAAGCATAAAACTTTGGGTTTTCCTGCTGTTAATTTTCATTTGGTTATAACTGTTTCAGCATATTTGTTCCAATGATGTTATTTCAGTATAGCTTTACACTTTATGTTTTACCAGATGGCCTTGTGTCGTACAGCATGCCACAAGGTGAGCGCCGTGGGTCGGAGGTGGACCTGTTTGACTTCACTTATGACGGCAGAAACACCACCACCCCGGCCCAGACCTACCTGTCTGGAGGTCTGGGTCAGCTGACAGATGGAGCAGAAGGCCAGAACAACTTTCGCCTGGATCCAGACACTGTTGGAAAGAAAGGCTACGAGTGGGTCGGCTGGAAGAACGAGACTGTCGACCGACCTCCCATTCAGATCATCTTTGAATTTGACAGGATTCGGAATTTCACTTCCGTCCGGTTCCACTGCAACAACATGTTCAGCAAGGACGTCCGTGTCTTTCGAAAGGCTGTCCTCTATTTTGGACTCACATCGTCTGGGTACCAGGAACATCCAGTTGTCTTTGAATACATGAGGGACACTTTGATCGAGTTTGCTCGCTACAGCATCATTACTATTCCGCACAGAGTTGGACGATTCGTCAAAGTGGACCTCTACTTCGATGCTAAGTGGCTTATGATCAGCGAAGTTCACTTCGAGTCTGGTCAGTTTCTCTGGTTTATGCTTGACTCTAAGTAATGAGGTCTGAAGAAATACTATGAAATGCTGAAAGACCGTTCCTTGTGTTGGAAGATGTCTGAATGTCATTGGATGTTGTTAATGGATTGCTGATTATATTTTAAAGGTTAGATTTTGAGTGGAGGGGTTGGGAGAAAGAAGTATGTTTAGATTTATGATGGAGCAAGACTAGGCATGGATGTAATTCCTGGTTGTCAAAGTTGTGTGTAATGTCAGTTCTGTATTTATATGGTATTTGTTTTGCTTGCAGTGAAAAAGTTGATTTATCAATTGGACAATTGGCAAGTGACTGATTTGGATGTGTTGTGAATAGGGCTGTCAGATTGGACAGTCAGTTGACAGATTGATTTATTGATCTATTACAGCGTACAGCAATTTATCTAGAGCCTTTTAGAGGCTTGTGACTTGACCTAATGAACCTGGTTAAGGTCTGAATGGCCGCAAATGGTTAACTAATTACTTGACTGAGTAACGAATGGAAAGACTGGACAGCCAAGTGAGTGAATAAAAAGCCAGTGGTTGATTGAGTATCTGTGACTAACTGTTTAATTTTGTTTTCCTAACAGAAGTTGTAACGGGCAACATAACCGATGAGCATCTGTTGCATTCTGGGCCCTCCCCTCCTCTGGGTTTTCCCAGCGGTCAACAGGTCATACATACTGATCCACCACCAGATGTCGAACCAATTGGTCAGTTGTTTGCCTTCTTTGTCTACTCTTGAATAAGTAATCTTCAAATATTTGTCAACTGCTGTAGTGACTGTCTGAAGAAAAACTTTAAATATTAATGCAGAGGAATCAGTGTACATGTAATACTGTTAAGTGCCTTTCAAAATGCTGTTTATAGCACTTCAGACCACCTGAATTAGAATCCCATAACTGTATTGGTGGTTTACTGAGCCAATCTTCTTAGTGCTTTCTAAATGGTAAGGTAAGAAAGTTTGCCCGTATGCGAAGAGTGCTAGCAATTCATCCTCACTGGAGCAATCCATGGGTTGAAGGGGTTCATTCCGTAGACTGAAGCATTGGCCAGCTTTGTGGGTTTGATACTCGAGATTATCAGAGGACTGTGCCAAACCTTGTCTGGTCCATGAAGAAATGTTGATGGAGATGACCTGGAAACTCATCAGTGTGACAGACTAAGCATAAAAAGTGAAACCTTTAATACATGAAGACATCTTCTGAATTTTCTTATGCTGCGTGAATCTGTTTTGAAGTATGCATCTGCATCAGCAGATTTTAAGAAATTTCCTAGAGGTTGTTACTCGCAACCTGTTGCCATTGCAGATTCTGTTTGCTGCTTTCTGTGTTAGTCAACTGTATGAGCGATGACTGTTTGTCGTATGTATTTTAGAAGACGAAGAATTGTTACAGAGTGATCGTGACATCACAACGGAATCCAACTCGACAATGGTGCGCCATCTGGACGAGCAACTGGTTGGCATAATCATTGGAACAACTGCTGTCTCCATCCTGCTGATGATGGCTGTTGTCCTGCTGTGCATAGTACGACGTCGCAACAGACAGAAGTATGCCCAGTGCAAATCGAGCCGTAATTCGCACCACATGGCCTTGAACCTGCAGACGGCCACTATGGCGCACGGCAGGGCACCTTCTGTGGGCAAGCTGTCGAATGGATTGCTGTATAACAATGTAATTGTGTGTGATGTCGGGGAAGAGGAAGAGGATGAGGACGGGGTGGTTGGGGGATGTCCGGTTCCTATTATCACAAATGGAAGTGACATGTATCGAGAACCATTTGATGGAATTCAAATGCGCAAGTTGCCAGAACCTCCAATGATGATGGTTGATTCCACAGGTATTAATTACAATAAGTTGTCAGACTATAATGTTTTAATTGCTTGTTGTGTTGTTGTATTTTGTTGTGAGGTCAGGTTAACTTACTCGGTAAAAATTTAAGGTTTTAAGTTTATGCAGACACAGGGCTTTAATTAGTGATTAATGAATAAGTTTTCCTCTAACTGGAAGCTGACTAATTTGACTCATCTCTTTAATTTTCATGAGGAATTCTTCTAGCATGTCTGCAGTTTTATCTTGACATGTAACTTGTTTGCTGACTGTGTACCATGTATTTTGACAATTTCAGAGTATCTATCTGATACCAACACATCAACATATGCTGTGCCAGATGCTGTTGTACCTCCTTTCTACCATTCAAATACTTTGACTGGCCAGATGGTGCTTGTTCCAACTCAGGGATCCAATTTTAAGTTGATTGGACGGTCAGGCAGTCCTCCGCCGCTACCCCCACCCCCGCATCCACGAGCCCTCTACTCGAGCGCTGGCGCTACCATTTTGCAGGGCTGCAGCGGTAACAGCATCTACTCGCTTCCAGTTGGAGTTGATCTCCTGTGGAAGGGAACTGCTGATGTTGTGGAAATTTCTAGAGCAAGTCTTCGTTTCATTGAGAAGCTTGGAGAAGGTCTGTTTGGAGAGGTGAGGCTGATCTTGTTCCCTGTTACCATCTCTAAATATATCATGTTTCTCAGCCTGTCTCTCTGTTTTATGCGAGTGTGTCTCGGCGTACTGTGTTGGCATTAAAGTTATTTCAAGTTTTCTGCAATCTTTCCGACAACAGCAACTACTGTTTCTTGCTATCATTGCTCAGATCCTTATTTGCAACCTCTGTGGTGAAGCTACCTAAGCAATACTTCAACTGATTGTTTTTTTGTTGCTGTTGTTTCAAGGTGCATTTATGTGAAACATTTCTGAGTGCAGAGATGTTTGAAGATGAAGATGGATCATCGTCATGTACCGACCCAAATGAGTCATTGGACCTGACGATGACTCTGGTAGCAGTTAAGACACTGACAGTGAATGCCGGTGAAAGAGCTCGGTAGGTCTTGCACAAGTTATTGAATATGATCCAATCACTCAGTTCATGGCTTGTAATAAGGTTATGTCGACGTTTTAGTTTGTCCAATAAGACAGTGATTTTTGCTAAATAGTGCAAATGTCACAGCCCTTAAGCACAGAGCTCTGGTTTGAATCCAATTGCTTCCCATGCAATTGCTGAACCACGCAGTTTTTAAGAATAGGTTATCTAACCGCTGGACCGTCCAATCAACTTGAAATTGGATCCCTGAGTAGGAACAAGCACCATCTGGCCAGTCAAAGTATTTGAATGGTAGAAAGATGGTACAACAGCATCTGGCACTGCATATGTTGATGTGTTGGTGTCAGAAACTCATTACTGTGATGTGCTTTGGCTTGCTGCTGCAACATTCTTACTGTGATGTCTTTGAGGACTGTGGTTGACATGACACACTGGTAGATTGGTTGAGCATTCAGTAACATCGAGCGGGTCAGTTGTAGCTACGTCTGAGATTGTTAACATTTTTTAAGTTTTGTAATTGTATTATCACAAATTTGTATAGTGCCTCTTCAAGAGAAAGTCTTTATCAGAAACTCCTCCGAGGTGCTCCAAACCAGACAACATATGATTAGTGCGTAAGGACCTAAACTAACTGTTAGTGCATATGGACATAAACAGATGGTTAATGCATAAGGACCTTACAAAAGTGGTCAGTAACTTAGTACATAAGGATCTTGAGCAAGCTGTAAAATATGCAGTTGCTTATTGTCCTAAATTAATGTCTTATCATTGACTAGTAGTTTTCAAGTAGTGTAGCATTGTTTTCTGTGGCAATTAAATCACTCAAGTTGGTCTTGATATTTTGCTCTGTTTCAGTACAAACTTCCGTCATGAGGTTCTGACTCTTCGCTGTCTTAAGGACCCAAACATCGTCCGCCTGTTGGGCGTCTGTACAAAGGATGATCCGCTGTGCATTGTAACGGAGTATTTGAAGTTTGGTGATCTAAAACAGTTTCTTCAGCATCACATAGCGCAGGAGAGCAGCCTTGCAAGAAAGTCCAACACAAATACTCTTAGGTAATGCAACTGAATTGAACACCACTTCCTAGCTGCCGTGGTGGTCAACTGGTAACATATCAAAGTCATAGCTTCAACACAGCATCTAGAGTTTGAATCATATTGTGTCTATCATGCGAGACCCATTACTTTAGGAGGGTTGCGACAGAAATACAGCACTGGGTCTTTATCCTAAAGCATTTCAGTACTTGCTAGAATCACTGTCATTATTTTTATCATCAGTGTTTTAGTCATCATTGTTGTTATCAGTGGACAAAAAAAACTTGGACTGATAGGGTGTAAATGAAAGAAGGTGTTGAGTTAAAGACCAGGAATCTATGACTTGCAAATGAGTTTATGCTAAGAAGGGAAGGTGCTGCTCTGTAACAATGAAAGAGAGCCAGATAGAATGTAGCAGAGGTATGATTCCTCGTTGGAAGCTCTCTTGAAAGGTGGGTTTCGTTGATGGTTGACAGCAATGTCTTAATAATGATGCAAATTCAGTTTCTTTTAGACCAGTCTTGTTAAAAGGAGTCCATTCTTGAACACAAGTGCACAGCAGATTGCTTAATTTACCTTTATGATTACCTTTTGTAGCTATGGTTGCCTCATTTACATGGCAACACAGATTGCGTCTGGCATGAAATACCTAGAGACATTGAACATTGTCCACCGTGACATTGCTGCACGCAACTGTCTTGTGGGTGACCAGTATCTTGTGAAGATATCGGACTTTGGCATGAGTCGACAACTACACAGCATTGACTACTACAAGGTTGAAGGTCACGCTCTGCTTCCAGTCAGGTGGATGGCCTGGGAATCGCTTCTGCTGGTCAGTTCCGCATCAGTTAGATTTTCAGTAAACTTTACATCTCTTGAACTGGTCAGGTTTACTTGGGTAGTAGTGCTACTACAGGGAATGACTAGACTATTTCAGCTCAGTTTTAGGATTGAAACATGGGTTCAGAAATTAGTTATCAGATAACCGATAAGTAATTCTAGTATCACTTTTGTTAAAGAAGCTGCATCAATTGTGCTAAAAGTCAGGTTTACTGTAATCAAATGATCCTGTCAAGGGCTGTAATGTAACATCGTATATATTCCTCTTTCAAGACATCCCTTTCAGAAGCATTATTTACCGGGCCCCATCCTAGTAGTAATGACAGTGCCAATGTGTTGCAATAATCTTTTACTTCCATCCAGTCACCTTAAAAGTGCATCAGAAAAATCGTGTATTTAATTGCCCATGGATGTCACAGAATGGAACAACATTTCTGACAGTTGACATTTCTGACAACATCATATGTTGATGAACATTTTATTTATGCTCCATTCTTTCAAAAAAATAGCACAGTTGATTCATAGAACAATTACCCGAAGATGGATGATGGAATAGTTAAATTCATTGTTCAAGTTGTTTTTATTATTAACTTTAACATCACTTATTAATAAAATTTGTAATCAGTGGGATTCATTTATAAAGCTACTTTATTGTTAACATTATGATTAGATAGATTTGTAACATGAATACAAAGTCATGCGATCAGTATGAATCAGAGGTGTAGGACAGACAGCCAACAGTTAGTAGTGCAGTTGATGTCAAAATGTTAGAAAGGTAAAAGTATTAAGTTTCCAGATATTTTTGCAAATGAAGAAATATACTAGAGCAGCAGTTTTCAAACTTTATTTTTATTGTACCACCAGGTAAAAAAATCAAATGTTGTCTTACCACCAGCAAAGGTCAGATCAAAAACAACACGCGAGCACCCAGTCCCCTCCCCTTGCAATTAGCGTAGGACCATAGGTAGACAAATTTAAAACTTAATACATAATTTAAGAATGTAATCTTTTTGAATTTTTCGTGTACCACTTAGTGACACCTGGCGTACCACTGTTTGAAAACCGCTGTACTAGGTTAGATATTACTATTTGAGCATGTGGGTAGATGTGTTTGAGATGAAAGGTTTTTGAAAGGTTTTAATAATTGCTGTTTGTGTCTATTTGATTTCTTTACAGGGTAAATTTTCCACGAAAAGTGATGTCTGGTCTTTTGCTGTGACGCTTTGGGAAGTGCTTGGCTTCGCCCGTTCACAGCCGTTTGCAGCACTGAACGATGAACAAGTGATAGACAATTGTAGGCACTACTACCACGGCGACTGCCAGCAAGTGTATCTGCCTCAGCCCATTAACTGCCCAAAGGAGATCTACGACTTGATGAAGGAATGTTGGAACCGTGATGATGCCCAACGTCCTGCATTTCGTGAGATTCATATGTTCCTGCAGAGAAAGAACATGGGCTACAATCCACTGGATGATGCCGATGGCTCAGCCTCTTTACCCATCAACGTACCATTTGTATAACTCACCAAACATGTGATATATCTTTATACAAATCAGTAATTAAGGCCTAAAGTCTCACAATGATACGCTTAAATTAAGCCTTCCTGTGATCAAGGCCATGGGTTTCACAAAATGCCCGTAAACTACGACCTTGAGTGAGGTTTTACATGTCCAGCTAAGAGGAAATGCCATAAGCAGTGTTGCTACAGTTTGCTCTGGAGGTTGGCACGTTGCAGAAAACACGTTACATATGCCTACTTATCGGTTGCTTTGGTTCATCTGTCTGGAGTAAAACCGAAACTTTCTAATTCCAGAACGTGAAGATTATGCATCGTCACATTATTATGTGAAACTGTGAAATATGTGGAACTGTTGAACGTGGCAGCAACTGATGCAACATTTTTATGCAAAGCATAATGAATTTAATCAGTCTGAACTGTGAATTATGAGGTCGATGAGAAGGGACTGGGCTTTTAACTTCTTAACGGATTTCACAGAAGGTGCTTATAGCAAAGGTCATCCTTTCAGCCATATTGTATTATATAGTCTGCTTTAACAGAGGTCACAGTCAAATGAGCAGCAGCCTCGTCTGAGCAGCGTATTTAACAGATGCTGCATTTGGCTTTGCTCCATGATCGAAGTGTATGCACACCTTGAACTGGAAGATTGGACTTGAAATAATTATTTGCGTTTTACAGGATTTGGTGCATCTCCAGTGATTTTATTTAGTATTTACGACAGGATGTTTTCTTCTGCTGGTAGATTTTGTTATGTGGAGGACTGGAAGGGGTGTCATTTTTACTTGGGAGTGACTTTGTTCTTTTGTGTTCTGAAGAAATATGCATTTGACGATGCAAGGGTGAATAACATCAGAATTCACCGCCTTTTTGTTTCTTACAATTGCCATTTTATTTTGCAGTTTTTTTATGTGTTTTATGCGAAGAACTTGCAACAATTATATCAAACCGCTTTTGTAATTTCTCTAAATTCCTGTCAGTCACTGTGTTCTGTTTCTTTGTAATCTTGTTCTGTTTATCTTATTATCTTGTTCTCTTTCTTTGGTGTTCTTGCTTTGGCAATGGCTTCGAAGACACTGTGCCTTTTTTGACATAGCATTTGGATACAGTGGAAGAAAAGGATGGGAAATTGTGTCCCTACAACTTTGTTATCCAGACAGTGACTGAACTAACGAACCAGTTAGAGCTACTTTGCTATGTCACAGCTTTGTCTATAAATGAATATTTAGTAAATGTGTTGTGACCTTGTTGAACAAATTTATCCTGTAAACATGAAATAAAATTTCTAAGGAATAATTGTTTTGTAACATAACATAAGAATTTTAATAGTTCTGCTTGTTGTACCTGCACATGTGCCAGTAGCATATCCCAACTGAAACATTAGCTTTTTAAAGGTGACAGTTTCTCAAAGATCTAAAGACACCCATTGTTACAGAAAGCTGGCCCTGATACAAAACACTGGTTTGGGATCTCTGGTCCTGCATTAAATTGGTTTAGTACCTATCTTAGTCCACGCACTCAGTCAGTGTATTTAAATGGTAATTATTCGTCTAGTACTTTGTTGGCATGAGGTGTTCCACAGGGTTCTGTGCTTGGTCCTCTTTTGTTTACATTATACACCACACCTCTAGGAACATTGCTGGGTGGTCATTCACTGGGATATCATTTCTATGCTGATGATACTCAAATCTACATTTCATTTGACAGTCTGTCATGTGACTCATCTATGCAGCTGTTGTCTGCTGTCTTTGACGAGGTACAGTCTTGGATGGCAGCCAATAAACTCCTCCTTAACCTATCAAAGACTGAATTTCTGCTACTAGGCACTCCACAGCAACTTAAGAAATTTGGTCAGCTTAAGTCATTGAAACTTGGTGACTCAATTGTTGAGCTGGCTGATGCTGCTCGTAATTTAGGCGTCGTTTTCAATTCTACCATGTCTCTCACTGGCCATGTTAACAATATATGTAAGTCATCATATATGTTCATTCGTGATATACGCAGAATTAGGCGTTATGTGCCCATGTCTGCAAGGTTATCTCTGGCTAATGCATTGGTTTCCAGTCGCTTAGATTATTGTAATTCGCTTCTTACTGGTATCAATAAGGCAAACATCCTGAAGCTGCAGAGAGTGCAGAACTCTTTGGCTAGAGCCATAACTAATACATCAAAATATCAACATATTACCCCTGTTCTTAAATCCTTGCATTGGCTTCCTGTTCAGCAGAGAATCATTTTCAAATTGGGGCTCATCGTTTATAAAACTTTGAATTCTGGCCAGCCACAATACTTAAAATCAGTTCTTACTCCCCAGACTTATCATTATTCAACAAGGTCATCTGATTATCTTTGTCTGGTTATACCAGAACTGTTCTTGGTGAACGAGCTTTTTCGGTAGCTGGACCTACTTTTTGGAACTCTCTTCCTGTGTCTGTTCGCTCTGCTCAGTCGCTTTTGTCATTTCGTTCTCAACTTAAAACTTATCTCTTTCAAATTGCTTATCCACCATAGGCTGCCTCTCTGTCTTACGGACTGACCTTCTGGATTTTGACCCGATTATGGCTTGGTTTTGGTGTGCCATCGGTTGATGCCTTGTGCATTAGACAACGGCGCAATAGAAGTTACTAATTAATAATAATAACAATAATAAAACAAACGAAACAAGCGAAGTCATGGTGTCGACACAAATTAAAGAGGTAATAGCAAGCTGACCAGAGTAAAACCAAGGCAAGCTCTCTCTTTGCCAGTTGAAGTGTTGTAGTTTTAAAAAGAGCAGAAATTTTAGTCCCTCCTGAATTTCTTTACATTTAAACAGTAGCTGTGCACAGAAATGCAATAGCTACAAATTACTTTTGCGGTTTATATTACTTTATGAATTTATGGACATCTGGACAGTTTTACAGGCATGAGCAATTTCAGCCAGTTCAGACTCTGTAAATAATTGGGCAGTTGGCAACTCTGAATTCCAAAGTAACCTCATCTTGGCCAAAGGTTCCTTCGGTGCCATTAATATGGACTAGGCAGAATTATACTGTAGTTTACTTACCTTACCTTACACCACTGGAACCTGTGTGACCATTTGATGTCGGAGACATGACCGTATTTGAAGATGCCACAAACAAGCGGAGCAGTGGTACATTCCTTTGCTACCCAATGGGCATTTGGTTAGTATAGCAGAAGATAAGAGGACAGTGCAACTGGCAATTCTAGGCCATGCAAAGTCTTGACAAGTAGTTATGCCAGTAACAAGCTGAAGTGAAGAGCAGATAATGTACAGAACAACAAACGCACAGTGGTATAGTGATGCATCAGCCTTTGGATCTTTGGTTCGAATCTCGGTACGTTAACTGATGTTAATTTATCGTGTTGTCCATAGAGAAAGTCATTTCTCTGCAGTGTCATATATGTGTTGTGGCTTTTGCTGGTAACTACTGCAACCACAGCGCAAGACATCAAACTAGAATCGTTTAGAGACATACGGTACATGGCTATCATGCTGTTTAATTAAATGACAGTCTGTTCCTGCAGCTGCAGTTCATTTAGTAAGTAATTCAAGCAGGCATGACATATACTACTGAGAGTTACTTACCTACTGGCATCATGCCAAAACGTCATTTTTGTGTAACATTAGCTAATATGACCTAAAATGCTAACATAAACCTTGTACTAAACATGAATATTACTATTGTTTCGACTTAGTAACATGCTAATGAATACTTGTTTTGGGTTTACCAAATACAAAGGCACAGATGGACAAAATAATCATACAGTGAAATTACAAAAAACTCAAGAGATAGTCTCATGATTTTATAGTAACACTGATTAAGAAATCCTAATCTGTTCTCGAGTATTTTATTTTGTCTTTTGTCCAAACCTTCCTAACTGGTGTCAGAAAAAAGAAAAAATAAGTAAGTAAATATCTCTCAAGTTACCATCTTAAGAAAGGAAATGTGTTTGAAGATGGCATTAGTTTCGATACTTATGAGGATCACAAGAAACTCTTTCTGTGACTCAAAACCTAATAAACTCAACACACAAAATTAAATGACCGATAGTTTCTAGGGACTAGATGTGAAGAAACAATCTCTGGCTGCATCGCCGGTCATGTTTACATGTAATCTTGCTGCACTCTTGTCTTCTGTTATAATCATTGTTTTTCATCATCTTCTGTCATCTCCCTCATCATCATCAACTTCATTAGCACCAGAAATATCAACTCAACAATAATGGTCATAATTATAATTCAGCCATCCAAATTTTCCAGAAGAGAGCTGCGTTAGTTCCCCGAATGTTTGATTCTGACTTTGACCTTTAGTACGATGTCATCACAATCCAATATTAAACAACAGTTTCTGGCCCAAGCTCTCCAAACAACTCTTCCATCCAAGTGCAGAATGGTTCAGAGTTTGGCATGATGAGACAAAGGAATTTCTTTCTAGCCTTCGAATCAAACAGAAACAAACTTACAGGCACAAAATCTGCATTCTTCTCTGCGTAAGCGCACAGCTGTCTGTAGATTTCAGGGAACTGGTGTCGAAGACTGACTCCTCGCTGTCGGAGTTTCTGCTGAATGTTAATGAAACAGATTTCACGTGCTCTGCGCTCATCTCCATTTTCCGACAGTCCTGAGCCAGGCACGGACGTCAGTATAAGAGTAGCACCAGGCTCGTCGATATCAAGTGACAGATTTATGGAACGCAGAATGTACGGAGGCAACTTGGCACAAAATCTGGACACCAGATCATCATCCATCTGGCTGGTCAAATCTCCTTGGATGGAAAGAGCATTGCAGCACACTTCCTCATAGGCATCAACAGTAACTGAAAAGATGTACTGGCATTCAGGATTGTACGACTGGCAAAGGTGTGCAAATTTAGGTTGATGCTTACCTGGCCATTCAGAATTCACAGGTGAATCGTTTACGACAACGTAGGAAAGAGAAGCAACTCTGAAGTCTGGCACAGTGAACTGGTTGGCATTCTCAGAAGTCTTGAACAGCAGTGCAACTGCACCTCGACCCCTTGACAAATAACCATGTCTTGCAAGTTTTGAACAGATCAGTGCAACTGCAGGATTACTGTCTGCCTGCTCCAGAATACTCGTGCACAGACCCTGACTATCAAAATGAATCAGCTCTTTGGCGGCTGGTGAATTTGTATCATTTGAGACAATTAGTTTCTCTTCAGACGGACACAAATTTGAGGTTTTATCCCATATTTTAAAGTCTTTCAGAAAGCTTCTGCAGCAGGTATTCTGTGGTAAATTCAAAGTTCTAAATGTTGATGATGATAGGAAGTATTCTGTTGGACAAGAATGCGTAGTTTCAATGTTGCCATGGGCACCGCTGAGAAAACTCCCAGCAGCCGGAATAGTTGCATCCATTTGGCAGATTCTACTTGAACCACATGCTACAGCACACAAACCAGTCTGCTTTCCATCATATTCGGAGCAAACTTGTTCTTCGTTCCTTCTTTCTGAAGGATCTAGAATTGTTGTGACTTTTGAACTGCAGTCAGCTGCAACAAACAGGGATCCTGTGCAAGCAAAGAATCTACCTCCACCATATCTCCATTGGTTATCATAACCTGTGGAATCTTTCTGAAACGCAGATTCATTGTAATATTGACCAACATCACTTTGACATCCGATGTTGTTGCTATTGCTGGTTGTTGACAGAAATTTCTGACAAATCTTGTCAAGACAACCACAAAAACCTGAACACTGCTGCAGCTGATTTGACGGAATGCTGGAGATGGAGACTGGCCAAGAGTCCCTGCTGCCTGGTAACATATGCCCTTTGTTAACTCAAGTCCTAGCTAGACATTCTGAACCACTTAATACAAAGACTTTACTATCCATATTGTCATCTTGCTTTACTTAACACTTTATCTGAATTCAACAGCTTAATCTGGCTCACAAAAACACTAAATATACCAGCATTTGGCTCCATCTACACCTACACTGTAAATTATTTTTATGTCAGCCACAGTGCACAGAAGAAGGGGAGGAAGGAGGAGGTAGTTCTACAGATAAAGTATCTCGGTTTACCTAATCAATATTTGCCTGGCAAAGACCTCACCTGTTCCCCCTTCTGACTGTATTTAGACTTGCTGCTGCTCATACTCAGCCAGCTGATCAACAGCCTGATAGCCTGTCTGTCAATCCGATTCTGGGCTGTAGCCTACAATGCTGCTGCCGCTAAAGTCCTTGCTTTGTGTACATGTCGCTTGAATCAGCCGTGCACTGAGCTGACCTTTGCTTTGCAGTAACGAGTCTCACTTTGATCTGATGTGGACTTTGGTTGGTCTGTGAAGTTTTACTTGGAATGAAGCCATTCTCAGTGTCATTTGCAGCAGAATCAGTCACACGCTTCGTCTTTATCTTTTTCAGTCGTCCGCTTGCAACTGGTGATGCGTGGGATAAAATATTCTCCTGATAATCACTTAAGTTGCCTTGTGAAACTGAACTCTCTCTGGGGTGAGTCACATTCAGCCGGTCCACCTGCTCCACGTAGTAACCACTGTTCTCACCTGTAGAACAGTCGCTGACATTTACAATTTGATCTGAATTAATAACTTCACTCCCCCTGTTCTTCAGTCTCTTTCGCACCTTAATAGAGTCAGATATCACAGAGGCATCTTCTTCGTTCAATTTCTTCTTTGGTTTAGCAGAGGCTGACACTACGGGCATATCTTCATTGCTCCCTTCCATTTTTGTCTTTCTAATGACTCTATCGTGTACTAGTCTTCCTTCTTCTGATTTTCTTAGCTCATCAGTTAACACCTTTGATCTTGTGGAAGGATTATCATTGTTTGGCTCCTCCCAGTTAAGGTGAACTCTACCAGCACTGTTTTCACTGTTCTCCGCAAGTTTTTTACGCTTTACTTTCTTGATTGGCTTCTGACTCTGAGCTTCAGAAACAGAAGCTTGGAAATCAGAGGCAGTTCTGCCAGTCATTTCGTTTAATTCAAACGAAGACGTTTCCGTGAATTCTCTGTTATCTGTAGAGCTCTGAACATTCTGTTCTCTTGACAGATCTAAATCTTTCTTTGCGCTGCTTTTCACTTTCTTTCGTGAGACTTTAACTTTATTATCCACTGGGTCTCCAGCTTCCAATGCATTGCTTTCATTGGGTTCACTAGTATTTATAATGTTTACAACTGTTTCATCCACTTCTTGAAATTTAGTCTTTACTTTCCTTCGAGGCTTTCTCAGATGATCAGCAAAGCTATCATCTGTTGACATTTCTTGCGAGGTAATTAGGTCAAGTTGACTGGAGTTGGCAACTTCTTGCAATCTTTCATTTCTTAAATCAAAATCAAGTGACTCTTTTGACTGCATTTCTTGCACCTCAGGACGTTTTCGCCTCCTGTGTAATTTTTTCGTCGGAATGTTATCAGCCACCTCTTGCATCACACTGTCTTGATTTCCAAAGAAATCAATAATTTCTACATCTCTCTCTGAAATTTTTGTAGGTTTTGGTTTTTTCAGTTTAACTGCCTTTCCTAAGCTGTTGTAAGAAAGTTCATCTGCCTGTACTTTTTGCATATCATCTGTCATCAAGCAATTGTTTTCTAGAACTGTAAAGCCTGAGTCAACATTGGTACATGAGGTAAGCTTTTGATTAGAATTTTCAGTATCCTGAAGTCCATTCATTTCTTGCACCTCAGGACGTTTTCGCCTCTGACGTTTGATTTGTCCTCTTGAATCTTCTCGTTCATGCTTCTGCTCGTAAGTAAGCAGCTCATTTGTTTCCTCGTGTAAAACGTCACCAGTTGATGGATCTGTCACTGAAGCTTCCTTCACAGCTGGTTCTTCTACTTCACCTGTCCTCGTTGACCTCTTCTTCTTTTCTCGTCGTTTTACTTCTTTTGGAACCTCTTCCTCTCTTTTTCCTGCCTGTTCTTCAAATCCTTGCCTTTGTTCTATTTGCCAAGTCATGCCCTCTGCATCAAGTTCTTTGTTTTCCATATGACTAAAATCAGAGCTGTTCTTCAGTTTCTTCTTTTTCCTTTCTCCTGATAATAACTCAGAGTTTTGAGATTTCTTTGTCAACTTTCTTGTCCTAATTCTCTGCTTTTCACTATCGCTTATCGATGAAATTATTTCAGTTTCTGCTCTGCCAAGCATGGGTCCTTCACTATCACTGGAAATTTGATCTTTTACACTGTTCTTCTGAGCAGCTGAAAATGGATACTTCTCTTCACTGAAACTGTTCTTCAAGCTATTTCTTCTCAAAAGCTGTGTTTCTGCAACTGAAGGTGGATACTTTTCATCATGGCTACTGTTCTTTCTAGTCAGCCCAGCAGAAAAAAGAATTTCATCAGAAGGAATAGGACTACCAATCCTAATGTGATGCCTTCCACGATGTTTCTCTTCTGATGAATATGATGAATGCACTTCATTATCTTTCTTGAACCTATGCTGTCGAGCGACTGATGATAATTCTTCTGTGGTTGATTGTGTAGGCATTTCTGTAACAGACTTGGGGTCCATTTCCTGTACACTATGTTGTTCAGGTAGATTTTCCTGGGCAAATGACATTTCAATTCCTTCATGTGGAAAAAGTTCTTTTTTCTCAACACTGTCCTCTCTCGATAATTCTTCTTTTGAAACAAGGTTTTCAGAACTTGTTTCGATCTCATCCTTTACCTCATCATTTGCTGTTTGTATTTCAATCTTCGAGTTCATTATTTCTTCAAAGCTCCGAGTCTTAATTGGATGGAAATGAGAGCGTGATCTTCCACGTAGTTTGGCACTTGGGAGCTCAAACTCGGTAACGACACATGCCGGCTTAGTTGCTTGTTTATTCTCATATGTTGGCATGCTCACATAGTGTGCAATTACAACAGGTTTAGGTGCAGCTGGTTCATTAGTTTCAAACTTGTGATGATATTCAGCCGAAGAAAAGGAACAGTCAGACAGGATGTTTTCAATAGAACGAGTATTCTTCATGATAACTATTTCTTGGTGTCTTCGTGCTGAATTCTGAAACCAATCTGGAATATCAAGTTGTTGCAACGACTCATACAGACGCAGTTCACTTTTGGAAAGATTTTTACCCTGATTCTTCAAGTCGTTACCACTAAAAACGCTTAATCGTGCATTATTTCGTAGATCTAACAGGCTCTGGGTCTTTGCAAACTTATCGTCATCATTTACATTTGGGGAACTAGGTGAATTCAAGGAATTAGATGACATGTTCGCCGGATCATGAGCCAAGGGTTCAAACTTTTTTACAGCTCTGTAAGAGTTTGACAACAGTGAGAGCGACCTTGCTCGCCGTACAGCAGCATCGACTTTATCAGTTGACTCTCCGGATGCATCATCCGATCCAAGTGCATTCAATCCCCTATCACGACTCCTAAACCGGGCTAGGATTTCATCAGCAGTGTTCCACAGTATGTCAGGAGTTGGTGATGGTGGTGCTCGAAGGCGTACACTGGCAAGTTTCTGTTTCAGTTCTTCGAAGTTTGTTCTTGGGGCACGCGAAACAGATGGATCTGAGTCAAGATCTATGTCGATCACAGAGAAAGGTTTTCGACTGGGCTTTGGCGAATTTATCCGTTTGTTTGATAAATCGTGCATGGCTGATTTTGCATATTTTAGTTTTCTGCTTGAATAGGATTTGAATGGCATACTGGTTTGGAGAGTTTCAGAGCAGGGCACCATAGTTGATTCCTTTCGATTCTCAGTTTTGCCTGAATTGTCTTTAGAAATCAGTACATTAGAAGTTTTTTCAAGTTTCTTGTTCGTAGTTTCAGATCTTTTTGCAACATTTTCTTTATTAGTTGGCTGAAGACCATCCAACCAATCATAATCTGTCAGCGAAACTAAGTCCTTGGATTCTGCTGATTCCGACATGATGCAAGTTGATGTCATCGGGCTTTCTAATTGTTCAAGTCGTTTTCTTTGTCCCGCAGATTCTTTTACCATGTCTTGAGATTCATCTGTATGCCAGTTTCTAATGGAAAGATCATTCTCAGGAACTGGAGGTGTTGGCTGATGAGAATGGTTTTCACCATTTTCAAAAGGACTTTGGAGTCTGAGTTCATCAACTGATGACAAGTCAGCATCTGGCCTTCTCAAAGATATCACTTCGGACGATATGAATTTGAGAAGATTCTGGGTGTGAGGGTACATGGACTGAACGGTTAATTCTGCTCTCGGCGATGGTCTCGATTCATTTTCCGCATCTGACAGGTGTTCGTGCTCTTCGTATCCACAGATGTTTTCAAACTTTGTTTCTCCTCTTACTTCTTCTGTCTTTTGGAAGTCTGAACTCAAGGGGCTTGTTACAGAATTTTTAGAAGTGTCTTTCATGGAGTAGAGGTTAGTTTCCTTATTGTATCTGCCTGCATCTCGAGGAGCAGATATATTTTCACTAAAAGCTTCACTCTTGTTCTCATCAAATACTGTTCTGCAGACAAACATTTCAGTTCTTTCACTGACTATTGCCTCTGACACCCACAGACTTTCGTATTCTTCTCTTGCCCTTTCTTGTGGTACACGTTCTCTTTCCCATTCTACCTCTTGGGGTACACTTTCTCTTTCCCATCCTACCTCTTCAACAAAGTTGTTATCATTGCCTGTGGCTTCTCCAAAGTTCCTAATGCTGCCTTTACTCTCCACTGTCCTTTGCCCAAAATCTCCCGTCACCAAAAACCTTTCGGTTGGTTCCACATGATGAGATTGTATGGGATCAGCTACAGCTAACAAAGGCGCATTTAAAGCCGTTGATAATGGAACTTCATTTGTGCTATCTACCAAATGTCCTTCGAAAAGATCATCTAAATCCGTAACTTGCATGAAACTGCCAGCTGTTGATGAAGATTCCAATGGAAAGCGCCATTTAGCGTCTTTATGCTCCACTGCTTCAGTTCGAAAACGAGAAACGAAAGGCGAATCAACATCCTGAGAAACCGAGTCAAAGCCGAGTTTCTCTTCCGGTTTAAAAGAGGCTCCAGACTGAACGCCACAATTACTCTGAACGAGTGCATTGAAAAGGTCTCGAACTTCACTAAGAACTTTGTGCGACTCAATGCGGCCTCTTGTCATACTCTGCTTTTTTATGTCGCTGTTCTTGGGTACTCTTATAGATGAATCCGAAGAGAAATAGTCTGCCACCGAAGACGAATAGCTTGAGTGGATGGAATTGCAGTGTTGATCAAACTCTGAATTCAGCCTAAAACATCAAATATCATTTGTGTCACTCTGCAACATTTCAGTCAGATGTGATAACCTAAACTGAGAAGATAACTCAGTTACACATCACCAGCCAGTACTCACTTCCAAATCAATTTAGAAAGGACACAAGTTCAGAAGCAAACTTCACAAATAATCAAATCTACTGACTTCCTTATTAGTGAAATCTACCAAATCTGGCAACTCAACTGTTGTAGCACGACAAACGAGGACATTCGCATGGTCCTTTCAGACATGACCCAAGCCCAGTTCTAGTGAATAAGGAGTTTTCAAATGATGGCTTCTAGCATACTGTGCATGCAATAGGAGGTGCAGGTCACACTCGGGGCAGTTAAGTAGATCATTCCTCTGAGAAAAAGGTGCTGCTTCATGGGGATGCAACAAAAAGAACAATTAGATTCACCAGTGACCAGCCAAGTGAAAAGAAGACAATCTCAGCTCAACCAGGCATGTAAAGATTTGGCTCCGTTGACACATGTATAAAACTGACTTTACGTTGATTAACTCAAATAAATATTCAAATGGGGAATTGAACAGTTAACAGTTAAATTCCCCATCTGAATATTTATTTGTTCATTCACTTACTTTTGTTGCCTACCAATAATTATTTTGTCATGAACTGAAATGAAAAATACGTACTCTGCATTTTTACCACCATTTTCTTGTAACACTTCAGGGTTTTGAAAATAGATGACATCTCCTGAAAGGACTTCATCCATTATTCTGCCATCCTGGTGCTCCATGAACGTTTCTTCTGTACTTTCATCATCCATTTCTTCCTCCTCCTCTTCCTTACCTGTTTCTTCCTCCTCCTCAGCTTCTTCCTCACTGATCTCCCCTTCCTCCTCCTCGCTATCCTCCTCTTCGTCTTCTTCAAGTATAGTTTCAAGGCGTCTTTCGCACAGGAATTCACTGTCTTCAGACTCTTCACTGCTGTCAAAGTAATCCTGTTCAAAGTAGGCTTCCAGTGCTGAACCATCATCGTAATCTATTGGATCCCATGGCTCCATATCGTGGAATCCTGTCCGACTAAGTCGGCCACTGTCTTTCTCCTCCTCCTCTTCATCTGGACCCCAGAAGTCCATCTCCTCATCGGTTGGCATTGGAACCAGTTGATATCGATCCATCTGCTGCTGAAGAGTGGCAGACGCTTCCAAAGAAACCGTGTCAGATAATTGTCGTTCTTCCTTTGAGCTGAATTCTGCCGAGTGGGACCTTACAAAGTGACTTGATCTTTTTGGAAGAGAAATTGGAAGAGGATGCTTCAAACTGTTTATTTCAACGAAGTCAGTTTCTTTTTCGTCTTCACTTCCTAAATTCAAACAACAGTCATGGTTAGCATTAACTCCAGCTTGCTGACCATCCATCCCATAGACCAGAGGAATATAAAAAAAATTGGAAGCAGCATTCCCATGAAGATTCTGAGCACTTGACGATATTTTGGTAAAGTTGGTGAAAGTAAACACACTGAAACAAACTAAACCTCATTTGGATGTGAGAAACTAAGAAATGTAGGATGGCTATATTTGTATGTACCTCAATGCATGTATAATCTTATAATCTAGGCTTAGCACTTCAATGACAAACTGTGTGGTTTTCAGTCACTTTTAGTAATAATAATAAGTAATAAGTAAACTCATCGTTTAAGAATGCCTTGGCTGCAGCACAAATATAACAGAAAACTACTCTTTCCATCACAGTTTTATTAAATTTTGTCATTACATTATATTCATACACATTATCAACATAGCATCCTTTGACCAAAATAATATTAATTCATAATTTAACATACCCGGAAGATACATTATACCGTATGTAGGAAGGATACTGTTGAACTGAACCATACAATTCAGTGGTTAATACTGCTCAGAGAAAAGCCTTGAGGAGGGGTGATTAATCAATGATTTGCTTAACTATTGACTCAGATTCTCATTTACTGGCCTATCATTGTCCATTTAGGATGTCACATGACAATACTCTCAACAGGCCAACCACAACACACATCTTCAGGAGGTTCAGTGCACAATGCAAAGAAATTGAGGTTTATTATATACACACATATACACACACATATTATATATACATATATGTAATATATATAGCCAATGTTCTCTTCTATATTAATGACAGGAAAAACTTCAGAAATTCCTCACACAAGCACCCTTCACTCACAAGAGAATAAAAGCAGACAGACAAACAGGCGCAGAGACACACACAGATAAACTGACAGAGACTGGCCAAGGAAGAGATATTAACCCTGCAACGATGAGATGGAATAGTTTTTCAATTCATTTTAGTACACGCTCGTCATGAACAAAGACAGGTGTTCACTGTTCACCACTGAACTGGGTCAAATTATATAAAAATTGTTCTGGCTGAAGCCAATGCAAGAATACACAACATATGAAAATGTATTTGGATGCAAAGGCTGCAAATTTCATACCGAAAAAAGGTGTCATGTCATATATGTACCCTTTTATTTAACCTGTTTTGCTCATTATCCACATGTATTTCTTCACATGTTAAGTGCCAACATAAAGTCAGCCTACGCTGTGTTTCAGTACCATGTAACTAATAACATCTGATTTACTACACTCTGAAATCAATAATTTCCATCTTCAACTGCCACTAATTCATAATGTATGCATGTATGTATATGTTTATGTATGTATGTAGGCATATATAGATGTATGCATGTATGTTATTGTCATTATTAATTAGCAACTCCTGTGGCACAGGTGTCTAATGCCCAGGGAATCAACCAACTGTAAGCCAAGTCAGTCAGAGAACACAAGACAGAGCGTTGAACGCATGCATCTAGACATTTACTGAAGCGCCTTATAGGTACCTCACAGAAGCACTGCCTGTACCAACTAAATGAAGTTAAAGTCATTAAGCAAAAAAATTTAATAAATAAGTGAACAATGGGCGACTATCCCGGGGGTCGAGGGGGACAAGACCCCACCTTTAAGAGTGGGGGGACACGCCATACATTTGTCCCCCCCCCATTTTGAAGAAACACCAAAAAAGGTCAACAGATTTGTCCCCTCCACCTGTCAAGCAAGATTGCCGCCAGTGAAGTGGACAGTGCTCAGATAACTTCGACGATGATGATGATGAATGCAACAATTTCTACAATGCAATAGGCAATTAGTAACCTGAAACCTATTAGGACGGAAGATTGAAAAGAAAAGGAGAGACAACAGAGCACAGAAACAGAGATACAGAAAGAGCAATACTTTGGCAAAAAATGGGCAACAAGAATTTATGAGGAATTACCCGTACATTAACGATATGAAAGAATAGCCAGAAAACACAAGTAAGTGTGCCACTAAATTACTGAACGATTAGTAAGTCAATGGCATCTTCCATGCACTGTATCAGGTGGTGATGATGACAACAAAAACGAGAAATGCTGCAACAGTCCTAGAAACATGCATCCAGGGACCAACATCTTAATATATACCACTGACTGACAAAGGTTTTCTTATAACTCTACGGGACATAGGTCACCGAGTTAACTATTCTTGCTACATCTTCACAATAATAAGTAACATACGATGCCTTTTATGCTACAGTTTCAAACCTCCACGTTATTTCAGATCAGTTTCATTTCAACAAACGTTTCTGGTAGTCATCGTTAATAGTGTTCTTGTTTTGCCTATGTACACTTTTACCTGTGTCGTAAACTGAACTTGGCAACTTGTCAACTAGTCGGTTCTCTTCATAGTCTATTTCATTGACACTTGTCATATGAAAATAAACTTAACAACTTCGTTAATGAGTGTAAAGAGCATCACCTGCACTACACATTACATGTGCAAAACAAAACGTGCTAATAATTTCATACCTTATTGTTTGAACTGGTGAACCCACTGTTTAACCCACTATTACTGAAGCAGGCACATAATAACCTAACCTCACTTCACCTATTGTTATTACCTTCAATATTGTCTGAAATGGTAGCATTATAATTAGTTCCTTTGCTATAAACTTTCCTCTGTACATTAGGCCCTATAGTAAATTATCATCAACAAAACAAAAGTCAAGTGACACCATCATAATAATGGTACCGTACCAATCCAACTATCAGCACCAGTGTGTGTCATCATCGTGATCATGAAAACCAATAATCCAACGGTAACTAGACCTACTGGGTGGTTTGGGCCATTTTCCCAATGAAAACAAACCGTCGGCTAATTAATTAATCCAGTGGATCATGTGTGCTAAACTTCGCAACGCCGGACTTCATCCTAACAATCACTAATGCCTGTATTGCAGCCTAATTAGTTAGTAGACCTAAACATAACTACTCCATGCCCCTTGATTAGATTAAAAACTATGAGGGCAGTTTCGTTATTACCGTAACCTTAATCGGATTAACCGCCGTACGAAACCCAAGATTACACACCGAACCTTATTTTCCAACCCCACCTGTATCCGTCCATTATTACTGTCACTATTATTATATAATAATATTATTACTATTATTATTACTACTATTGTTATTGTTGTTACTGTTTAGTTAAGCGTAGGCCTAATGATTACCTTGTAAATCGGTTTCTGTTGTATCGTTGAGTCGCTGCGGTTGATCCCAGTCCCCTGAGGGGGAGTGGGAGATAACGCTCTGTTGACCTTCGTCTTTACTCTCAGGTACGTTTTCCGCGTGTCTGTCGCCGTTTCTTTCCAGATAATCTCCGTTCTTGACGTTTATGTGGTTCGAATCATACTCGGGCGCTGTTTCAGCTTTGAATATCTGCGGCCGGCCGCTGATCGTGTTACCTGCATACCTGTTGGCGGCGCCACTCAGTTTACCTGAATCGCAATGAGGCGTCAAGCTACGCTCCGCCCACTTGACATCATCCGTCGCATCACCTACATCCGCTTCGGGGCTGATGTCTGCAGGGGCAGCTGAACGGTGAAAGCTGCTACAGCTGCTGTTGGTGTTAAAGCATCCGTCCCCCACTGCACTTTGATCAGCCATCGTCATTGCGGAACCGGTGTGGCAGTCCTCGGCTGTTAAACCACGGACACTGCTGTTGGGTTCCATATTCCGCTCTACGTTTGCCGTGCTGGAGTCATTGCCAGAACCAAGGGGAATGCCTGCAGTCTGTGGCTTCCCAGTCTCTGGTGTAGTCGCTTCCTCGCGACCAGCACGCTGTCCGGTGAACTGATCATCGCTTTGGCCAGAGGAAGCGTCATCTGTGCTGGTCAACATCAACATTCGCCAGGAGAAAAGGATTGTAAGGATGGCTACGATAGCCGAGGACAGGAATCTTTCGAACGCCCCATCTTGGGACTGATGCGGCCGATTGGATTGGCCGCCCTGTGACCGGTCACCCAGCGACTGGTCACCCGCGGACGTGCCACCCAGGGACTGGCCACCCGCGGACGGACCACCCAGGGACTGGCCACCAGCGGACGGGCCACCTGAGGAACGGTCACTCTGGCGCTTGTCTCGCTGGAACTGATCCGTACACGCTTCAACATTGGCCATGGAATCGAATCAAATTTAGAAACTCCTATACCGCCGTAATCGTAAGCAAGTTTAACCGCATTTCAAGTGACCAACCTTCAGCCAGAACCAGTCGAGAACTAGATGAAGCGTGGAACATTAATTCCGGATAAAGTTGGAAAATTCGCGAAATTCATCGACTTCTGTAGCGCAGTTTTATCACAGACGAAATCTGTATACCAGTCCCTATATATGCCCATAGGGCCCTACCACATAATAGACAGCATATTACGCTGCTGGTTCTTCTTTTGCTCTGTTCCGCAGCCCACCTAGTGTTCATGAGGAACTAGGACACTCGATCATTGCCCAACAAGTAAACATACTCTTTATAATGTTATCTGTCGCATGCAACGATGCGAAACTATACAAGCAGCCAGGTCCATAAAGCCTGCCGTAACATAGGATCGAGTGAACGACCGACTGAATGAAAGAAGGAAGGCCAGAATCAGGTAGACTAAGCATCAACGGCAGCTCTGCTCATTCGACATTAGCCTACAATCACCCCCCACTCTTTCTGACTCATGAGATCAGTAAAAAATCTATATTGAAATCGATTTCAAAGGCATACTAATAAAAGGCCTCATACACCTCCCGTCATCATATCAATACATACCCTACGTACATGTATATGCCTACATATGGCCTACATACACAAATACACACCGGCGACACCGCGAAAGCGCGCAATGTGGTATCGCCTGCCGCAGAAACACGGGTAGACCTAAGTCAATATATATAGGTGTCAATATTATGTATATGTGTATGCATTACATACATACATACATACATACATATATATATATATATATATATCAGTAATATATCATTATTGGCAGTGGCGGCGATCTTGTTTGAGAGGTGGGGGGGGGAGATTTTGGAACTGATCTGGTCAAAAAAGAGTTTTGAACTGATCTGGTCAAAAAAGGTAAAAAAAATTTAATTTCTCAACCTCACCGCTACAAAATTTGATGACCTTTTTTGGTGTTTCTTCAAAATTTGGGGGGGGGTCCGATGTATGGCGTGTCCCCCCACTCTTAGAGGTGGGGGGTCTTGTCCCCCTCGACCCCCCGGGATCGCCGCCCATGATTATTGGCCTCCGTACACATCGTATATATATATGTATATATATATATAATATTATATATATATAGATGGTGTGTACGGAGTATATATAGACGGTGTGTACGGAGGCCAATAATGAAGCATTACAAGTGCAAGTGTGGCGTGATTTCATAGGCCTGCGATGGCCAGCTGATGCCGCCATACTCTCCAGTCTCCCCTCCTCCGCCACGTGGATGTCAATCCATTTAAAGGAAGCATGCGTGATCAGAAATGCTGCATATGCAAGGTGACAGAGAGACACGGCAACAGAGATATGCATATACAGATATAAAGACGGTCCATGTTGCACCGCAGAAGACGATTGGGCGCATTCATCGTAAAACAAATGTGTCAGCCAAAAAACAGCAATGTAGGCCCATGCAAAATGAGCGAAAGACGCTAATCCAAAAGATCTAGGGAAAATAATTATGACAATCAGCCAAAACTAAGGATTTAATTCGTCGCAATAAAGCACACCCAAGCAGTCGACCACATCGCAGTCTTCACGGATTTACTCGGTGTTGCCACATCACCACAACCAAGAGAGTATACATCCAGGCCAACTGTTCTCACCAAAGGCCTTGAATTGCTCAACACAGCAATGGGAAAAACATCACCATGGTCCTTATTCCAAGCCATGTGGGAATCAACAACAAAGAAAAAACCAAACCGCAAAGGTCTCCAGCTGCCGAATGTCAACTCCAATCCTCATACAGAAATGTAAAGCAGAATCCACCAACATATCCAAAACAATGACAAAAAGTCCATACGACAGCCAAACTGGATCCTTCTACAGTACAAGGAACTAGAACCGAGCTCATCTCTACGAAGATCAAGTATGCGGCCTCACAGAAGCTGCAGGTCCTGATCACACGATTATACCTCGTTAGAGTGAATCTGAACAATTGGCTTAAACTGAAGAAGCACCGTGATGGAAAATGTGATGACAGCAAGATGATACACCATCTGCTGATGAACTGCACCAAGATGGGCATCGGCCACACCATCCGAAAGAAATCACTCGGAATTTACTAGAAACTCTGATACATCTTACAGACTAGTTTTCTCCAGCTTACTTACTTAGTGTTAGTATTCAGTCCTTCCTGTGCAAGTCTGCGTTGCATCAGGCAATGCAGCTTCTCTGTCCATTGCCAGCCTTAAGCCCTGCCTTGTCCCACAATGTCTCCATCCAGCCAAAGGTGTATAAAATGATCCAGCAGATCATACACGGAAAAATCTCGTAAATTTATCAGATATAATAAAATCTGTAATAAATGAGTAGTATAACTGTCTAAAAAAATAGAAGGAAGCCTAACTAAAGTAATCATGGAGTTTTCTTTGTCTTTCTCACATCCCTCCGTTTCTTGGTCTTTTTGTGTTTCCATTCATCCTCTGGTCATGGACCAACTTGCTTTGGCCATGGATCCACTTGCTTATTGTATTTCTTCCTCTGCCTTTCTACACGCAATGATCCTGACTTCATTTATAATTTCTCATTCATTGTCTTTATCATTCTGTGAGTCACCGAGGACAAAATCAAGTAATTCCCTCAACACAATCACGGCTGAATAACAGAAGTATGTACTAGGTGTGCGTAAGCCGAAAACGTTGCTAGACATCTTGGTTTGAGTTAAGAACGTCTCTGATAGTCATTATCACTTATTATCAATTAGTCTCTGCTATAGCACCAGTGTCTAATGCACAAGGCAATAACCCATGGCACACCAAAACCAAGCCATAATCAGGTTAACATCCAGTAGATTAGTCCATTTAGGCAGAAAAACAGCCTATAGATAATGGATAAACAATTCGAAAGAGGTCAAGTTTTAAGTTAAGAACAAAACGACACAAGTGACTGAGCATAAAACTTAGGTACAGCAGCTGAAAAGTTCTTTCACGAAATGCACTTCGAGGCTTAGATACGACCATAGGCAATCACATGACCTTGCGGAATAGTGATACGACTGAATGAAGAGTAAGGAGTAATTTTAAATACTGTAGTTGATTACAGTTCAATATTTTATAAACCAGGAGCATCAATTTGAATACATTCTTTGTTGAACATGAAGCTACTAAATCTGATGATTTAAATGCAGATGTTATATGTTCATATCTTGATGTGTTAGTTACAACAACTTTCAGTCTCATTTGGAGTGGTTGGCAAACCATTAGACTGGCTCTGCTCTTTTCTTACTGGTCGCTCTAACTGTGTTGTGACTTCCTCTTCTAGGTCCTCCTGGGTTCCTGCTCTGTTTGGTGTTCCACAAGGGTCTGTCCTTGGCCCATTACTCTACATTCTGTTCACTTCTGATATCAGTTCCTTGTTGCAGTCTTGTGGGCTACTGCATCACCTCTATGCTGATGACATACAAGCATACATCCATTGCCGTCCCACAGAGGCAGCTGCTTCTGTTGGCCTGATGTGCCATGCCATTGACACCCTTTCTGGATGGATGGCTTCTAATCGGTTACTGCTGAACCCATCTAAAACTCAGTTTATTTGGCTTGGTGGTCGCAGACAGTTGACAAAGGTTGACCTGCTTTTGTTAGCAGAGGCCTTCCCCCATGTTTCTTTTTCGCTCACTATCCGGGATCTGGGTGTAACAATTGACCAAGAGCTTACTTTTTCTCAGCATGTTAATTTGGTCACCCGGAGTTGCTACTACCAGCTCCGGCAGTTGCGTGTTGTAATGCGGTCCCTTTCTTATGACGCGGCAGTGATCCTTGTTCACGCTTTTATCTCCAGTAGAGTTGACTATTGCTGCTCTGTTCTCACTGGACATCCATTGACTCTAATTGGGCGGCTTGACCGGGTTCTTCGCTCTGCCGCTCGGCTCATTGCCCATATCCCAAAATATGCACCAGTTTCAACTTATATGCGTGATGTCCTGCATTGGCTTCCTGCCTCACAGCGCATCTCCTATAGGATTGCTTCTCTTGTTTGGCGGTCTCTCTCTGGTGAAGCTCCGTCTTACCTATCTGATCTCTGTTGTCCGCTCTCTAGCCTAATGTCCCGTCGAGTTCTACGTTCTGCAACTGGGGGTGAGCTGTTAGTTCCTTGGTCCCGCTCCTCAGTTAAACAGCGTCGTGCCTTCTCAGTGGCTGGCCCCTCTTTGTGGAATGGGCTCCCACCTTCTTTGCGTTTATTTCCACGAGGTAGTTCGCCTGTTTTCTACCGCCTCCTTAAGACTTCCCTTTTTGACCGTGGCTGGACTAGGAGCACCTCTGAGTAGGTTTCTTGAAGAGGCGCTATATAAATTATCAAAATGAATGAATGAATGAATGAACTCTAGCCAGAGTTCTGAAGCCTATGGAGTTTCTGCAAATTAGACTTAGTGATACCAGTAGGAAGCGAGTTGCAGTAGTCCAGGCAACTGGAGAGCAATGCATTCCCCAGAGATATCCTAGCAGACATAGGGAGATAACACCTATATTTCTGCTCAAGTCATGAATATGCATGTTGACAATTTACAAACACCACGGACATAGTTCGTAAGGGACATAGTAGACTTAAAGACAAGACTCGGGTTACAAGCAGAATCAGCCAACTCGACAACAGAGTCTCTCAGTTTGAAAGATTTAACCTATTCTTATAGAACTGATAAAAGCAGGGGATGATGCGATGATAAAAACAATAACAAAATTGTGCAATCAAATATGGGCAACTGGAGAATGGCCGGAGGACTGGAAGAAGTCGATCTTTATACCTATATTCAAGAAAGGAGATGCGAGGGAGTGTGAAAATTATAGGACGATAGCAATGATATCACACACTAGTAAAATATTACTGAAAATAATTCACAAAAGAATGGAAGGCACAATTGAAAGAGAACTTCCGGTGAACCAGGCAGGGTTTAGGAAATCTCGTGGAACTCGAGACCATATAGCCAACATGAGGTGGATAATGGAGAGACAAAGGGAGTATGGACAGGAGGTTCACATCTGTTTCATTGACTATAGCAAGGCATTCGACTGCATTAACCATGATTTAATGTGGAAAACCCTGCTTGAAATGGGAATTCCGAAACACCTGATAATGTTACTAAAGGGTTTATATGAAGACCAGATAGCGGTGATAAGAACAGAATACGGAGACACTGACAATTTCAGAATCAAGAAAGGAGTGAGGCAGGGATGCATCTTGTCTCCATTCCTGTTTAATCTATATGCTGAAAGAATAATGAGAAAGGCAGAACTGGAGGGGGCAATTGAGGGAGTAAAAATTGCTGGAAAGACACTGAATAACCTTAGATACGCAGATGACACAACATTAATGGCAAAAAGAAAAGAGGATCTGGCAGAACTGATAAGAAGGGTCAGGAGAGAAAGTGAAAAAGCTGGTTTATACTTCAACATAAAGAAGACAAAGGTCATGACAACAGCAGATTGGGATAGTTTTGAGATAGACGGAGAGGAAATAGAGGTGGTAGAAAGCTTCACATTCCTAGGATCACTGGTTGGAAAGGAGGGAAAGTGTGATCCAGAAATAAAACGAAGGATTGCTATAGGGAAAGCTGCAATGACCGGACTGGAAAAGATATGGAAAGACAAACATGTGAGCATAGAAACCAAAAAAAGGCTCGTGAGAGCACTAATCTTTCCTACGGTACTGTACGGTTGCGAGACGTGGACAATGACAAAGAACATGGAAAATAAGGTTAACGCTTGTGAAATGTGGATATGGAGGAAGATGCTGAGAATATCTTGGACTGAGAAAAGAACGAACGAATCAATACGAGAGGAGATTGGAGTTGAGAATGAAGAGTCGTTAAAACAAACTGCGACAAGAATGAAGCTAAGGTTCTTTGGACATGTTATGCGATCTGATGGTCTGGAGAAGGAAATGATGCTGGCGTGCGGTGAGGGGAGGAGAAGACTGGGTCGCCCAAGGAGGAGATGGATGGATGAGATACAAGATGTAACTGGCATGAATTTGGCGGAATTGAGAGACTTGTCATCGAATAGGAGACGGTGGAGTGTGTTCACCAGGACGATCGCCAGAGCTCCACGAGCTGACAGCACAAGGTGACAAGGTGAACCTATTCACACTGTTTTGGCAGCTGTGCAGCTACTCAGTTCTTGACAGGTTACCGAGGAGTTTATTGGCTGCCATCCAAGACTGCGTCTCCTCAAATTCAGAGGAGAACAGGTGCACAGATGAATTACAAGATAGACTGAAACAAAATGTAAATTTGAATACCATCCTTATAAAAATTATATTGTAGTTAATGACTACCAAACACTGTACCTAACACTGTGAACAAGAGGTCCAAGTACCGAACCCTGAGGGACGCTTTCTGCTGAGTGACACAATATGCATGGATCTGTCAGCCTGAAGCTTCGAAGGCAAAGTACGTTCAACCAAACCGAAGACTTCAAACTCTGCTTCCAACTTGTGGCAAATCTGATTTTCTTGAATTCCTTTGTGGAATTGCTCATAATCTTAGTATTAAGATAACTATAAACTAAACTGATGCAAACATTCATTTGAGCTAGTTTAAAAACATTTTACAACAGACTACGTTCAAAGTTTTTGTGCTGTAGTTAACATTGTGGTAACGTTTTTGTTGTCATGATAACATTAATGATAACAGTAAACATCTGAGCTGTTTTGTCCTGGGCGATTTCGTCTTGGGTGATTTTTTCAGGACAGTTTTGTCAGGGTGCCATTGTTGAGTTGCAGCCAGGTCTCATGCAGAGCAAGAAAGTGTAAAGAATGCTCAAAAAGAAAATTATGTAAGACTGCAGCCTTATTTCGAAGAGAACAAATCTTTAATAGACCAATACGCAAAAGAGACTTAAATTAGTCAATAAAGCAATGCAATCCTCAGCTCATCTGCAACTCATGAGCACAGAGAGCTACAGTATGCTAACCAGTTAGTATTCAATATAATGCTGTCTTCTCAAGCCATATCAAGCACAGTCTTATAACAAGATCATGCTACAATGAGGTCATTATCCAAAGCTGAACTAAATTTGAGTCCATAGCACTAGCCTGGTCATATGTGTTTATAAGGAGCTTCTGGTGCAAATTAATTTGGTTTGCATGTATCAGCAGTAGATTCTAATGGACAGAGATAAGCACGACCTTACAAGACATTACGTTATGTGGAAAGTGAATCACAAACTTGAGATACAGAAATTTTAACTGAAAGAACCAGGCAATAACATAAAGTAGGCAATCAAGACATTCTATCAAAACCTATTAATTCTCAAATGTACACATTAAGGAGATTCCAGTGATAATCACAACAAATGATAATTAAAAAATGTCCGAGGCAAATTCTACACAAGACCTAACTTCAAAGCTTCAAGAGATGCTTAAAGTACATGAGCTTCATCAACCATAATGCAAATCCTAGAAGTGGTAACAGGGTTTAAGAAAGATAACTGATACAGCATCCACTACAACAATCTATCTTGTACTTCAGAAGGCAGCGTCTAATCTGTATAACTGACTGCAATTGGGCAACAATTTCTTTTACACAACTTCAGAATATACATAATGGCAGAACTTTGGCAATGAAAAGTCATGCGATATCTAGAAAAAGATTAACTGGAACTGAATCCCACTACATGAAATTAGTTCCATCCAGGGCTGTAGTGGTAAAATTAGACGCGAGTACACGCTACCGGTTAGTTTTCCGAAACAAATTAGAGGTGAGTACATGCTACCGGTTAGTTTTCCTAAACAAATTAGAGGTGAGTACATGCTACCGGTTAGTTTTCCTAAACAAATTAGAGGCGAGTACACGCTACCGGTTAGTTTTCCGAAACAAATTAGAGGTGAGTACACGCTACCAGTTAGTTTTCCGAAACAAATTAGAGGCGAGTACGCACTACCGGTTAGTTTTCCTAAACAAATTAGAGGTGAGTACACGCTACCGGCAAGTTTTCTGAAACAAATTAGAGGCGAGTACACGCTACTGGTTAGTTTTCCTAAACAAATCACAGGTGAGTACACGCTACAGGTTAGCTTTCCGAAACAAATTAGAGTTGAGTACAAATATTTTGTGAGGTGAGTATACGGTCTTTAGAGGTGAGTACACGCTGTATACCCGTGTATACCCTCGACTACAGCCCTGGTTTAATCCTGCCCAGTGAGTTTTCACATGTCTAACGTTTGCTGCATAGGAAATAGCAGACATCTACATTCATCAATAAACTGATGCCAAACAATATGGTAAACATCTTCATAGTATTCTCTTGGCTCAAGAGTCCACATACTCTGTAAGACCCAGACACCACCATCAGATCATACCAATCCTAAACAACACAAATCTCCGATTAACTAATCCAAGAAAGGGGCCATCCACATATTACGTACGCAATTAGGGGGTCGGGGGATCGGATTTTGGCGATTTTGCGTACGGGTGCGAACGGGGGGGGAGGGGGGGGGACAAAATGTGTACGTACACAAAATAAATTTCTAATTATGACGTCCACATTAGCCTATTTATAACTCTGTATTGTCCTATAGTCGTCCGATGGCATTTTATTACATTATATAAAAGCCATGTGCAGTTGTTACTGTGTACTGTGAACGAGACACCTATAATTTGTCTATATTGGCCCTCACTCATCCTTCAATAATCTGGCCGAAAGTGCAGACCGTCGCTGCCGAGACACTTTCTGCAGCTGGTCTTCGGGGGGGGGGGGGGGGATGTGCGTCAAGCGTACGTACGCAGGGGGAGGTGTGTGGAAGAAAGTACGCTTGCGAACAGGGGGGAGGGGGTCCAATTTTCCCGGATTTTTGTGTACGTAATATATGGATGGCCCCAAATCCATTTGCTATCGTAAAGAAAAGATGAACCAAAGAAATCCTGAATTAAATTGACTGTTTCTGCTCGGTAACAAAGTTGCAGCAACTGAACGGCCATCGTCACTGCATGGACATAATTCAACATACCCATTCGACCACATGCTAAACATGTGAAGTTAATTTAATTTAAACAAATGCTTTAAAACAAGTAAATCAACAAATAAAAATCCAGATAAAAATAACAAATAAAACTGCTTCAGTTCTTGGAGAAAACCATGACAGAGTAAAACTGTAAAAGAAACACGAAATTCTGACAGGTCATGATGATGGAAAATAACATAATAATGGCAACGCCTTTTCGAAAGGCTGAAATGCTGACCATACACAAACATCTGAAGAAATGCTTTCGCACTGAAGCCCAAAATGGCAGACCTCAAAGCACACAGGCTTGAAATCGTGCTCCAGCTGGTGACATTATCCTCATGCTCTGGGATGGACTTCAGAAAAAAAAAACATGACAAGGTACTGGCAACAAACACAAGACACATCGACACAAGCATGTTTCAGATGAAGACCAGATGGAGAGAAAGAAAACCACAACTGCAAACGAGCAGATCTAGCTCTCTCGTTGTAATACAGGACTGGCCATATATGTCTAAAGTCTTTTGTCTAATGACAGTATAAACAGCACCAATCATCTGCCAGACTCACAATGAAACTCATGCTGCTGCTGCTGCTGCTGCTGGTCCTCGGAGATGCTATTCACTTCTGCTACTACGCTTATCATCTCCACGGCAACCGGTTTCTCTGCAGGGTAATAGTTGATTTCGTGTTTCCGTAGAACTGCTTGTAGCAACTCGATTTCTTTCTCCTGAGAAGCACAATATTCACGGAATTTGGCTAGCTCTTGTTCCAAGGCCTCTCGTATATGACGTTCGTGCCTTAGCTTTCGTTCAGCCTGTACCTTCACCGATAAAATGATACCTGGCAACAAACGTTTACCATAAACATCAGCAGAAGCAAAGCTTAAATTTCACAATAAAATATAGTGAAATTGTCATAATAAAGAATGAATGTGATTAGCAATGCAGAAAGCTAACTTGATGAAATTATAAATCATTAAGTGAACCAGACTAAGAAGATCAGGTATCATAAATATTTCAGATCATACATTCTCATTTTATCTCTTACAGGATTGTTTATTTGGCACTATCAAGGTGTACAACCATAAGAAGCTCTTGCACTGCTGCACAGGTAATAGAATCAAATGCTAATATCTCTTCAAAACTCTTGCTTTCCAATTTCTACATGTCTAGATTCTCACTGGCTTCTAACATTTAGGTGTACTGTCTACCCGCACTGAAACCTTTTAGATGATTAGCCTGTGTTTCAGTTCACACTGCTGGGTGAAACTGCACAAACAATAAATTTTTATACTATAGATTAAATTAAGTATGAAAATACTATTTTCATACTAATAATAATAAGATTGCCGGTTCGTCATCCATTGCAGTGCCTCTGACAAGTTTCTCTTGTAACAGCTATATGCATTTCCAATTACCAGTACAATAACAATTCTTTTATTGTCCAAATAGGATTGCTTCTCATCAACACTATCATGACTGATGGCTAGAACACTGCAGTCTGGCACCGTAATGTGCATTTATTTGTACATTGGGAGAACGAGAGACTATGCTGACTTTGCAGGAAAGCCAAAAATATTATTGATTCTTGAATAAATCCTATTACTGTGATTTCATAGAGCAAGCCGCTGCAAGGAAAGAAGTTATTACATTACATTTTCAGATTTCTGTAACTGTTCCCAACAACTTAACATCATAAGACACAGTACACAAAAATTCGTCTGCAATACAAAGGGTAGATCCAGAAGGGGTAAAAGTCCTGCTTAGTAGGGTTTTTGAAATAACATCAATCAGCCTAAAGTTAACAATTATTGTCTAATTAGCTTCAATAGTGCTTGCTAATTAACAATGAACAATCTTTCTGGAAACGTCTTCACACTGCGATTCGCTCCATTCCACTTGATGTGGCTTGCAGAACATTTTCTCAAAAATTAAATTTACAATATTTTTTAGTCTGATGTATAGTCACGTAAAAAATGACTCTAGAAAGCTCTTTAGAGGGCTATGCAAATGTTCTGCAACAATTACATTCAGAATAAATCACTCATTTATATTTCCAATATTAATGCTTTCACTGAAATGTGATTACCATTTAATATTTTCACGATGCGCCACAGTCGTAGCAGAACCAGGAGACCAATGCTTGAATGGAAACTGTTGTTACTGGAGAACGGCATACTGAGGGCAAAGGTGACGACCACAACAACACCATCAAACAATTCCATCTTGTTACGGAAGTAGGACAGCCTCCATGCAAAGATCTTAAGGATGACCTCCACGACAAACACTGATAGGATGCCAATCACAACATATCGCAAAACCTGTGGCACAATGCTTTGCATATGTAGTTCAAGGACATTGAGGCTTATCAGGAGCTCGGCAACAACGAGGAGACCACAGAAGACAACCAGACATACGACGGCTATCTGGAACTTTATGGAGTTGAGAGTCAGCGACAGGTGGTCTCGCCATGCAGCTGGGTAGGCCTTGCCTTCATCATACTCAGTCGTCATGGAGCTGTTTGAATCATCCTTTTCAATGACTCGTTCCATGTCGTCTGAGGGCTTCACCTTTTTAAAACCCTCCATTCGCATCTGAAAATTGCCCAAAAAGTAGCATAGCGAGATGTAATTTAAAATAAAGACAAATCAGCAAGGCATAAGAAAGCTAAACAATATTCTGTACTATCAAATGCAATGAACAGAACATGAAATTGTATAAAATGAACAGAATTAGATCGATAAAGAAGTTAATATTAGTTTGCAGTTGAGTAGCGTGATTAGCGAAGAAGCTATTTTTAATTTGAAAATTTAAACAGATTAACTATATCGAGAGAATTGAATGACTGATGAAAGAGAAAGAGTATGAAAACAGATTATTTAAAGCAAGAAGCCGTAATTTGGAAGTTTCACAGTGCAAAATACTTCAGACGCAAAAGGATAGCATGAAATATCGTTTAGTACAAAATGGAAGCTTCATCTGTTCCCACGTCAATGCATTTTAACGTCAAGTTATTCTCTTTTGACGAATATACCGGTTATTACGAAAATGAATTTCAGTCCAATGCAGCCATGGCGCGTTTGTGGCTGGAATACTGCATTTACTAAATATTGCCTAATGGTCAGTATGAAATTCAGTTAAAACAAAATTTGTACTCTCTCTTTCATCTTATCCGATTTGCACTGTATATTGAGCATTTCACATGATTGACAATGGTAATTGTGAAATATCAACTGATGATGTTGCTGCCAAGCCAAGATAACAAGTGCTTAAATGATGCCCATACATGTTGCAATTGGTCAATTAAACCTATTGCATGAATTTCAATTTTAAATGTCATGTCAATGAATAAATCAAAATCGATTTTGATTAGCAACATATTCATCAAGCAATAATACGTTGCCAAAATTATCAAAAATCATAATACAAGAAGCTAAAGACTGCCACAGTGATCGCAAACAATTACTGTACACCATCTTTTATGTATAACTTGGTGATTCTTTTTGAGGGGAAAAAGTGAAAAAAGTATGTGTAATTTGATATTTTTAAAATGATGAAAAGATACTAAAGCATCACTACGTTTGACTGATGTGAGAAATCAGGCATATGTGATGAAAGAGTTAATTTGTACTACTGGAGGATCAACAACGAACTTAAGCTATTATGCTTGTACAGAAACAATGGTTTCCTAAACGACTAACCTGAACCATTTCAACCAGTTTAAAAATACTATGCAGCCCAGATCATTCGACAGATGGGTGGCCGCCAAATTCCCGACGGCGTTCTCTGTTTAAAAGAACAAGGCAATTACGTTATAAATCAAGATCAAGGCTTAAGAATAGCTTTCAAACAACATAATATTGAACTGATTTCAAAACTGGTTTACTTAGCCTCATAGTACTAAGAAATCCTTCATAATTTCCCGAATTACTACAAATTACAACGGACTCTTTGTTTTTTTTATTACCACACTCGGACGAAATAACCAAACAGCTGAGGGAGACAGTGAGAGGACAAATAAATACTTACTAAAACAAAAATAAGGTGCAGATATTCAGCTAGACTCTTCTATTAGTCGATTAATTTAATACACACCCTCTTACGAATCTAACCATTTATACAAATTTTTCTCAGAGAAACCGGAGCCACCGTCCAACATCGACGAAAATAACAAAGAAAACCTGCAGCCACAATGTAGCTTGGGATACAGAGCTTAAGCTGTCTCCCTAGTATTTATTCTGTCCATCTATCTTCTACGCGCGCATACTAGGGTTGTGACGCTTGCAATATTTTGTCATTTTCAGCGATAAACTGATACTAAATATGAATGTACACGATTTTCTATAGCGACCATATGGCCTCAACTATGTTCATTTCACAAATACTAATAACGCTTGTATTCAAACCTTGATGGATAGCCTAATCGTAATCTCCAAACTTCTAAAGCGTCACTCGAAAGCCAAGCGCAGGGCACCAGCTTATCACTAGCGTTTATAAACGAACGAAATCCAGATAGACCTACTTGCGATGGAACCATCGACGTATATGGATGGAACACCGCCACTAGCTGCTCGTACTCTGGCAGTGCCAGTGTCAAGCCTGAATGAAGGAGGAGGGGGACGCTAATGATCTTTGTTATCACACAGTGTACGTCGTTAAACTGAGTTACTGCTACTATAGGCCTACTTGCGATGGCTCCAAATTCTTGGCGCCTCTTCTGACCGAGATGCTTAATTGCTACAACCATTAGGCCTAATGCAAATTTGTAATCTCATGTAGTTGTATTAATTGAAACAATGGAAGCATAATTATAATTAGACTGATTTGATATAGGCCTATAATATTATGCCATAAAAATTATATACAGTACACCTAATTAAGTGTATCGTCGGTGTATGCGCGGCTTAATTTTATGATAATTCTTTAAAATTCTCTGTCTGTCTGTCTGTCTGTCTGTCTGTCTGTCAGACACACTATGTGTCTGTCTGTCTGTCTGTCTGTCTGTGTGTCTGTCTGTCTGTCTGTGTGTGTGTCTGTCTGTCTGTCTGTCTGTCTGTCTGTCTGTCTGTCTGTCTGTCTGTCTGTCTGTCTGTCTGTCTGTCTGTCTGTCTGTCTGTCTGTCTGTCTGTCTGTCTGTCTGTCTGTCAGACTGCATTACTCCATGAGGCTACTTGTAACGCATATACTTACCTATAGGCCTAGGCCTATAAAATATTTACTCTGAGTTGGATCTTTCTCCTAGACGTCGACGGCCTTGGTAGCTATAACTTAAGATGTCGTTTAAAACAATGGATTACAGTACTATTACTGCGCAATCTTTCTTTGACGTAAATGCAATTAATTTCCATAAGCACTATGATCGACAACATGGGCTTTAAATACGATCACACATGGGTCGACATTGTATGGGCTCTAAGTGGGCACGCTGGTTAGTCAAATCGCGAGTCATAAGCCTAATGTTCGAACAGTTTTATTTTTTCAACAGTTCTGTAAATAAAGCTATTGAACAAACTCATATAGGCCTAATATTATGTCGCCACTGTAATAATGCTCGATCATAATATAATCACAGTATAAATAATAATTTATAGTGTGATATAATTTTGGTCTCAATACGACCCGGCTGAGGGGATAAAGTGTATAATTCTTTATAATACTTATATATGTCGGCGACCGAATTAGCTATGCTATTGACATAGAGGCCTACGTCTGCAATTAGAGAGTAAATTCGGTAATATTTATTTATTCAGATCAACCAATTTATGTAAAAAATTCAAGACAATTAAATTCAAGAACAATTCCTTTCGGCTGCATATATCTGACGCCATTTTTCACTATTTTTCAGTAAGTACAATACAACACATTAAGCACAGTTCATGGAAAGTGCTACAAAATAATGATGTAGTTCGTCTAGGATCTTCACTCTTCACAGTCGTCAGATATTTAGTATCGTTGTAGTCACGCGGTTCTACGCAGTTCCCGTTTGGTTTAACCTTTTCCGGTCTTTGTGCGTATTCTGTTACTTCAACGTTCGATGAGAAAATGGAGCCGGGTTTTGATTCACCTCAGCAGCCTAAAGACTTTGATTTCAGCGACGCTGTTGAAAGAGCTAAAAAGGTTTTGCTCAAAACTGTAATATTTAGATTAAATTATCAGACAAAACACACTGAAGTCATTTTTGTACCGAAATTTGCTGTAAAAGTTCAGGATGGATGTGGATTGATCGCGCGGAAGAATGTGTTTCTGTTTCTTCAGTGTTAACTTGCATTGAATGCGCAATTTAGTGTCGCAATTTATTTAGCACATTTTAAAAACAACAGCTTACGCTTCATTTAGAATATCTGCTAACCCACCGAACAACTTCCATCGGACCGAAATTTTAGCTTTCGTAAAATTAGCGTTTAGTATCGAATATTATACGTTAAAACATCAAAGTCCGAGCGTAGAATGTGACCGATATATTAAACCCACATGGGACCTGCATGGGTCGTATCAAATGTTTATGGGCATGCGGGATTGCTGGCAGGCTGTTTCTTTCACATTTCCAGGGATTTGATCATCCTATACCTGTGGGAAGTTCCTGATTTTGGAAAATCTGTAAAAGGCCTGCATGACCATACAAGGCTGTTTTTAGGACAGTGTCCTGTATGGGTACCTTAAAATGTTTGTGAGCATGCTGGCAATGCATTTGTATCTGTAGCATTTTAGGAATTTCACAAATTTGTATCTGGATCTGTGACTGGTTCATGAATTTGTAGAATCTATATAAATCCTTGGGGGTTTCCGGTGAATCCATATCGCAACGGGCGTATTACTGCCAGAAAACTATTCCCGAAAGCGCAGTTGTGTGGCATATCCCGAAATTCAAATGTCTGGAAATAAGGCAAACTTTTCCTGATAGTCATAAGCCGATCACACCTGGCATTAGACAGATTATTTTGCATTCTATTCACTTTCGGTGAATTGGGATTGGGTAATTCGTGTCAGAGCAAGTTTTCGACATATCGAACGCTTTGTAGAAAATGCTTTCGGTTATTCGGCTTATTTTGCAGTAGACCCGTCATTATGGGTGTAGTTTTGGTTTTCCAGGAAAAATGTTGTCCAGATTTTCCTGATGATATCTTACAACATACCTATTCAAACATGCCTATTCCCATCTTCGGCTAGTGATCCTGTTCTTGGAAATTTGTAGAAAAACTCGCTGGAAAACTGTCATTTGCCACGTTTACACAGAAAATTTATTTGGCTGTACATCATTTCTAATCTACATGTGAAGTCATGTCAATATGTGTAAAAATGGCGATAGTGACGGTTTTATATGAATTGTTTTGTTGTTTCTACAAATTATCGAATAGTTTTAAGAGATACTACGAATTTTTCAAAATTTTGAAAAAAATAGGTGTGTTTGTATACTTATGATGGCAAGTATCATCTGGTAAATTAAGGTAACATTTTACCCTGTTAAACAAACCTGTACGTCTACTGAATCTGTGCCATGTATTGAGTTTTAGCAAATCTGATATTTATACAATGAATTTATTGCATTATTCCTGATTTCCACAAATTTCTATCTGCATTTGTTACGAGTTCCGGAATTTGAAGAATCCGTTGACCTGTTTATTCAATTATTCCCGTTACTTTTGTTTCTCTGTGTATACCTGAGCTCACCACTGGAAACATCATTGCTTACTCAATGATGATGTGTACCATCATTCAGGCTAGTATATAGATTTCTGATTATAATAATTCACAAATGTTATTTAAATGTTCTAGATCGCTGCAAAACTCCAGCAACCGGGAAATTCATTGAAAAGATCACATGATGGCTCTTCAGGTATAATTTATTTATTTTATTTATTCCGGATATTTCTATAGCGCCTCTCGAAGTCGACTACTACTCAGAGGCGCTCCCGACTACAGCATTTGATACTGTGCCGGAATTTTCACGCCGAAGCGCCACGAGCAATTGCGACTGAAGGACTTGCCCAAGGTCTGTACGCAGCGGCTAGAGTGGGATTCGAACCTGCAACCCTCCGGTCACAAGGCGCCGAACTTACCACTGAGCCACCACACCCCATAATATTACTTTACCAATAACATTTTCAAATATGAGTAATTGTTAAAGGTTTTATATTAAATATAAATTTGAAGGGTACTGCTTTGTAATGCATTCTGAATCTGCTTCATACATTCTCAACAGTTTTTACTGCCATTCTTGCAGTCAAATTATCAGCCTTGTTGAATATTGATTAAACATTTGTTAAACTGTGGGATATGTTCGTGTTGGGTAAATGATTTGAAGAGAAGTTACAGTTTTGTCTTAATATCATAGTACCCTTGCAAATTTGTTTTGGGAACCATTCTTGTAATAAACAAAGTTGTGAAAGCTTTCAGAGCTGAGTTATCAAAGCTTGTGTAGTAATGAAGGTTTTTAAATACTACTGATTTTTGTCACGTTTCCTAAGCAGCAAAGGACATTTTGTGGTATTCATGTGTATCTTGAAGCAGCTTTCTGTAGGATGCAGAAGCAGTACTCCATATAGTCAGTTGTCCTGTGTATAATCATGACATTGCTATGGAATACTAAATGTGTTAAGGTATAAAATCGTAAATGAATTTTAAAAATAGGTTTTTGAGTAATGAATTTGTAACTGTATTTACTTGTTGCAGATACTGAGCCTGACACAAAGAAAATAATGGCAAGCACTGGTGAGCTCTATTATTGATGAAAATTTACTATATTGGTCATTCAGTCAATATTTTTGTTATGTTTTAAACCTGCACTTTTTCAGCTTTTAAAGACATACAATGCATAGAAATATTGAATAAAAATTTTGAATAAATTATTACCGACTGCTTAATTTCAATTTTTCTAATGATTCATTGTAAAGTTGTTTTAATGAGAAAAGGTTGTCCTTAATTTTTTTATATATTTTACCTTATATTTAAGTTTAAACTATGTAGTAAAATGTCTGTTAACTTTTAAATTGTAGATATTGAACTAAAGCTTCGTAACATTGCTGATCACGATAGGTAAGTTCACACATGTGTGAAACGGTTTACAGCAAACTACTGCAATATTGTTTATTAGAAATGGAAATATTAATTCAGAAAAAAATCTTGCTTAACGCTTTAATAATGAGCATGTACTAAATTGACTGGGAAACCAATGCAACTTGTTTATGTGACAAGGCAAATTATGTAATTACTTTGCACTGAAGCGAATGTGAAGAATTGTTTCATAAAAATGTTTTGTTAGTATTAAAGTAGCATTAAAAGTAAACATCTTGAAAAATTCTAAAATATGAGGTGTCTATAACTTTTATAGAGCATATCTTCTGTTATGAGTAGAATTGTTCCAGCCTGTTGCACATATCGGTTCCTGTTACTGGTCAGTGCATGTTGATTATGCATATATAATAAGGCTTATTGTATCCAGGTGAGACAGGACCAATAAAGACATCAAAAGCAAATTGCATGTTGCCCAATAGGGATTAGGGTACTGGTGTACCCTGGGAGCTTAATGAATATGCACCTTCATGGGTTTGTAATTGGGTTTAGACAACTTTGTGATGATAGAGTTGATGATCAAAATAATTACAGATTTCAATTTTATTCATGCTTTTAGGACACCATCAGCATCCCAGGCAGCACAGCTTGCATTAGCCAAGGCGTCTCAAATCAATGCCAAGCTGGGAATATCTGGACCAACTGCTACTGCTCCACCAGACCTTGTGCAAGTCGGGGCTAATACTTCAGATACAATGATGGTGCCTGATCACATGGTTGGATTATGTAAGTTTGCTATGGTCCATATATGCGGCTAACAGCACAGCCAAAAACGTTTTGCAGCAGGTGCTTTCAGAAGAGGATGGCTCATTTAATTGTTACCTCACTTGTATAGTACAGGTCGTGTGCTTTTATCTAAGTTATAGAAACAGCCAAGTTTACTTAATGAGGTTTGTAATTGCAATTAAAATGTATATAGTGCTGCTTCAAGAAAATTTAGCCCAGTATCTAACCTAAATTATATTAAATGCCATAGAGGACAGAAATTTCATCAGTAAGCAAAACAGTTTTGTTAAAACTGGCAGGCTTTCTAGCAGTAGACTTGTGCACACTTTGCCATCCAATGTATTCTGATCCAAAGATGACCGACCAAGTTACATTGATAATGTGGAGTGACGATAGGTGCTAGCATACACTGTAACGTCGCTGCCAAGCGGTCTCTGATAGGTGGAGGATGATTAGCCTGGCCATTCCTCAAGCTACAGGGTCCACATATAATAGAGGCTCATTGGTCTATAGATCCTAGATTGGAGTGCAAAGCCTGAGGGGTGATAGATAGAGGAGTGTGAGGTAGATTGTGGTGGGTGAGTGGCAATATTGATGTAGGATCTGGGAATTTGCAGTTACTTGAACTGTGTGTATTTTTTGACAGTGATTGGCAAAGGTGGAGAGCAGATTGCTGCCATTCAGGCAGAAACTCAATGCATGATACAGTTTGCAACAGGTATATTTCACAGTATTTTAAATACATTTTATCACTTTTTAATGTTATTTGACTGCTAGAATTTCACAGGATAAACGTGCATACCTGTCTGTTTGGTGGTTGTGCCTGTGTATAGCAGACAATTTTTGGTTTAAGCATAGACGTTGGTGCTTATTATAATTATGCAGCATAAATCAGGAAATTGCTTTGTGCTTTTTACCTGCACAACATTAGAGCCCAGTTTTATATTATGTTAACTCTGGGTGTCGAGCTTGTGCCAGATCAGTTTGAGAGGTATTCGCTAACGCTACCAGGAATTAGTTCCAGTGAGTAGAGTTTGATAGTAGGCCTCACTACAAAGTTTTCTCAGATTTGTAATTCTTCTATGTGGTAGTCTTATTAAGATGTATAGCACGTGATAAGAAGTAAACTGCAAATCAAGTAGACAAAACTGAAGTCTTACAGAATAAATAATTGGGATTTGTTTAAATATTGATTCTTATTAGTTGCGATTATTATTACGGGTCGCATGTTTCTCTTAACAGAAGGTGGAAAGCCAGAACGCGTCTGCACCTTAACTGGCACGCCAGCTGCAATTGCGTAAGTTGTGCTTATTTTAATATTATAGTTTGTTTTGATATAATTACAACCTGGACCACTTGAAAATTGATTGATTTTGGTAAATAATGGTCCTGGTAGCCAAAAGTGTCATAGTATTATCCTTGTAGCAAAACCTGTTGCAGCAGTCGAACTAACTAATGTGTTGTTTTGTTTTTCATAATTAGCAAAAACAAACTTCTCCAATTTTATTTAAAAAATAACGTTTGGCTTTAGAACATGTGATGTAAATATATACAGCGTGAAACAACCGTTCGCAGTTTTGTATGTTAAGCTATGTAGATCCACATGCTTGGACAGTTAAAACAGCATAAGCTTAAGTTGGTTATCACTTATGCTACACTGTTCACTGTGCTGAACTGCATCTTTATATGAGTCCAATTAGGAGCTGCCTATGCGCATACATTTAAATTGTGCTGGAAATAAAGGTTAATGCTTTTGTTCTTTTCAGTAAAGGAAAGGAAGCCATCAGTCGTTTGGTACAGAAGTTTCGAAATGCAGGTCCCAGTCCATCATACAGTGGGGGTGGAAGTGGAAGTGATGAAGGTCCTGGAATGCTTGAATTGCTTGTTGCAGGAGGAAAAGTGGGGCTTATCATTGGAAAAGGCGGAGAGACTATTAAAATGCTAATGGTTAGTTAACTAATGATGTTTATTACAGACTGCTTAGAAATTAAATATTGTTTCTTATAAAGACAAATGCATCCTGCTATTGCGCCTGAAGCAATCTCGTTTCTGTTCATGTTCTTGTCACCTGAATCAAGTATAAACCTAAAGAAAACAATATACCTATAGCATTGAGACATTGCTGTGTAGCTTTGTGAAAGGTTCAGAATCCGCATTGCCATTACATTTAATGAGGATGTACAGATGGATTCAGAGCTTTTAAGATGGGAGTTTGCTAATTCGAACTGTCGTATATGGACTAGCTATGTGGCTGGTAAAGTATAAGCTGGTGCTGACTACTAAGCTTTTATTTTTACAAGTTTCCATGTAGTGTAATTTTGTGTATAAAAATTGCCAGCATGTGACGAATGATGTTACAGTTTGACTTTCGTTCTTCTGAATGACATTGAGGAAGCTTTACCGATTGTCTGATGTCACAGTGTAAACATAAAGAAATGCTGCTTGTTAATGAAACATTGCTATGTTATTAAACCAATGGCCATTCAATTTAACGAGAATTTATTAAAAGTTCAAACTTTAGCAAAAATAAATTTGTACTGAGTATTTTTTGTTATAAAATTAAACACTGGTTTGGATGTATTATGATGTGGGTTAGCTCTTGTGGACTAGCATGGTTGGACCTCGTTATATGGTCTCTACGAGATATAAGCGTGTGTGGCCTAAATTACTGCAAGGTGTTTGCATGTGTGTGAGTTATATGAATAAAATGGGGCTTTTCTTTAAATCAGTGGGTTTAATTTAAGAATCTCTGAATTGCCTCTGTGTGTGTGTGTGACAAATGATGCTACAGTCATGACTTTCGTTCTTCTGAATGATATTGAGGAAGCTATTTCCAACTGTCTGATGTCACAGCAAATTTATGAAATTCTTTGTTTGTAAAACTGTATTGTTGAGAATCGACAGTGGACTGGAGGTTACAGATTTGTAAATTTTATGTTTATTTAGGAAACAACTGGGGCAAAAATTGTTGTTGTACAAGATTCAAAACTTCCAAGCAATCATGACAAACCTGTTCGAATTAGTGGAGACCGAAACAGTTGCCAGGTAACAACAGCTGAAATGTTTTTCTTGCAAAGAACTAACTTTATGGAGTGCAGTTTGAATGCAAAACAGGTTATATTTATTTAATACTAGCTGGTTTACCCGCGTTGCCCGGGGTTATAAGTTTCAATCCCTGTAGCGAATGAGCAACAAAAGTTAATGTGAAGTGAAATCCCTACGGCTGCGCCATCTGGCAAATCTTTAGAAATGCGTGCCGGTGACAGAGAATTGGTGGTCAAACACACAGAATCTTCTCGGACGGTGCCATCTGGCAAATGAAAATAGGTCGACTCGAATTTGTTTGGACCAGGTAAAAAGTGGGGGTTTGGGGAGAGGTTTTGGCCCGGGACACCAAAACGGGGGACGCGAAGCCGACCACTTGGTGTGTAATGCCCACCCCGAGACAGTAGTGAAGGTTTGGAGTGAAAAGGTCCAAAGCTGTAGAAATGCATCGCGGTCAAAGATCTGTGACAGACAGTCTTCTCTTTATATATATAGATATGATTTTGATAAATGCTTGTGAAGTTGATCTTTTGTTTTTCTGAAAGATTTGAAGAAAAAATTTAAGTTTTGCTTTGTTAGTGCAGGAGTTGCTAATTTAGTTTAAGTAGCTCAGAATCGTATGTACACAGCAAATGACGTTAGAGGTATAACTTTCGTTCTTCTGAAAGACATTGAGGAAGCCAGCTCCATATGTCTGATGTTGTTGCAAACATTCTGAAATATTTTTCCGTCATTAAGCTGAGTTGTATTATAGTTGTTTAGCAGTAAAAGAAATTTGTGTGATGTAGTCTAAAGGAAAACAGAACTGGCATGATAACTTCATTTAAAACCATAAAATCAGTTGTGGTAAAACTGAGGCGATGTTTTCTATAAGACATTCCTCATAAATATCTCCTTGCAAAGATTCTAATTTGATCAAGTCCCAGCTGCTGTACTTGTCTTATTGTTGTGCTCTATATTTCATTTTCAGAGAGCAAAAGATAAAATACTAGATCTTCTTGCTGAAAGGGATATGCAGGTATTTGAACTTTTATTTTAGTAAGAAATGTTTGTAGCACAGTTATCAAGATTAGAAAAACTGCATTTGTGTGGCTGTAAATGTTTTGATATTAGGAATTGAAAGATGAATGAAGTCATTTATTGAATCAAAATACCGTGTTGTAGAATTGCTTTTGGTCAGTTAACTTTTTGGCTTGGTGTCTGTGATTCAAGTTTTTTGACCAACGATCATATATTGACTTGTTTTGTAGGTGTACGGTGGTGGTCCAGGAGGTTTCAAGACCAATCTGGAGGTATGTCCTTTTTCCAAATGACCAGTATTTCTGAATTTAGATTGAACACAAATTTGAGTGATCTCATACTGCTTTTCAGTTTTAGAAAATTCATTTTGGCACATACTAGAGCCTGACTGGAGATAATTCTGGTTCAGGTGTAGAAATTGTGCAAAATTAAATTGGACAACTGCTTAATTTTATTGTGTACATACTAGATATGTTGATGTATGCAAAATGGCCAAATTGTCCACAATTCAATTGTTTGAAAGAGATGTCAGATATGAGAAAAACTGACTCGATAATTTTTGCTTCACTGTGTTTTAACATTTGACATCATTGATAATAAACATTTGCAAGAATTTCCTCATTGGTACATCTTCACTAATTTTTTCTCTTCAGTTCATACTGTGTGAAAAGAAACTGATACTCTAATTCAGAAAATCACTCCTTCATTGGAAAATATAATTCCATATTTAATATAAATTTATAACAGGCATTTGTGTCTGTCTGATTTTAGTTTCCAGTGCCTCGTAGTATGGTTGGTGTAATAATTGGCAAAGGTGGAGAGATGATTAAACAGATTCAGGATGAGTCTGGATCACGTGTGCAGTTCAAGCCTGAAGATGACAATGGTGGTCCAACACGGATCTGCACAGTCATTGGAGATGAAAATGGGAATCGGATTGCAGAGAATTTGATTAGAAAATTGGTTGATAGTGGGATGGTAGGTTATAATTTGATGTAGTTTTAGTGCTTCTTATACACCTGTAATAATGGATCTTAAAATTGATGTATTGTTTAAACGGTGTGCATATTCTGTTGCTTTGATGTGAGTCTTGGCTGTTGTGAGTCCTATGGCCAATTGGTTGACATAGAAGTCCTGTTGCCAAAGCAACTTGTGCAACAGTAATCTGATGAACTCGCTGTAGTGATTTTTGTATGCCATCGGTATATGCCTTTTTTTGTTAGATGCTATCACCATAGTGATTACTAAATAATTAAATTAATGATCTGTTGCCAAAGCTTTGATGTACAGAAATCAGTATACTGGATTAAGGTTTCACTGTGGAGAAAAAGAAATAAACTTGTTCCATGTTGATATATAGTTTCCCCCTTTGTCACTAGTTATTTATTTTCTACCCAAATCAATTTTAAAGGTACTGACGCCAACGGGAATGAATTCCGATGGGTAGCGATTGACAGTGGGCATTGCAGCAAGTAGTATAGTTTGAAAACTTGTGTAAATGAATGTATTGTGCTAACTAAGTTAGCTGTCATCACACAGAGAATTTAACATGGTTTAAGTAATCTGTTGCCATACGTGCAATGCTGAGATTATTTTACATGTTATTAATAAAGATATCACTATACAGAAATAAATATAACTGCATAATCGGTTTTGCTACATAATTTTACAATACAGTATTTCTTGAACTTTTTGAGCTTGACTGATAAAAGTTACACATTTAAAAGTTTCTGGTTTTTCCTGCATGCACTACATTAGAGCCCAGTTTTATCTGCTGTTAACTCTGGGTGTCGAACATGTGCTAAATGAATCTGAAGGGAATTCGCTAACACTACCAGGAATGAATTCTGATGAGTAGAGTTTGATAGTAGGCCCTGCAACAAATATAATTTAGTTTGGAAATTTCTGATAACATTGTGTGCATGTTAAGTGAAAATTGTTTTATATTGAATTGTTTTAACATTTCCTTTTTACAGAACCGTCAGAATGATATGGATGGTGGTGGTCGTGGGGGTGGTGGTGGTGGTGGTGGTGGTAGAAGGGGACCTGGTCAAGATGGTGGCCCTATGGGAGGAAACTTTGGTGGCCCAGGTGGTACAACTTATGCCATTCCTGCTGAAAAGTGTGGCCTGGTTATTGGAAAAGGTATGTTGACCAGCTGTCTATCTTCACAATATAAAATAACAGTGCTATTAATATTAAAAAGTAAGTAAGTAAGTGTTCTTTATTGAACCCCTTGCAGACACACTGCGGCTTACAAAACACGAGCATGCGAAACGAGGCACAATAAACAAAATAAGGGAAATAGATAAGTTAAATAGTGATAAATTGGTGAATTAAATAGTGACAAATTGGTGATAATTTTATAAAGATAACATGATAAAGCTAATTCTTTTGAGTGCTGTTGCCTATTACATTGTCGTGACGCTTGCTGTTTCAGTAGTTAATTAGTAGTTAATGTTTTTAAGGTGGTGAAACCATACGTGAAATAAATCGCATCACAGGAGCTCATGTTGAGCTAGACAGGCAGTCTGGAAACAATCCAATGGAGCGTCTTTTCCGAATCCAAGGAGCACCTGACCAAGTCCAACATGCCATCCGTCTCATTAATGAAAAAACAGGAGTGGTAAGTGTTTTATTTTTAACCTAAATTGATGATTAATTTTTTTAATAGTGAAAAATTTAATTTATGCTTAAATTGATAAAGTAATCATAAAAGATCAATCATGCTATGGAAAATTAATATTTAAAATGCACAAGTTTGTTTTGATCTGTTACTTTTGAAATATACTTTTCAGTTGCTATCTTGAGTGTCTAGATTGTACAAACATACATTTGATATGTTTGCAGCTGAATTGTTTTCTGAAAATTTCCCATCTGGGATACTTGGTTGTATTATTTTCTTACACTGCTTATGACTGCTTTTATTTGTAGCCTCACAATGACAACCAAGGATTTCATGGCCAACAAGGCGGTCCTATGCGTGGACCAATGGGAGGTCCTATGGGTGGTCCAATGGGCGGACCAATGGGTGGTCCTATGGGCGGACCAATGGGAGGACCAAATCCTTATGGACCCCCAAAGTAAGTACCTAGTTTTAGGCTTTGTGCATATGCACAGTGAATTTTGTTAGAAATATTATATTGTTAATAGGAACACAGATTTCTTGTGTAGAACTATTTAGTGTAGCTGCAGAGACTGAAGTGCTGTTAACAAAAGTTGTAAATAGAATTAAATTAGATACACTCCAATGCAGACGCCAAAGAAGTGGATGCAAAGTCACAAACATATTTAGGACATAAAACATTGCCAGTCATTTTGGTAAATCAGTGGTCATCATCATTCATGTGATAATGAACCATAGATGAACATTACATAGACCTAGCACTACATAGATGAAAACTTATTAAAGTCTTGAACGTTTACACTCTGTGACAACGTTGACAACACAGTATCATGCAGTCATATGTGAAACTTTCATCATGTCATTTGAATGATTTGGTCATGAACAATCGTCCATGCTGATCATGCGGAAATGCTAACACAATGCGATGATGGCCACAGCTATCAAATTTCTGTAACACAGCTTTAGTGTCGGCAGATTTGCATATATATGGAAGCTTTAGGTGTACATTGCGCAAATTGCCATGCTTATCCATTGATGTTCTTTATTTTTTGTTGGCTGTTCGTCAGCTTTACGCAAGGACATTCTTAGGTTAATATCACTAAGTCTAAGTTGATAATAAGTTATTAATTAAAACACAATACAAATAAACACGCTCGTATTGTTTACTACGTCATGAGATGTAACGTCCGGAGCCTAGATATACAAGTAGAGGCTTGGGCTGTAGAGTGTAACCATAGAGCTACTAACAATAGCATATTGTCATTATTGTGTGCATAGTGTGCTTTTACTAATACATTGTTTGCCATCCCAAAATTCTTATACCTTAATTATTTCACACATTTAGATTTAGATATTTACATTTAGAGGTTATCATTAGTGTAATTAATATTTCATTGTTTACTGTTTAGCCAAAAAAGTAGATGCAAATGCGTGTGTTGCGTCCGTATGCCGCCACGACTGGTATAATCTGTTGGTTTTGTCCTTTTGTAGTCCACAAGGAGGTCCTCCTCATCAGCCAGGTATGCCCTATCAGCAGCAGCCACAATTACAGCAACCTCCACAGCAGCCACAACAGCCTGGCATGATGCCAGGACAACCTGGGTGGAGTTCTGGATACCCACAACCACAGCAGCAGCAGCCACAGTATGGCCAACCAGTCATGACTGATCCAAGTAAGTTGTTCCTTCTGACAAATGAGTTGGTTTTTCCCCGAGTTAGTCTGCTATGAAAAAGAACCAAGACAGACATTCAGCTAGTGTTTGTAAATTCTGGGTTATGCATATGGACTAAACGAGGGCGGTATCAAGTATAATTTACATTTCAGAAAGGCACAGCATCACAACCCAGCATTAATGTTAATTCTGGGTGTCGAGTTTGTGCTATAACATAATGAGACAAGTTATAGTTGCACTATCATCTCTCTCTGATGAAAGTCATTATGAATGGTCTCGATATTTCCTTTGTATAGCTTTTTGAACGTTTCTGGACTGTCTAGAACTGGCTAATAGTAATGTGGGTGCGTAAACAACTTTGTTTGCTCTGTTCAGGTAAACAGGCGTCTGATCCTAATGCTGCTGCATGGGCGGCATATTATGCTCAATTCTATGGCCAGGGCGGGGTCCCAGGCACCCAGCCCACGGGTCAACCCTCACAGCAGCCTCAGCAACCACAGCAAGTACCAGTGGGCTATGGTGCTGGAGGACCTGCTGTTGCATCAACACAAGCTGCACCTGTACCATCGGCAACAGGGGCCCAACCTCAACCAAGTAAGTTATGTATGACAATCAGCCTACTGAGTATTAGCCTTTTAACTGGTAGGAGCCAAGATAATTCATCCGGTGCAGTAATGAGTTTTGCAGGCCTGGGTGCCACTTAAACTCGCCATAGGAGACTAAATAGCTATCTATTCTGTAGTTCTCATATTGAAGCTGTATTATTGGTAGCAAACCAATGTGAAATTGAGAAGATAAAGCAATGGCATCTAAGGATTGTGAGTGAAAAGCAGACAATAATTATTTATCATCATCTCCTTATTCATACTTTACTCAGAAATCGATAGTCTGGTCAGTCAATGTACACATTCTGTTTTTCTTTGTTCTTGTTACTCCCATGCTTTTGTGGGTTTAGAATAACCACTAATTCTTGATGCACCTGTTATGTTTACCTCTTAGCAATCAATCCACAGACAGGTCAGCCAGACTACAGTGCTGCTTGGGCTGAGTACTACAGGCAGATGGGGATGCATCAGCATGCTGCTGCTATCATGCAATCAATGCAACAACATCCACAGTAGTTACTGAATGCATCTGGTGCCTATGGTCCAGGTAAGAACTTAATTTATATGTCGTGGTGGGAGTGTGTGTGTTGATGTGAATTTTGGTGACTACTTGTGTTGAGTGTTGAGATCCAGGGATTTGTCAACATGTGGCAGCATTGAAATAATTTTAATTTGTTGAAACTGTGCTTCGGCTGTGTTTCTTTAAAAATGATTATTTTGCATTTGCAGATCACTAAAATGACTTAACCTTGTTCAAAAATTTTTGTTTCACTGTCTTTTGTGATAATCTTCTGGTCATGTGTAATTAGAATTTATGCTATTATTGTACTAATTATATTTCTGTTGAATGATCTGATATTAACATTTGCTACTGCGATAGTGTTGTTTTGAAAATTTTGCATTTTTGTTTTCTTATTGGGTCATTGCTGTTTTATAACAGAACTAGAATTCTCTTGCACATATTTCAGTGTGCAGTTGGACTTCATTTGGGATGAGCAATTAATAATGTGGTGATATTCTGCATAAAATCTTGTATAAATTTTGGCTATTAATGTGATGGCATATCTCTTTATTGGCCTGTCTGCATATGCATTGCATTTGTTCAGATTTCTTAATTTCTCACAGGAATCATCATGCGGTAACCTTTCTATTCCTTTGTTTTTATCAATGCATAAATTGATTCTTTGTCAGTGCATTTAAGTTTATTGTTGCTTAAAATGGTCTTTAAAATTTGATAACAGAAATAAGCCACTTAAATTTAGCGTGAAGCCAGTTTATTGACATTTCCCAAACTCAAGCGTGTTTGTGTTTGAATGTGTGACTGTGTGTTGTGCAAGAATGCTGTAGCAAGCATTTACTACTCCGGTAAGTACTTTTTTGTTTGTTATCACTTCATATACAATTTTACTTAAATGAACATAAGTTTCTATTGTTGACAGCAGTTCTGCATTAATATCGAATTGTCACAAACCTCTGCTGCGCTGAAAGGTGGTAAAATTTAATTTTGAACTAAAATGTGTAGGTTAATAATTGTACAACAATTACTAGAAGTTGATAAGATATTTGTGTTTTGATATAATGGCAATTGTTGACTTCCATGTAGGAAACCCATGTGACTACTTCAACTGGGATTGATGGTTTGCTTGTGTTTCATAAATATGAATTGTACCTTGGTTTTAATGTAATGAGCTAAACATTACAGGTACAAGAATGCTAAAGTTAAGTGTGTTTTGAGACAACTAGAGCAATTCCACACAAGACCTTCCTTCATCCAAGATGCTTCTGGCCCTCTTCGTGCACCTGTGTTGCATTGCTTGTGTGCTGCTTCAATGCCTTTTGTTTGTTTGTTTGTTGTTTTCACAGGAATTGCATTGTTTGCTGTTGCATTGTTGGTCTGATGGTGAATTTTTGACATGGCCGTGAGCTGTGTCCTCCTGTTTACTAAATCATGGTTTGTACATAAGAACGGAACTGCATCAAGAGCTTTTGCAGCTATGAATAATATTGTTTCTTGTTATTCGGTGTGATTGTTTCACAAATATTAAAATTTGTTGGCATTGATAATACATTCTGATGTCTTCTTTTGGCATAAAATTCTAAATTTGCAGTTAGATGCTTCCATGTTTAGTGACAGGTATGACCACAAGATGGCGGCTGTTGCAGCTTCCACAAGAAAATTGTGATGGATGAGTGTTGGACGAAGTTTGGAGTAGTGGGCCCGTCGTGAGGTTGGTTGACCCAGATACAGTTAATGGACATGATTATTGGCAGCATTTTAAATTAAGCACGTGGTGTGTTGCTGTGCAGATTGTTAGATTAGAATTGGCGGTATATCCATTTTTCAATTTTTTTATCCCAGTGTTTGTGCGTTAAGTATATCTATAAATATATAAAAGGTTGTTTGAAGGAATTTGCTTAGATCGTTTTTCAATTAATTGAGCATTTGATTGTAAGTTAGCAAACTTGCAAATATGGACAGTTGAATATTCGAACAAAATTTCCATTGTAATTATGGTTGTTAAAAAATGTTGAAAAATGTTTCTAGTCTTCTGATTGAGGTAATACTTCCTTCCTAACCAGTGTTTTCAAATGCAGTATTCCTCTGCTGATGTATATCTGCCCACTACAGCCAATCACCGTGGCGGCGATCTTGTCTGAGAGGTGGGGGGACAAAGTCGGCCATGGTCTGGCCGATAACTTTTTTTTAGGAATTCATGATTATTGGCAGCATTTTAAATTAAGCATGTGTGTTGCTGTGTAGATTGTTTGGTCATGTTATGCGATATGATGGGCTAGAAAAGGAAATGATGTTGGCTTGTGGTGAGGGGAAAAAAAGACGGGGTCGACCAAGGAAGAAATGGATGGATGAGATTCACGATGTAACTGGCATGAATCTGGAAAAACTAAGGGACCTGACTTCGAATAGGAAGCAATGGAGAATGTTTATCATGACGATTGCTAGAGCTCCAGGAGTTGACAGCACAAGATGACATGTCCCCAAAGAAATTTTTTTTCCAGCTTTTCAGGAATTAATCCCCACAAAAACCAAAACTTTTAGACTTTTCTACGAATTCATCTCCCAAAAAAGTTGAATGACCTTTCTTTTAGTCATTGACCTTTTTTACGACTTGCTTACCTTTTTCTTTGTTATCACTTCATATACAATTTTACTTAAATGAACATAAGTTTCTATTGTTGACAGCAGTTCTGCATTAATATCGAATTACTTACCACTGTCTTCTCCTAAAAAATTGACTTTTTTTTTACCTCGTCTGGTCAAAAAGGCTGTGAAAACCCTCGCACGGAATTACATTTCTTGCCTTTTTGGGTATTCTTCAAAATTGGGGGGGGGGGCAAATGTATGGCGTGTCCCCCCCCACTCTTAAAGGTGGGGGGACATGTCTCCCCTAGATCGCCGCCCGTGGTTAAGCAGCCACCGCATGCATGGAATCCCAAGACGATGCCTTTTGAAGACCCAATTTGAACTTCTAATAAATGCGGCCGAGTTCGCTAGTGTCTAAAAGAAGACCTAAGGCAGGTGTTCATGAAGTGGACTCTGAACAAACCGATCTACGAAGTATGTAGCCTACCCGTTAAAATAATATTTCCATGTAGGCCTATAATGTGCTTTGTCTATGTATACCTCGTTATAGTATTTGCAGACTCTCGGAAAGAATCAAAGCACGGCAAGCAGACTATTCAGTTAGACTAATAACAATTATTAAGATGCCAAGTATAGGAACTTTTGTTGAAAATGGTAAACTTGACGAGTATATTATACTTTAAGCCATCATGGACTGTGTGAACTCGAGACATTAAACGCTCGTGTAGATCTGTGAAAAATTGAAGTGACCGAGCACTGCAGTGCTGATATTGCACAAGTCTACCAAATAACTGCGATTTAACTTTTCTCAGAAAACTGGAACAAACATTCGGAAACGTAGATGTTTTGATCATGAGAAATTAAATAATTAATGCTGTAATTATACGTACTATATAGTTAAGCTTCATTAAGTTGTTCATACTATAGTCCATGTCACCTCTTGATGTCTTTTAATGCCAACAAAGTTTACAAAACTGTTCTATGAACTTTGCCCAAGTATAATCGACGCCTACAGAGTAGGTAGAAGTCTGGAACCTTGACGGTTAGGAGTATAGGTGTTCGGCCTTGCAGAAATGTCCACTGATGTAGCGGCCCCGCCCAGACCCTCTGGGCTAGCTTAACGGCGCTTCCTTGTTGATAGTTTGAGGAAGAGCGCGCAGCTGACATTTATGAGTATTTTAGGCATTGATTCCTCTGCCATCTCGACTCAGTTTCCGTCTCTTTTTCCTTCTAATCTGGTCTCTCGTCCTCCTTACCTCTCGGCTCATCTCAAAGACAACGAAAGATGCACAATACAGACTACCGATTAAGTATTGGCTTACGGGGTTTTACGCCACGCCAGAGGCCCAGCAGGGAAAAGTATAACAAACTACTGACAAAGTATTGGCTTACGGGGTTTTACGCCACGCCAGAGGCCCTCCTGCCAAACAAAGCGCTTGCGGGGTTTTACGCCACGCCAGAGGCCCAGCAGGGAGAAGTATAACAAACTATACTGACATACAAATATAAGAATGAACGAGCAAACCCCATGAGATTACGGGGCTTAAGGCCGCGCCAGAGGCCCATGGGGCCGCTTACAAACAACTACTAACACACTCACCACCCCGACGACACAGAGCCATAGGCCTAGTGCAACCGTAACTTACATCACTATCAATCCCATTTCGCAAAAGGAGCGAATCATTCGCCGCCTGCCACAGGTACAGTACCTATACCTTTAGAAACACAGTAAAACAAATATATATATACGGTTATTAATACACGTTATGACCATGGGAGGCGATCCCGGGGGGTCGAAGGGGACAAGACCCCCACCTTTAAGAGTGGGGGGGACACGCCATACATCGTACCTCCCAAATTTTGAAGAAAACCAACCTTTTTGAGAGAGTATAATTGCTGTACAAAAAAGTTAAAATCGGACGAAGGACTAAAAAATGGATGAAAAAATCTTGTGTAAATTCTTAGCTCCCCTAGAAACCTTGTTTCCCCTCCCAGAAGAGGGGGACTAGATTAAACACTGCACACCCTCTACCTCAACATTATTTTCACAAAATCAGTTCTGGCCTCCATTGGATCGCGGTAGGGTGACTAGGGTTCCGCGGATTCGCATCTCGCACTATAGCTTCTTCGACATCAGAATGCGTCGGCCTACCTAGATTAAGACACTAAAACTCAAATTTATACATGCCTACTCACAGACTAACCACATAGCTCTCCCCTCCACACACACATACAAACACACCACCACGGTGACCACCACCACCACCACAACAACAACAACAACAACAACACACGCTGTGCCAAATTTGGACAATGCTGGACAAATACAACACTTGGCCAACATTATCCCAGTAAGCTACAGGCTGAGGTGCTGAGCATAACTTATTGGCTGACTATAGCAGCACTGTTGCTAAATCTTTGGTTGGTAGCTTGTCTTAAACTCATATTACGTAGGCTACTTGATTATTCGAGACTAAACTGCATAATTATCAAAACGTTCATGACCCTTGAAAGTAGGCCTAGGTCTGGTTGATCATTTAGTTATTTTATCCATCTGTCTTCAAGAGGAAAAATTCTTACGTCTGGCTTCGACTTTCTAGTGTCTTTCTGATCGATGATTTTTCTGTTCAAGGTGACATTAGCACGAATCAGTCAGTCATTGCTTGTGTTGTGCTTTAACGTAGCACACTTCTCCAATCGACCATCCAATTTCTGGCATTTTTCATCGAATATTTTCTCCGAAACGACATATTACGTCCCATCGCTTCGAAGCCTCCTGTCCAAATGAGAAAATCGACTTGTCTCCATGACTCGGAACAATCGCTTAACGAATCGACGTCATTGCAATCACGATGACGTCATTATAACAAAAGATGACGTCATTGCAACACTCGCAAAACTGACGTACACGTAACTATTAATAGAAATCGTTTTAGTGTCTTAATCCAGGATAGACCGTATTCTTAAAACCGAGACTTAAAATTTAATGAGTAATGTATAATAATGAGTAATGTATAATAATAATAATAATAATAATAATAATAATAATAATAATAATAATAATAATGATAATGATAATGATAATGATAATGATAATGATAATAATAATGATAATAATAATAATAATAATAATAATAATAATAATAATAATAATAATAATAATAATAATAATAATAAATGTCTTTATACATCGCCTTCTCAACGGAGAATGAACCAATCAAGTGGGTGTTCCTGCCTTACCCGGGATTTGCCAGTGCGTTAGGAGCTTGGTATCTGAACTGGGAACAAGGACAAGAAAGAAGAACGAAATGACTTTTGAGGATAGCCGTGAAACAGGCTACATAAACATAATAATAATAATAATAATAATAATAATAATAATAATAATAATAAATAAATAAATAATGATCTCTAAGTCTCTGAGGGAATGAAGTAGGCCCTACCTCAGGGCAAAATTATAATAATAATAATAATAATAATAATAATAATAATAATAATAATAATAATAATAAAGATGGTCACTACAGAGATTAATTTTCACACACTTAGTATCTGACTCCTGAGGGATTATATGTACCTCGGGGAAAAAAAAAAATAATAATAATAATAATAATAATCTTTATTAATTCAAACTAGCAGCACTGTTGCTAAATCTTTGGTTGCTAGCTTGTCTGACAAGTACGCAGCATTAAAGATTACATTGAAACATGACAGTACAATCAAGATTTTAATTAAACACACGTTTTGGCAGCCATGTAATGCGCCCGCTCTAGAGGGGGCCACGGGTATCCAACCGCGATTCAATGCTCTCCTGGCCATGAGTGTTACTATTCATCTATCCCCCTCCCCATTCATATTGCGCACACATTTTTGTCTAATATGGCTGTGGTAATCGGTTTATACTCTGTCCATACGATGATTGTTTTCATAGGCGTAATTTGTGCGAGTACAAGGGGTACCGTACTCCCCACTTTTTGGACTACCCCCACTTTCTAAACAATGTCGATAGATATTTAATTATTGTGCCTTCCCAGAGATCGCAGTCTCTGCCTTGCTTCGTGTATGTAGACAGAGTGAGGAGTAGGCTATACCACAAAAGTACGAAAGTACTTACATACACAGGTAAACCGAGAGTCACAGGCAGTCAGGCAGACAGCATTTCAGCCACACAGGTCATCCGACAAATAAAAAAATCTGCACCAGAGACGAAGATAAAAGCAATAAAACTTTATATATCGAGGGTTTTATTTCGTAACCTGTTTTAGCATTGTAATGAGTGAGTGACAGATGTTATAGGCCTAGTTCTATTCATTCTTATTCTTATCTATGATTGTTACCAATTGCGTTGCCGCCGTTGCGTCAACTGGTTTAATAAATAAACGAATATTTGATTGATTTTGATTGATTTGACAGTCTGACCGCCGTGATCGGTCCGCAGGCGCCACAGATCTAGGCCACGGCTGCACTTTTCTTGGAAAGATCTGACATCACCTTCACTCTCCGCTTATGGTTGTCATCTTAGTCATATAAGGATGTGGAGAAGTAGGTCAAAACACAAGCTTATAGGCCTATATCCTTCATCAGTTACAAATCGGTGTAATTTGATGGACACACACTCGTATTGTCGGCCTTGATATGACTGCTCACCCCTTAGTTCCCTCACAATCTCAGAATCAATAACTGTCCTTGGTTAAATATAACCGAGCCGGGGCTATAGCTGAAGAAAGCTAGCTACCTCCGTTACATAATATAAGCACTTTAAGACTGTTGATTTCGACTTAGGCGTATAGGCCTAGGCCTACACGTCGTGTTCCGATCTTGCTGATAGGGAAAATTACAAAATGGTTAAATCTGTTCTAAAACGAAAACGAGTAGTTGACATTAGGGCCTATAGACGATAAAATTGCCGGTATGGACGTAAGCTTATCAGCGTTTCATTATTTCATAATCAGTTACTGGCACGGTAATATACAGTGGCGGCGATCTTGTTTGACAGGTGGGGGGGGGGACATTCTTGAACTGATCTGGTCAAAAAAGAGTTTTGAACTGATCTGGTCCAAAAAAGGTCAAAAAATTTTTTCGCGCTCACGCGCGAACAGATTTCTACGGAGCCCCTAAAGGGACATGGTAAAAATATATTTTAAGTCGTGCGCACGAGATCCTATCTCGTGCGCACGAGATCCTATCTCGTGCGCACGAGATATTAAGTCGTGGGAACGAGATACTAAGTCGTGCGCACAAGATCATAACTCGTGCGCACGAGATATTAAGTCGTGGGAACGAGATCCTAACTCGTACGCACGAGATATTAAGTCGTGGGAACGAGATCCTATCTCGTGCGCACGAGATATTAAGTCGTGGGAACGAGATACTAACTCGTGCGCACGAGATCCTAACTCGTGCGCACGAGATATTAAGTCGTGGGAACGAGATCCTAACTCGTGCGCACGAGATCCTAACTCGTGGGAACGAGTTACTAAGTCGTGCGCACGAGTTAATATCGTTGTATCGGGTAGACCTATGTGGTGAGTTTATGTTTTGGGATTTGTAGTCTTAGAGGAAGATTATAAGACTGAAATATATCGAGTCCAGTTGTTCAGATTTTTGTTCAGTACAGTTCATATTTGTCCTAGTCTGCAATGAACGAAATATTGATTTTCTGCGTCTTTTCTGGAAGAGCAAAGTTATAGGCGCAGCAGTTTAACCTTGGTGCGGTTATACACATCTTCAACAGTGTCATTATCATGCACAGCACTTTCAGAAGTCACGAATCTGAAAGGTCAACGATTCTGCAGAGCCTTTTCTGGAAGTGCCACTTGGGGAAAAAGTTGGATCCCAATCTCCATGATTTCTGCCATTGTAACTTCTTTAGGTACACTGAGATGTCTTGTACCACCTCATTGCTGTTTTCTGACTTGGTGAAATTTCCATTACAAATAGTCGTAATCCAGCAACCCAAATTCAAATCGTCGTCACCAGAATGCCCCACTTTCTATTGCTCCATCAATCTGTCACGAACTCTTTGCACAACATTTGGCATTGCTTCACATTCTGTGCTCTGACTTGATTGATTTATAGCTCTAGTTCGACTAAAGGCAAAAAGTGCAACACGGTCTCCATATGCAGGAAGATATGCTTTCAGGGCATCATCAGAAATGTTTTTCACAACTTTGCAATCGATCTGTACACTACTACATGTAAGTATTTTTAGAACTTTTACAATTGAGTGTCCTCAATATACACTTTCATTCTCTTATGGTTATTGCTCCACACATATTAAGACTAATTGCCTTTCTGTTCAAAACACGAGAAAGTGTTGGAGGAGAAGAATAATGACTAATAATCTTAACTACTTGAAGAATTTTAGATTAACTAATGCCAATGTATAAAACTGTTTAATGGGCATGTTAATTCTGTGCACATGGCTTACACGAATTTTGTGTGCAATTTGATAATAGGTATGGTTATGCACAGAAATTGATCTGTTATTAAGTGCAACAGGATAAATACCATGGACTGAATGAGTAATGAATTTTTCTTGTAGTTAGCAAACATCAATGCAGAAGTTAAGTTTAAGGACACTGCATGTTTTTAAATTCATACAGATTTTCTGTATAGGTATTGAATTGATTGACATGAACGATAGGAAGGAAAGAAATTTGCCTCAGTTATGGCAATATAAAGGAATGCTTGAATTACTCAAGAAAATTGCAGTCAAGGAAAGCCAGTGACTAGACTTAAGTTTCATAGATAACAGCCAAAGTTTAGAGAATTTTCTGTATAAGTTACATAAATCACTAACTTCAGACACACACTACTGCAGACACACTTTCAGAAATGCTTGCTTACATGCGTATGTGTCAAATTTCTTCACTGTGTCATAAGCATTTTCCAAGCAATACTTGTTTTTGTTGTTGACAGTAATACAAGTGGCAGTTTAGCTTCTGCAAGAGTTCGTTCCTACGATACCTACGTCAATCTACTCTGTTGTGACAGTGACACAGATGATGACAGGTTGCAATCTGCTTTACTGGCCAGCTTTCATCAACAGGAATCTGTTTTGCAAACTAACAAGTCAACCAAGTGAGGTTTAGCTATGATTTCACTTCAAGTCATTGATGCCTTGAGCATTTCTATTGTGGCACAATAGAAGTCACTAGATTAGACATGTTTGAGATTGTAAACATTTGTAATGAACAGCCAAACAATGCCGATTTACGATAGCTGATAAAAATTATTATAAAGCATTCGAAATAATATTGTTGTCATTACTTGAACAGGATCATCAGTGATGCTAGTCCAGTACTTAGAATGTGTTTTATTTGCATGTGAGGTTTATAGGTTCACACTTTGCAACAGACTACAGCAGTTTTTCCATGCAGTATAATGTAATTTCAAATACTATAAATTGTCATAATATTTAATTTCCACTTTTCCTATGCAACAGCTGTGTCAAGCATATGAAGATGTTTGTTTTTTATTTGTTATTTCAGATAACAGGAGCACTGGCATTTCTATGGATCAGGTTCTTTCATTCTGGACTGGAGCAAAGTCTGAAACCCATTAGGCTTTCCAGCACCTTTCGTCTTTATGATCAGAATACTTCTGGCCGTCCACCTACAGTTTCCTTCTTCGAAGATCGGGGACAGCTGCCATTTGCCAGTACATGGAGCCTGAGACTTCGGTTGCCTCTAAATGTGGGCCAAGACCAGCTCAACAATTTATTGAAACATTCACTAAGAGAATGGCTTTGGAAAGTTTAGATTCCTCACTTTCTTAGCTAGCTGCAGCTGCATTGGTACACTGTTTATTACACACACTAGTAGTGTCTTTGAATTCCTTATAGTTGCATTTATGTTTCTTGATAAACTGTGTGAAAGCCTTTCTTACAGTAGTGCATATGCAATCTCATAGATTTTGGTAGAATAAACTTGTCACAGTTGCAGTTAGTGGAGAAACTGAAAGTTATTAACTTGTTACAAGTATTAGTGGTTCGGTTAAAAGCAATAAGTGAAAGTATCTATAATTGTGAGTAAACACTTGAACATCAATATTGGCATCTTCTGGCTTCAGTCATTCTGAAATTATGTCAACACAAGCTACGATAATCAGAGTATCAACTATCTTTACTGCCCTTTCATGAAGAACTGTTCTGAAACAGCACATTTGTTTTAACAGAAAACTTATTTCTTGAAATAGTTTAATGTAAATTTCTTGAAAACTTGGATAGACCTGCATCTATCATTAGCTATTGGAAGAAATATTCAAAGTTGCATAACATTGGCAGAAAACTGCAGACAATCATTTTTCAAAGTAATAGAAATTTGCATATTTCACAAGTGTGAAGTAAAAGCATGGCAGTTATTGCAGTCTTTAGGTGAAATGAACACCAGTCTTGGCATCTGCTGCAGGCTCCAACCAGTCTCGTCTTAAAATGTGGCAACACAAATTAAAAAAGTTTATATCGCATCTTTGCTTCATTACTGCATGTTTCAAGATACTCTCCAACAACAGGATACATGTGATCTGTGTTCCAAAGTGCCAGCACACTATACATAATGATTGGGCGTCCGGTTGGAACATGCCTGTTCCTATTTGGCCGGATTATGTGTCTATTCCACATATTCACGGTTCTAAATGAGAAATTGCAAGAATCATGTAGGTCTTATTGGCTGATAATAACATTGTTTTCATGAACATTACTTGGATTACACGATTTCAAAGGCATCAGAAAGAGCAGCAGTAGCTGGGACATAATTCCAGAGACTTCGACCATTGCAGTGCATACCTCAAATACATTTAATAAGATACATACTTGTGTGTCAATGATTATATATATGTATATATATATATATATATATAAATTATATATAAATTATATCAATCTTTTATTCACCAAATATGGTAGCACAGAAACAAATCACACAGCATTCTCTGGACAGTAGACCTGCCCGTACTATACTAATTAAACATGTTACATAGTCCACGTTCCCTTAATACAAATTATACTTTGTGCATAGGAGATCACACAAAATTTACAACAGTGTGCCCTATAATTGGGCCTCTTCGAAAGTCTTGTTCTTGACATCCAGTAGTCCTTAATGCTAGGTTCCTGTGTAAAGTGCAGTGTATCCTCGACACTGCAGTGACTGACCTTGAGGTTACTGAGGTTCACAGCTTCCATTCCGTAGAGAAAGATTGGCTTGCAATAAGCACTAACAAGATGCAGTAATAGTGGCTCAGTGAATTTGCAACATTTACTATACAAAGAGTTGAAAGATTTGTAGAACTTGACTCTCATTTCATGCAAACTAACTTTAAATGACTTGGCAGAAACCAGAGAACAACCCAACAAGTATTTAAGTTTTTAGACATAGTTAATTTGAACACTATTTAGACTAATTGTTTTACATACAGGACGAAAAGCTGGGCCACTACTCATCACCTGAGATTTTTTACTTTTAATAATGATTACTGATGAATGATTACATTACATCCATTTAAAGCCTACAATTATTCAACATATTTACATGAAGCAAAGCAGATAAAAACTGCAGTGATGTCAATTTCTTCTAACATATCATTAACAACACGGTTTCAATTGAAGTGTTGCATCTTCATTCTTTAACAATCCATAAGAAAGAGAACAATGTCCTTGCTTGTAAAGGACTTTCAAAACAGAACTGCATTATACTTTTGTCCAATGAACTGCCCTGGAAATCACCAGAATCAACTAGAGGCTGGAGGAAATCTATCCACAACTGTGAGCACTCTTTTCAAAGGAAAGCCCACCAGCTTTCTATCATTTGAAGGCAAGTGCTGGCCTCATCCAGGTAGCATCTTCCTGCAGCACTGTTCGTGCAGTTACGTCTTAGAAACATCTGGAAGTCGCACACAAGCCTATCTATTCCATAGTGTCACTGTCCTCTAAGAAGCTTGCGACATCCTTCTAAAAGTCGAACCGCCTCTAAAAAATAACCTCCGATGATTTTAGGGTTCTTATTTGTCCGATAAACAATCATCCAAATTATCTTTCTTGCCAATTCATGCACAAAAGCCATTATATCACGAAACAGCGCGTTTGTTTACACCTCAGAAAAGTCGATCGATCATTGGTTAAAGTAACTCGTTCGCACGAGATATTAAATCGTGCGCACGAGATATTAAACTCGTTCGCACGACTTAATATCTCGTGCGCACGAGTTAGGATCTCGTGCGCACGAGTTAGTATCTCGTTCGCACGACTTAATATCTCGTGCGCACGAGTTAGGATCTCGTTCCCACGACTTAATATCTCGTGCGCACGAGTTAGGATCTCGTGCGCACGAGTTAGTATCTCGTTCCCACGACTTAATATCTCGTGCGCACGAGATAGGATCTCGTGCGCACGACTTAAAATATATTTTCACCATGTCCCTTTAGGGGCTCCGTAGATTTCACAACTCTACCACGAAAAAATTTGATGATCTTTTTGTGGTAGACTTCAAAATTTTCGGGGGGGGGGGCCGATGAATGGCGTGTCCCCCCACTCTTAAAGCCCAGCCAGCATGCCCAAGTCCGCCCCATGTGGGCCCCATATGGGCTACTTAGTGGGGCCCATATAGGCGGCCCAGATGGGCTCGGTGTCCATTTGGCCGCGGGCTCCATATCCGGCCCAAGTGGGCAGCCCAGGAATTAGCCTACATGGGCTAAAGGTGGGCCCCATCTGGGCAGCCTATATGGGTTGCCAATATGGGCCCCACATGGGCAGCCCAGATGGGCTCGATGTCAATTTGGCCGCGGGCTCCATGTCCGGCCCAAGTGGGCAGCCCAGGAATTAGCCTACGTGGGCTAAAGGTGGGCCCCATCTGGGCAGCCTATATGGGTTGCCAATATGGGCCCCACATGGGCAGCCCAGATGGGCTCGATGTCAATTTGGCCGCGGGCTCCATGTCCGGCCCAAGTGGGCAGCCCAGGAATTAGCCTACATGGGCTAAAGGTGGGCCCCATCTGGGCAGCCTATATGGGTTGCCAATATGGGCCCCACATGGGCAGCCCAGATGGGCTCGACGTCAATTTGGCCGCGGGCTCCATGTCCGGCCCAAGTGGGCAGCCCAGGAATTAGCCTACGTGGGTTAAAGGTGGGCCCCATCTGAGCAGCCTATATGGGTTGCCAATATGGACCCCACATAGGCAGCCCAGATGGGCTCAATGTCGATTTGGCCATGGGCTCCATGTCAGGCCCAAGCTCATATGGGCCCCATGTGGGCAATCCACGTGGGCTCAATGTCAATTTAGGTATGGGCTCCATGTTAGTCCCAAGTGGGTAAACCTGGGTTGTCCATTTCACCCACTGGGCAGCCTCTGGAATGCCAATATGGGTTAAATAGGAATCCCAATGGCCTGCCCTTGGTCCCATATTCAGCCCACATGGCCAGAGCAAAAGGGTTGTCCCTGTGATCACATTTAATCCCAATATGGCTCTATAGCACAAATAAAAGTATGCATCATTATACTAAAATGTAAATGCTACTGATAAAATCATTCAAGCAAGACATCAGGAAACACTCAGTTCTTGGTACATGACTAAAAGCATGGCTTAATAAAGTTCTTATGTTAAGCAGTCAATAAGGAAGTTATATTTTAAATCACAAATATTAGAAATCCATGGTAAGTTCCAAGATCATGTTTAAATTCAGATTACGGAAGCATGGAATTTAAATAACTCTTAGATGAAATCGGAAATCAATCATTTAAAAACTAGAGTGAAAAGTTTGGCGTATGATAAAATTAGCATTCATCACTATCAATGTCAACTGCAGCAGAAACACGTTGCTTTTCTTCTCAGCTTTGCTGCATTGCTCCTGCCATGAATTTGTGCACAGTCAAGCACCTGCTAACTCCCATCCGACTATACTATGACGGTGGATTTCACGTTTCTTTTGACTGCACCTTGGACAGAGAAATATTATCATCATTACAGACAATTACCAAAAATCTATCACATTCCAAAAATACAGCTAATCAGTAAAATAATTACATTTACTAGTAACTTAGACTGAGCATATTTGCAGTAGCTTTATGATACAAAGAAAAACTGCCCAGAGTCATCCATAAAGGTCACCAGCAAAGGGTTCGAGGGATGGTTTACGTAACAGCAGAGAAATTCAAAAAAGGGTGTGTGCCCGATGTGGACAACACCTGCATCTAAATCTAGTGTATGCGGTTATTTGCATAGCCTGCTCCCTAAAATTCAGCATCGAGTTTACACACTACATTGGATCTAATTAGATTTTTTGCTGTATGCAACAGTATCGAGAACCCCACCATGTATTAGAGTTAGCCCTGTTTCTGTTGTTTCTGTTGTTTTTGGACGTACCCGCTCTCCTTGGACCCACATCCCGTATGGACTACATCAGGGCTCTGTCCTCGCTCCCCTTCTGTTCATTCTGTATACCTCGGATCTAGCTGGGGTTCTTGGTCCAATGGGTGTTTCGTCTCACCAATACGCTGACGACACACAGGCTTACCTCCATGGTCCAGCCAACTCAGCTGCTCTTATGGTTGAACGCATCTTGGAGGCTTCCTCTGCTCTTGATCTCTGGTTGTCCGTCTTCACTATGATAAGACCAAGTACATTTGGCTCGGTAATCGTGTCCAGCTTGCCAGGATTGATGCTGACTCTCTGCGCTTCAGGTTTCCCAATGTGTACTTCTCCTCTGTCCGTGATCTTGGATTTGTCCTAGATCCTACTCTTTCTCTATCTGATCATGTCAATAGTGTCTCTCGCTTGTGCTTTTACTATTTACGCCAACTTCGTGCCATTCGCCAGTCTCTTCCCCTGCATGCGATTGTGACCTTGGTTCATGCTCTGATCTGCACTAGGATTGACTATGGAAACGCTGTCTATATTGGCCTGTCCTCTACTAATACATCTAAACTTCAGTCCATCCTTAATGCTGCTGCTCGCCTCATAGGGGGCATCATGAAGTTTGCCCATATCTCTTCATACATCCGGGACTCCCTTCACTGGCTTCCCATTCACCAACGCATCCAATTTAAGGTCCTTTCCCTCATGCGTAACTAACTATCTTGTTGGCTCAGCTCCGCTGTATTTCAGGACTTACTGCACCCCAGTTTCCAGTTTGCCTGGTCGGGCCTCTCTCCGGTCATCTGCCCGTGGCCACTTGCTAGTTCCTTGGATGCGCACTGCTACTGCCCAGTCCCGTAGTTTTGCGGTTGTGGGCCCTTCCAGCTGGAACAGCCTCCCTCAAGGCTTTAGGCTTGTCCTCCTCTCTCTCTCCTGCCCAGTTTCGCAAGCGTCTGAAAACATTTCTCTTTGTCAGTGAAGACACTGACCCGGGTCGGGAGCGCCTCTGATTATGAGTGGCGCTATATAAATTCTCGATTACAATTACAATCAACAGGAAAGGGTGGAAAGTAGGTCGTTTGACTAATTTCTATTGTCATCTATAGATGACCTCAAACTAAAGAAAATCTAGTCAAAAGTTGCTTTAAAAGCGCATCTGAAGCTAGCATGTAGTACCAAAGCGCCTCTGATTAGGTTGTACTAGCACCTCTGATTAGGTTGTACTGCGAGAGGCGCTTTATAAATGCATAAATACAATACAATACTGTAAATAAACCTGAAACCAATTGCTGAACTGCATTAAATTTATTTAGTACATTTTTAATAGCTCACACAATTAAATGAACTATTTCAAACATACAAGAACTTTACAATCTGAAATTGTTATGTTAAGGTATGCACCAGCAACTGTTCAGCTATATTTAAATGACATAGAAATGTTTATAGGCACCTTGCAAAACAGTAGCTATAATCATTGTTATAATGATTTAAATACTTATATAAATTTGTCATCTAAACTGCCACTTATTCTAAAAGGAGTTTCAAACATAAAACATAATATCCATACAACTGATCGTGTAATTTGTAGAAACTGCAGGGAAAGTTGCAAACAACCTTCTCAATGTTTCCATCACTGTGTAACCCTCAATAATGTCAAATCAGTCAAATCACATCCTAACAAGCAGTGTTATTTCAGTTCCAAAGAATAGAATAGGAATAATAATTATTTTAAATTAGTTCCACGGAACGAAACTGGAACGAAAAATAAATGTGGAACGAGAATAGAATAGGAATAAAAATATGAGAAATCAAGACTCACTAAATATTGTGGTTGGCCAGTATTTAAAGTTTGGTAAACTATGAGTCCCAACTTAAAACAAATCCTTTGCTAAACATGGAAGTCAATGCGAAGATTTAAGCACAGAGGTTATATGGTTATATATAGACATATCACTTATAGCCATAGCCACAGTTCTGAACTGTAGCGTTTCATCATGTTTGACTATCTAATAACAACAAGTGAGTTACAGAAAATCAGGCAACTTAAAACCAATGCATTTACCAAAGGTGGCCTTCAACAAATGGGAACGTTAAGCCTAATTCTGTTTATGAGACGAATGTTCATGACTTACATAAATGGTAAGAGACATAGAATAAAAAACACCCAAGTTATGACCAGTCAAACCAACAAGAGAGTCACTTATTTACATTCATTTAAATTTCTAATGCAACTTATGTTGCTGTTGAGTGCCCAATAATAGGAATTACGTTTTCAATAGATTAAGGAGTTTATCGGCCTCTATCCAAGACTGCACCCTCTCAATGGTAGTGGACAACAGCTGCACAGACAAGTGACAACTCAAACAGTCAAATGAAATGTAGATTTCAGTATCATCAGCTCAGAGAAATGATATTGGGTCATTCCGTCTCAGATCAACAATTTTTTTTGAAGTTTCCCGCTCGACCATCTCAGATTTTGATGAAATTTGCACAGAATGTGTATTAATGTACTAGAATATGATGTGCAAAAGTTTACCTCAATATTCTTAGTATTTTATTTTTGTATTGTATTGTATCTAAACATTTATAAAGCCTTTCACAGTATTCGCTAATCACTGACACTCCCAGGGCGAAAGACCCAGTGAATAGAAAGTGGCTTTAAGACAGCGGAACGAGGCACTTGGGCCACCAGCAAGTAAAGAAGCACGTGTCAATGGAGAGAGTTGATTTCATAGAGCAGGATCAGTGCAAGAAAAGGCTCGAGTTTTGGCCATAGTGATCCTGGCTCGTGGCACAAGATCATGGCAATTAAGCGATCGCAATGGACGGAGGGAAGTTAGTTAGTACCAATGACACTAATAAGGTTAGTTTCTAGAACAATGGTTCCGACTATTTAAACAACTGTATAGACTCTAAACATGCATGAAACGCTAATCATCATTGACATGAAGGCGTCATAAAAGAAACGGCATAACTATAGCACCGGGGACTGATTTTTACGCATGGTCGGAATGGCACAATGTGATTGGCTGATTTGAAGTATACTTGGAGTATTCATTTACACATGGAGCATACTCATTAGTATCCGTCATTTACAGTCATTGTCATAAAAATGTTCGAAGTCTGAAGCGAAAATGGATATTTTCCAGATCAACACTTTTTGTAGACAATTTAAGCACACTGGAGTATCTCTACAAGAGAAAAATATTTGGCGAACGTGTAGAATCGGGGTGCGGCGGGTGCCTATGTACTCTGGGTGGGTGTCTGCGTCGTGAGGGTCGGTTAGGGTCAGGGCAAGCGTCGTGAGGGCTGGTTAGGGCTTAGGGTAAGTGTAGCCTATAGATGTATTTGTGTGACTAAAAAAGCTAGACCAGCGAGTGGAAGCTGGATTGTAAAATTCAGGGCTAGGGTAGAGGCCATCCACATATTACGTACGCACTTAGGGGGGCTAGGGGGTCGGAAATTCTCGATTTTGCGTACGCGTGCGAACGGGGGGGGGGACAAAATGTGTACGGACGCAAAATAAACTTCTAATTATGACGTCCACATTAGCCTATTTATAACTCTGTATTGTCCTATAGTCGTCCGATGGCATTTTATTACATTATATAAAAGCCATGTCCAGTTATTCTGTGCTGTGCTATATATATTCTGTGCTGTAATTTGTCTATATTGGCCCTCACACATCCTTCAATCTGGCATAAAGTGCAGACAGTCCGCTGCCGAGACACTTTCTGCAGCGGGTCTTCGGGGGGGGTGTGTGCGTCAAGAGTACGTACCCGGGGGGGGGGGGGTTGGAAGAAGAAAGTACGCTTGCGAACAGGGGGGAGGGGTCAATTTTCCCGGATTTTTGCGTACGTTCCAACTGGAAGGGCCCACAACCGCAAAACTACGGGACTGGGCAGTAGCAGTGCGCATCCAAGGGACTAACAAGTGGCCACGGGCAGATGACCGGAGAGAGGCCCGACCAGGCAAACTGGAAACTGGGGTGCAGTAAGCCCTGAGATACAGCGGAGCTGAGCCAACAAGACAGTTACGCATGAGGGAAAGGACCTTAAATTGAATGCGTTGGTGAATGGGAAGCCAGTGAAGGGAGTCCCGGATGTAGGAAGAGATATGGGCAAACTTCATGATGCCCCCTATAAGGCGAGCAGCAGCATTAAGGATGGACTGAAGTTTAGATGTGTTAGTAGAGGACAGGCCAATATAGACAGCATTTCCGTAGTCAATCCTAGTACAGATCAGAGCATGAACCAAGGTCACAATCGCATGCAGCGGAAGAGACTGGCGAATGGCACGAAGTTGGCGTAAATAGTAAAAACACGAGCGAGATACACTATTGACATGATCAGATAGAGAAAGAGTAGGATCTAGGACAAATCCAAGATCACGGACAGAGGAGGAGAAGTACACATTGGGAAACCTGAGGCGCAGAGAGTCAGCATCAATCCTGTCAAGCTGGACACGATTGCCAAGCCAAATGTACTTGGTTTTATCATAGTTAAGACGAAGGCGATTTGAGGACAACCAGAGATCAAGAGCAGAGGAAGCCTCCAGGATGCGTTCAACCATAAGAGCAGCTGAGTTGGCTGGACCATGGAGGTATGCCTGTGTGTCATCAGCGTAATATATGGATGGCTCTTAGGCACCCGATTGTACATGATCGCCGAAAACATTTCATACTAAAACTCAAACTAGAATCTGGAAGACTGATGAAAATATAGCTTATAGGTAATTGCGAAGACTGAGTGCCTCCCTATGTAAACAACACAAAATATTTCTACTCGCCTCTAATTTGTTTGGGAAAGCTAACCGTTAGCGTATACTCACCTTTAATTTGTTTCGGAAAATTAACCGGTAGCGTGTACTCACCTCTAATTTTACCACTACAGCCCTGAATATAAGTGTTTGTTTTACTTACTTACTTACTTACTTAGCACATTGCATTGTGGGATGCTCCTGGTAGGTAGCATTTTATATATATATATAATATAACGGATTAAACCATTTCTTAAGATATATATTTTAATCTTCAATCTAATTGAAGTTAATTTTCGTTTGACTTCAAGTGTTTGACTTACTTACTTAGCGCATTGCATTGTGGGATGTGGCTGGTAGGCAGCGGCGCTCTATTTCAGCGAAGTCGGTGGCAACCATATTGTTTATATAGGGAGTCACTCAGTCTTCGCAATTACCAGCTTATACTAGAAGGTGGATGATCGATGAAATTATAAATCAAACTAGAAGTTGGATGAACGATGATTATTTATTGTATTATTACTTATTGTATCATAATGTTTCAAGGAATCAATGACGTCATATCAAAGTTATCTCTTTAATATATAGTCCGTGTGTATTTCACGCTAACCAATCGCAGCGCACCAGCATTCTTAAACCAGTGGCGAAATTTAGGCACCCCGATACTGCAATTACGCCAATAACTTATCTTGCCCACGTATCTAATACACAAGGCATCAACCGATAACACACCAAAACCAAGCCGTAATCTGTACCTCCGTCAAGTTGGTTTAAAATCAGTTTGAAATTATTTTCTGGTTCCCTAGGTGGATAACTCATGATAGGAAGAGAAAACTCTTAGGTTGAACATGCAATGAGACACTTATAGTGAGAAAATATGTGAAATTGGCTTTTCCCGTGTTTAGGCCTAAATCACCTACCCACATAATGAAATCAGTTTGAGATTATTTTCTGGTTCCCTAGGTGGATAACTCATGATAGGAAGAGTGAAAGTCATAGAAGCACATGTTATGAGACACTTACAGTGAGAAAATGTGAAAATGGCTTTTCCCCGTGTTTAGGCCTAAATTTGACCCACTTTCCCACATGCAGTAATCAGTTTGCGATTATTTCTGATTGCCTAAAGTGGATCTAACTGTTGATTGGTGGTGGGTTTGATTTAACATTTTATGTAGAAATGCGAATTTTTTGAAGATGTTTAAGCTTGTATTTGACCTGCGGCTTTCCATACCGAATATCCAATATCTGAATGTGAATATCAAACCAACTTGACGGAGGTGTAATCTGTCAACATCCAGAAGATCTGTCCGTAAGACAGAGGCAGCCTGTTACATTCTGTTGTTACAATCAGCAATTTTGAACATTTTTCCCACCAAACAGCACCACCAATCAGCATTTTTGCAATCAGCATTTTACCCGTCGCCAATCAGCAAATCATTAATCAGCAAATCAACATTTTAACCATGCCCGCAAAAACACATTAAAATTTGTGATTCTAGACACAAATTATAATTATAACGCTTAAGGAAATGGAAGTCAAATGAGCCAGATAATTTTAAGAGAAGTCATAATAATAATGTATTTTTATTCTTGTTTCATTTTTGTTTTGGTTGTTGGTTCTGCCTAGTTGGCGTAATAAAAGTGTTCATAATAAGTTTCGAAGATATCACCATATAACTCAGAGTTTTTCAAACTGTCGTCCGTGGACCAAGATGCGTCCGCGAAGGATATGGTGAGGGTCCTCGAGAGCGTTTTGAAAATATTCATTAATGATTAACACGGCATGGTTTCAGCCTTAACAGCTTGTGTTTTCAATTTCATGCACCACCTCTAGTACGCCTGTATTTGTATGACCCATACGCGTCGGTTTGGGTATTGGATCACACCGTTTCTGTGAGGTTATTTTAAGTGATAAATTTTACTTTTTAAATATTTGGGTCCGCGAGCTATGCCTAGAAAAATAAGGGTCCCTGGTCCAAAAAGTTTGAAACAACTAATTTGCCTGATGATACTTACATGTAGATGAGCATCCTTGAGAAACATATTTCTGAAAATGTTACGTAAAATAGCTGGGCCGTACAAAGACAGATTGACAGATAGCTAGACTATCATAGACAGACAAACAGACAGACTATCACAGACAGACAGACATACTATGGGGGGCCCGATAGCGCAGTGGATAACATCTGGCGTAGAGTGCGAGAGGTACAGAGATCGAGTCCCATAGGCGGACATGCTTTGTAGGCTGCAATTTGCGCCGTGTATTGCAGGCTGTCTGTTCTGTTAGTAGTTAAGATTTATCGCATAACATGTACATGTACAGCGCAGTGCGTTTGCAGGCGCTTAATTAAAGAATAAATATTATTATTATTATTATTATTATTATTATTATTATTATTATTATTATTATTATTATTATTATTATTATTATTATTATCGCAGACAGAGACAGACTATCACAGACAGACAGATTATCACAGACAGACAGACAGACTCTCACAGACAGACAGACTCTCACAGACAGACAGACTCTCACAGACAGACAGACAGACAGACAGACAGACAGACAGACAGACTATCACAGACAGACATTCACAGACAGACTATTATAGACTATCACAGACAGACAGACAGACAGACAGACAGACAGACAGACAGACAGACAGACAGACAGACAGATAGATAGATAGATAGATAGATAGACAGACAGACAGGCAGGCAGACAGGCAGGCAGGCAGACAGACAGACAGACAGATAGACAGGCAGACAGACAGACAGGCAGACAGATAGGTAGACAGGCAGACAGAAAGATGGACAGACAGACGGACAGACGGATGGACGGATCTCTTGATTTATGCGTTCATCTCATCTCTTCGTCCGTCGCCTCTACAGCCTTCTGACGTGCATTCCATACGTCTGAACTTTGGACAGCGAAAGATTTTGGCAGCGCTGCGGTCAGAGGTCACTATGTACAGATCGTGAACCCTGAGTCATATCAGTTTTCATCCGAATTGGAACTGGGTTATGCGTGTAAGTAAGTAAGTATGTATGCATGTATGAACGTATGTATATAAACTATGTATGTGTGTATGAATGTATGTATGTATTTGTGTATGCGCACGTATGTATGTATGTATGCGTGTATGTACGTGTGCATGAATGTATGTATGTATGTATCTATGTATATATGAATGTGTGTATGTCTATCTATCTCAATATATTTCTGCTAATGTATGCCTATCTGTCTATTTGTCCATCCCTCCCTATCTGTCACTCTATCGCTGTCTGTCTGTATCCCTATCGCTCTGTCTGTCTGTCTGTCTGTCTGTCTGTCTGTCTCCCAATCGCTCTGTCTGTCTGTCTGTCTGTCGCTCTGTCTGTCTGTCTGTCGCTCTGTCTGTCGATCTGTTTGTCTGTTTGTCGCTCTGTCTGTCGCTCTGTCTGCCTGTCTGTCTCCCTATCGCTCTGTATGTCTGTCGCTCTGTTTCTCTGTCTGTCGCTCTGTCTGTCGCTCTGTCTGTCGCTCTGTCTGTCGCTCTGTCTGTCGCTCTGTCTGTCTGTCGCTCTGTCTGCCTGCCTGTCGCTCTGTCTGTCTGTCTGTTTGTCGCTCTGTCTGTCGCTCTGTTTCTCTGTCTGTCGCTCTGTCTGCCTGTCTGTCTCCCTATCGCTCTGTATGTCTGTCGCTCTGTTTCTCTGTCTGTCGCTCTGTCTGTCGCTCTGTCTGTCGCTCTGTCTGTCTGTCGCTCTGTCTGCCTGCCTGTCGCTCTGTCTGTCTGTCTGTTTGTCGCTCTGTCTGTCTGTCTGTTTGTCGCTCTGTCTGTCTGTCTGTTTGTCGCTCTGTCTGTCTGTCTGTCTGTCGCTCTGTCTGTTTGTCTATTTGTCGCTCTGTCTGTCGCTCTGTCTGTCTGTCTGTTTGCAATGTCTGCCTGCCTGTCGCTCTGTTTGTCTGTTTGTCGCTCTGTCTGTCTGTCCGTTTGTCGCTCTGTCTGTCTGTATGGATGGATGGATGGACGGATGGATGGATGGATGAATGCTGGCATGCCCATATCAAGCCAATAAATAAAATAATGTGGGCTTGTGGGCTTGGGCTAGCCTATGTCAAGCCCATCCGGGAGCGACATGAGGAGCCCTTTATCCGACGAAAATTTTACATGGGTGACAGATGGGCTTTGGCCGCCCACGTCGAACCCATCAGGGCTTGAGGTCAGAAGCCCATTTACCGACATTTGCAACGTCCGACTTTTTGGTGGGCGAGAAGTGGGCTCATGGGCAGTCCATCCATCAATCCATCCATCCATCCATCCATCCATCCATCCATCCATCCATCCATCCATCCATCCACCCATCCACCCATCCATCCATCCATCCATCTATCTATCCATCCATCCATCCATCCATCCATCCATCCATCCATCCATCCACTCATCCATCTATCCGTCTGTCCGGCCATGCATCCATACATCCATACATCCATGCATCCATCTATCCATCCATTCGTCTGTCTGTCTGTCTGTCTGTCTGTATGTCTGTCTGTCTGTCTGTCTGTCTGTCTATCTATCTATCTATCTATCATTCAGTCTATCCATAGATCCAACCCAAGTAAGCTCGATATGGACAACCCAAACTCTAAAGCCCACTTATCGCCCATCTTTAAGTTGGATATCACAAAAATATCGGTTAATGGGCGTCTGATATCAAACCCAAATGGGTTCGACGTAGGCAGCCCAAGCCTACGAGCTCACTGATAGACCATCCCAAAATCGGATGTCGCTAAATTCGGTTAATGGGCGTCTAACATCAGGCCCAAATGGGTTCGACGTTGGCAGCCCAAACCCACGAACACATTTAACGCCCATCAAATAATCGAATTATATAAATGTCGATTAATAGGCGTACGACATCATAGCTAAAAGGGTTCGACATTGGCAGCCTAAGCTAACGAGCCCTGTTCTCGCCCACCAAAAAGTCGGACATTGCAAATGTCGGTAAATGGGCTTCTGACCTCAAGCCCTGGTGGGTTCGATGTGGGCTGCCCAAGCCCACGAACCCACCTCTCGCCCACCAAAAAGTCGGACATTGCAAATGTCGGTAAATGGGCTTCTGGCCTCAAGCCTAGATGGGTTCGACGTGGGCTGCCCAAGCCCACGAGCCCACCTCTCGCCCACCAAAAAGTCGGACATTGCAAATGTCGGTAAATGGGCTTCTGACCTCAAGCCCTGATGGGTTCGACGTGGGCTGCCCAAGCCCACGAACCCACCTCTCGCCCACCAAAAAGTCGGACATTGCAAATGTCGGTAAATGGGCTTCTGACCTCAAGCCCTGATGGGTTCGACGTGGGCTGCCCAAGCCCACCAGCCCACCTCTCGCCCACCAAAAAGTCGGACATTGCAAATGTCGGTAAATGGGTTTCTGACCTCAAGCCCTGATGAGTTCGACGTGGGCAGCCCAAGCCCACGAACCCACCTCTCGCCCACCAAAAAGTCGGACATTGCAAACGTCGGTAAATGGGCTTCTGACCTCAAGCCTAGATGGGTTCGATGTGGGCTGCCCAAGCCCACGAGCCCACCTCTCGCCCACCAAAAAGTTGGACATTGCAAATGTCGGTAAATGGGCTTCTGACCTCAAGCCCTGATGGGTTCGACGTGGGCTGCCCAAGCCCACCTCTCGCCCTCCAAAAAGTCGGACATTGCAAATGTCGGTAAATGGGCTTCTGACCTCAAGCCCCGATGAGTTCGACGTGGGCTGCCCAAGCCCACGAGCCCACCTCTCGCCCACTAAAAAGTTGGACATTGCAAATGTCGGTAAATGGGCTTCTGACCTCAAGCCCTGATGGGTTCGACGTGGGCTGCCCAAGCCCACGAGCCCACCTCTCGCCCACCAAAAAGGCGGATATTGCAAATGTCGGTAAATGGGCTTCTGACCTCAAGCCCTGATGGGTTCGACGTGGGCTGCCCAAGCCCACGAACCCACCTCTCGCCCACCAAAAAGTCGGACATTGCAAATGTCGGTAAATGGGCTTCTGACCTCAAGCCCTGATGGGTTCGACGTGGGCTGCCCAAGCCCACCAGCCCACCTCTCGCCTACCTAAAAGTCGGACATTGCAAATGTCGGTAAATGGGCTTCTGACCTCAAGCCCTGATGGGTTCGACGTGGGCTGCCCAAGCCCACCAGCCCACCTCTCGCCCACCAAAAAGTCGGACATTGCAAATGTCGGTAAATGGGCTTCTGACCTCAAGCCCTGATGGGTTCGACGTGGGCTGCCCAAGCCCACCAGCCCACCTCTCGCCCACCAAAAAGTCGGACATTGCAAATGTCGGTAAATGGGCTTCTGACCTCAAGCCCTGATGGGTTCGACGCGGGCAGCCCACGCCCATGAGCCCACTTGTCACCCATGTAAAATTTTCGTCGGATAAAGGGCTCCTCATGTCGCTCCCAGATGGGCTTGACATGGGCCAGCCCAAGCCCACAAGCCCACATAATTTTTACCTGGGCTTGATGTGGGCATGCTGGCAGGGAGGTGGGGGGTCTTGTCCCCCTCGACCCCCCCCGGGATCGCCGCCCATGGTAATATAGGCTATGTCCAAAATGGTTTCCATGAGAAAAGCGAAAGTGAAAAGAAATTGGTACCCCTACTTTTTAGACCAAAGTACGCCTCTGAGCGTTGAAATCTGCTGCTTTCAAATTTCGCTAACATCAGTTTGCAAAATACGAATAAAAATTCAACTCACATGGATCAAAGTCTAACCCCCAGTCTCTTTTCTACAATTCTCACACGGAATAAGCGTCGGAGTTCATCATTCTTGTTTTATAATAGGCTATGGGCCTACTGCCTGAAAGAGGCACGCATCAGTAATTTCGGCCAACTGGTTGGCAGTAGGATCGGGTAGGCTACTGCCTAAGTCTGCCTTAAATCCTCCTCGCTTCATTCTATTTATCAAGCGCTCACGTTTCCGAATTCACATTAACATTACTCACAGTATTGGTCCGTCCCATGTCAGCATGCCCACATGGAACGGAGCCCATATTCCCATACTGGACCCGTATAGAGCGGCTTAGAGCCCACGTTCCGTCTAATGCCCACGGAAATGATGGCACCGTCATTACGTACAGCATGCGGTAAAGTAGGCCTATGTTATATTTTCAGGCAGGGGCGTCTACACCATAGAAACCTTGGAGAAAATGCTCCATCCAAGAAATAGGGGGGAAGATCTGTCAGTGTGTGTGCCACCTTTTTTGGGAGGGGGGGGGGTAAGAGGAGGGGGAAGAAATTAGAATAGGGGAAAAAGACGTTGCTCCAATGACTTAGGGGGGATAGACGCCCCTGTTGTTAGGTATGTCCAACAGACATATATATCCTACCTGATAACTTGAGAAGTCGATAGCAAGTCGCTAAGTCAATCGATAAGACTAGTCTAAGCGACTTAGTCAGTCGATAAGCATGCGACTTAGCCGACTGAGTCGATAAGTCAGTCGCTAACCTATCAAGTCAGTTGGTAACTCCTTATCGGCTGACTCCGGGTACTATCTCGAATGCCTTGTCAAAAACTAGTTGTGCGAATTCCTCGGGTCCAGTAGGCCTAATCACCAGTGATGGGAGAGGGGGTGGGGACAGAGTTATTTGCTCTCATGATTTTTGCACTGCAGGGACTAATCAGTTCAAAAGTGTCCCGTGTCCCCCACCTGTCAAAGAAGATCGCCGCCAGTGCTCCGGAAAAATACTCAAATGACGTCCCTTGCCCCCTCCCCCCCGGAAAAACTGATATAATGTCCTTGCTAATCACAACTGTGCCATGCTTCTAAGAACAATAGGGCCTACATTAGGAGAAACAGTTGGTCCAATATGCAATGTCAACTGTGACGAACGAGCAGGGCCGCCGAGATCGAGGGGAGGGCCCGGAGGGGGCAAATGCCCAGGGGCCCGGCCCGCAATCAACTTATGAAAACTAGCATAATCAGTTAGGCCCTATAGGCCTACAAAGTTTATGATTTATGCCTGTTTAAATATAATATTACTGAATAAAAATTATAGTTGTATATATAAACATAATATATCGTACTTATAACCATGCACACTTTTTTGTTTCGTTTTTTTAAATTTTCTCATAAAGATAGTTTAGGGGCCCGGAATTTCTGTCGTCACCCCTGCGTACAAGTTGTGCCTCTATTAATATGTCGTCAGCAGAATCTATTGACAACCCAGCGCTTATGGTGCCTGAGCTTAGAAATATCGAGGTTTATAAATAGGGCCTGTACGATTTACGACTCAGTTCGTGCAGTAGGCCTATTATATTTTTTTCGAATAAATGAACTGAACTGAAAGTCAATCAATCAATCAATATTCGTTTATTCGGAGATTATAAGCTGACAAGAACGCAAAACTTATATTACAGTAATTAATCTATCAATCATTCAATTTGCAGTTATAATATAGATCAATACACAGGCTATCCTATGCCATTATCACCAATGGGATAATATAATGTATACAATGTTGTTCGAATTGAAACGCTATAGAAATCTATTTCGTACATGTCCCTATCGGCAGTATAAGAGATTCAGAGGTCAATGTCGTTCAATCATCAATGTTCCTGGATGGCAATTTCGGCACGCAGGTCTGCAGCGCACAGATTTTAATATAAGAAAAGTTTTTCGTAAAAGCTGTAGTCACAGTCTGGCGAGATTCCGCGAGATCTAAATATGCGCATGCGCTGTCGGTGAAAAATGTCGCCATTTTAAAATGGAGAGAAAAGATCGTAGCAAAGAGAAGGATCCTCTTGCTAAAATTCCGTTTAAAGTTTTCGTAATAAGGGTTGATTAGGATGTCATTCTAGCTTAACAGCCTGAGCCTAACAGAGGCATTTATAAAACCTGCCTGAAAAGTGCTTAAGACCCTTTCATAATATACTTTGTTTATTTTGAGCTTTTGTGTTTTCAACGGAAATCGCTCAACGCACAGGCTCAATCTACGAGTAGGTCGTTTCATGTTTACTCTTAATAGGAGTCTGGCGCTACTTTAACTTTGGTTGCTATCTCCAAATGAGGGGTGCAGTTGAATGAATGAATGGCAGTTAACTTTTTATACCGTGATGGCCATTGCGTGAGGATAGTATGCAACACATCTCTATCCAGGGTGTTAATCTGGGTTCGTCGTGTAGTGGAAAGTTTGTTGTCAAACCGTGCAGCTTAAGTGGGAAGGCTGTGCAGTCATTTTCATTGTAGTTGTCTTGTTTAGACGTTGTCCACAGGATCTAGATATGACTAAAGGCCTAGTCTGATGAGGGCGAAAAAGTGGATTCTTACCTTGCGTTGTCTTCTGTGAAGTATTTTGTATGTGGGTAGAAATTACATGGATTGAGATATTGTGTTCTACATTATGTTTATACTGCCAGCAGTGTTATAAGTAAGTTGTGCCTGTTTTTGGAATGTGTTTCATGTCCATGTATATCCAAGTCCCCGTTATGCACTGGTGTTAGTAATTTGTTTGTTATTGCTTTGCACAACATTTACGAATTGGACTTGAGAAGTGAGGTCTTAAGTTAGAGTCAGAGAACAAAGCCCTGTGCATGGTTCGAATTGGGAAGTGCATCTGACTCATGCACGAAGAACAAGGACATTGACTTGACAATGTTAATTATATAGTCAAAATCTGCCTGCGTAATATGTAACACGACAAAATGTCTGAACAAAACATTCTGGTGCAAACTATGTTTTGACATATGCGGCTCATGATGTTCAATGCAAGAACATTGGGGTTGGGGATGTTTTAATGTTGAAAACAAGGACTTGACTCGTAATTGTATGTTGAAAATGTCTGTTTGAATTGCACTAATATCTGGTAAAATTTTACAAATATATACATAATTCAGACTTTCAGATTGGTTGCTTCATTTGGCAAAACATACTCAAGCACAGATTTTATTTTGTGACTCAATTTTGTTGAGCAGTGAATTATGTTAGAAATGTACATCTGTTGCAGATTTTGTGTGTGAATTTGCCAGACTATGTAGTCCTTGGTGGCTATGGCATTTTCTGCTTCAACTTGCACTGCACCAAAGAAAGTGCCAAGGGAACAGCAACTGGGCTCGCTGACATTGGGTACAACGGATTAGATGACTTTCTAGAATGACTGTATTGATTTCACATGAGGCTTAGAATGAGTGGATCGCATCCTTTCAGTACATCAGACCGTATCACTGCTGCTGCTGCTGCCGCTGCCGATAGGGTTCTCATTGACCTTTCTCAACACCACCATCATCAGGAGCTCAGCCGATGCTTCAGAGGACCAACAAACAACCAAATTGATGCGATTGATTACAACTCTTCTTCAAAATCTCACAAGAATGATGCTGCATACAGTGTTCTTCCTTCTTCCAGTCGCTCAGACTGCTTCCTGAATCTAAGCCAATCAACTGCAGATGTCAGAGGTGGGTGCTTTGTGGACTTTATGGAAACTTGTTCTGGTATAAACCCAGCTGAGGTCGAGAAATGCAACAACTGGCTTAACAGATAGATAACTTATCTAGTTTTACCTGGATTTGCCAGCCTTGTCCAGGACATGTTTTGTATTATTTCAGCACTAAGGTGGCTTAGTTAGTAGGGCATAATCGATTTTGTTTTATTACCGATTCTGGATACCGGATAGAAAGGGCCATTATTTGCCGATTCCGGTTCCGTTTAGTAATAAATCTATGCACTAAGGCCTAATTCCAAGTTAGTCATCATTGGCGTCAGGAACAACAGCCAGTCAGTCCCCCCCCCCATTCCCTATGCCATGATATATTTCTTCACTGATTGACAGGCCTAATGGTCGGCCTGTAGCAGATACAGGGTAGGTTCCTGGAATTGATTTAAGGGCCTGGGAGTGGCTCTTGGCAAAATTATAATTATATGTGAGTGGCCTTAAAAAGTGCCCCGTTATTGTGGGACCCATTCACAGCCCTAGTAAGTAGTACCAATCAAAATTGTAATTATGTGTGAGTGGCCTATTAATTGTTCATAGTTAAACCAATTAAAAATAAACTTATTAACTGGCGGGTTAGACATTCTGGATCCAGATAATTCCGGAGAGTCAAAAAATCTGCAAAATCAGTGTATCAATCTGAATTTTGGTTATGCCCGAGTAGTGAGAACTGTATATGCTGGTGAGACAATGAAGTTAAATAATGTCATTCTCAGTCAAAAGTAATGGTAGCACACTGATTTACATGCCTTTGTGTATATATATATATATATATATACAGGGCTTTTTTTCAGCCGGAACGGCGTTCCGGCACCTTTTTCAGCTACTAAAAAATAATTTATTTATTTTAATAATAAAAACAATAATTTAGTTATTTTAATTTAATTTAAGTGTTTTTGAACTGTTTTCAGTGTTTACTGAGACCCCTCCGAACCCATAACCCCGTTTTTCTCGTGATTTTAGTCCGCCCATAATTGTTGCGTTCCGGAACCTATTGTTCCGTTCCGGAACCTTTTTTCTAGAAAAAAAGCACTGTATATATATATATATATATATATATATATATATATATATATATATATATATATATTGGATTTCACCAGCTGTGCATGTCTTATTTTTTTTCTCTACAGTGAAAAGAGGCTATAATATAAACGTTTATATTATGAGAAAGCCATTCACTATTTGTTACTAATGCATTTATGTTACATGGGTAACCCTATTTAGTGGGCATATAGCCCTTTTGGGTTACCATTTGTCGCCAAAACTTCCCTGCCTCTTTTGTACACTGATTTTTGTTGTTTTGTTTTTTTGGTTGCAATAAATCCTTGATATGTATATTCGTTTATTACAAATCAACGAAGGATGACGCACCGCATTACAGCTTACAACAGTCTAAAGCGATAGTAGTAATAATGATAATAATAAATAATAAAGTATATATTTCCAGTGCTATGACAAAGAAAAGTATGTGCTAGCTACATTTGTGAAAGCCTCTCTGGAGTGTAATCCTCATGTCAAAGGATAATTTAGCTTTGGGGCAAACAAAACAACAGAACTTCAACAACAGGATGCATTTTTAACCTCCCAACTTGAATTGTTATTCATTTGCCCATCACTATAGGATTGAAGGCTAATTGGGTCAGGTGGCAGGTGCCAGATGGCATGTTATATCATGGATGATCATTCATCACCCATCCTGGTACTAACCAGACTCAATTTGCATAACTTCCAAGGAAAAAGAGGCCAAGTGAGCCAATTCAGCCTTTGATTCCTTTGTTATAATTACATGAGTACCAATGCATTTTATGCTGTTAAAGAGCACACGTGTTGTTGGATGCTTCGGTCATATGTCCACTTTAGCCTGTTGTTTCTTTAACACTTTAATGGTGAGTTGCATTGGTTTCCCAGTTGCTTTTAGTACACTCGTCATTAAAGTGTTAAATAGTAGACCCATGCTTTCTGAGTTTCTTTATTAGAGTTGTGTGCAAATATGAGTTTTTGCATAGAGCTACCTTTTTGTCAACCATCAGAACTTGAGCTAACATATTCCACTTTTTTCTGTGTAACTTGTCATTTAGTAGCTAAGTTTCAATTTCCATTATATGTCTGTTTCATCTTGTATAGGTTTGTATCGTCTAACATTCCACAATCTCCAATAAGACATATCTTTTCTCATTTAAATTTAATCTAAGCAACTTCTTACTGTACACCATACTACTGTTAGGTTAATGATTTTTCTCACTTATGCCCATATACACGGTGATTCAATGAAAAGTAAGTCAAACTTTATAAACAAATATTAAAACTTGAACTATATTTTATTAATAATATTTTCCAAATAAAAATATGCACATACTTACTTTTTTATTTTAATGACTTCCGGTTTTTATTTCCTACTAAAAAAAAGCAGACGATAATACGATAGAAAACATAAACAAGAAACTAGCAATTTCCGAAAAAATGCTTTTTAGTAAAGAAGATTTACACATGATAAAAGGTTTGACGGAATCCAAGAATTACAGCAGCCGTCAATTTCTACGAGAGTTTCCAGAAAAACATTGGACTAGAAGCGGATTAGATAAATTGCTTAGAAAAATTAGTTTGCCAGGGTCAGTCGACCGCATCATTGGTAGTGGCAGACGAAGGTCATCGCACACTGAAGAAAAGTTGCCCTTGTGGGAGATCTGATTCTGAGTGAAGAGGATGCTCCGAATACTCATAGAACAACACGTCAAATATCCAGAGAAACCAGAATTCATCGGTCCAGTGTTGTTCGAATAATCCAAAAAGACCTTCAACTCAAGTACCTTAAGAAGAAACCAGCACAGGAACTGACGGTTGTTGGAAGTGTGGGATGGGCTGGATCAGAGGATAATTGACGATGCTGTTGCCCAATGGCGCCAGCGCCTCCAGGCTTGTGTGCAAGCAGAAGGAGGACATTTTGAACATCTTCTTTAATTAAATAATCAAACTATACTACTGAGAGTTTCTTCACAAAAATATTAAATACTGTTTTCATGTTAGAAGTACTTATATGAAAAAAAGTTTGGCTTACTTTTTATTGAATCACCGTGTATATCTCTGTGTGTGATGATGAAAAGAGCTTGCAAGGGAACTCTGATAGAACATACTGTCACTTAAGATGAAGTCAGGTGTTGTGTAGAAATTGCTCTTTAATTACATGCCTGTTTCAATAGCAGTGTGCAAAGATTGACCCAACTATAATGCACCAGTTATCTCAAAAGGTACATAGCTCTATATTGAATTGAGCATTACACATAATGCACAACAACTCAAACCCTGTAATAAAGGCATTATCAATCTGCCAGTGTGCCACGTATCATGTACGGCATTTTGCGTACCATATTGTATTATGTGGCAAACATGTTGGAAAATTTTACTGTGCTGTGGAACTAATCAGTTGAATAGATGGCAACTTCCTTAATTCACAGTTTACTGTCCATTAGTTTCATCTACTCTTCAAGGATGACAAGTATTCTCTTTGCAATATTACTAACTGTTATACAGAAGTCCAATCTTCAACGCTCCATTCCGAGAAGCTGGGCCTGGGGGCAGCAGATTGCCTCTGAAGGTGTGCTCAGTATTGAACTTTTCCTCTTTCATGATTTAGCTGGTTGGTTTGAATGTTTGCTTTGCAATGTGGAATGTGCAGGTTCGATCCTCCTCTGAGTTCAGAAATGCTGTTCGCTGATGTAGGCTGTCATGTGCAATCATGCTTCAGTGCAAGCCCAACACTGCTTGGCGATGCACAAATGCACTGAGTTTAAGATCTTAATTAACATTACACGCAATTGCCTTAAGGCTGTGCTCCATCTTATCTCAGGGAGTTGTGTGTCTCGTGTTTACTGATGCTTGACCGTAGATTTCTTGCTACAGTGCTACATTGGCTGACCTGGTTGTTCCCTTGGTCTGAACTTCTGTGGTGCAGCATAGAAGCTTAGAGCTGCGCTTGGTTCAGCTTTCTGGAATAGGTTGACTAGCACTTCATGACATGAGTACCTTGGTCTTACTTTAGTTATATTAATTCGGTTAGCATCTGAAATCATTTGATTCAATCCTGGGATTCTGTTGGTAGGTTAGACGTGCCTCTGATGAATCTCTCTTGAAGAGGCGCTATATAAATCTATGATTACAAATTACATGATAATGTAATGGTTGGAAAGACTAGTGACAGGCAGCAAGTGTAAGACAGTGATGGCAAGTTTCATATTTTTGGACATGTGCTCAAGATATGTCCTGTCCTTCCAAACTGTCGCACTTATTTAGATTAGTCAGATATCGATCTGTGCAGCACTTCGATGAGTTATTTAAAAGGCACTATATTAAGTGTATTCGTACATACATACATTGGGTGACCTGGTGGCAAACTCAGCTGAGCGTGGCTGTGTCAACGATATGATGCCACTCTGTTCTGTCCAGGGCCTTCCTCTTTGCTGTATGAAGGCTGAAGTTTGTCACTCTTGCTGGTGTTCATAGTGGCCGACAGAGTCTCCGTTGGGCTTCGTCTTCTGGAGCGCTGATATTCTGAAACAGAGGTCACCCCCACAAAAGTCTCCCTCTTTGAGAGTCTATTTAGGAGCAGATTCTCCCCCAGACTGATCTGTTTAGAATAAATTCACCCCCAGAGACTATATTCTGAAACAGAGTCTCTCTGGGGAGAAATTTCATGTAAAATACTCTCCCCAGGAAGACTTTTTTGAGAGATACAGTCACATTTGTTTTAAAATTTAGGATTATTTTAAGCAGGTGGATTTTCTAACTTTATTATAAAACTTTTTAGTATTTGTAAACTACAGTTTATGTTACAACAATGACATGAAATTTGTGAGGGGAACTGAAAAAGAAATGGGGAGACATTATTTCAGTCTGGGGAGACTCTGTATTGCGGACATTATATGGTGACACTGGCAATATGTCTGAAGAAACACAGTCTTTGTGTTCGGACAGTGGCAGAAACCGGTGCCAAATCTCTTCTCCTAATCACTATATTGATGACACTGTCTGTGTATGCATCACCTGTTGAAACTGTCGACTTTTTTGTTTTGGGGCTCTGTGGTGGACCATGTCTTGCAACTGTAGAGGAGTACTGTCAGCACAGTGTATAGAGCTGTAGTTTAATGTTCAGCTCAACTGTAGATCACCAGATAGACCATGCAGGATAAGGCGATGATGATTCAGTTCTTGATCTCCTGTTCGCGTGAGTCACTGGGCACTATATGGCTGCCAAGGCAAGTAAAGGCTTCAACAACTCCAACTCATTGCCTGCAGCCGCTGACAGTACTGGTCAAATTGATGTTCAGATATGGATTGGCTCTTGGTGTTTAACCTCTTTAGTTCATAGGCATGTCCTATCAAAGGTCGAGATTGGGCTGCTGCTACTTTGGCAGGTTCCAGCTGACTGAAGTTGTCGAAAGCGTCCACGTGGCATTCTTAGGTCAGACTTTCTTCTGCCAGCTCAACCTTTCATTGTTCCACTGCTGTTTGTCTGCCCTAACCGACTCCTTGCACTCTTTGTTGTGTGTGGCATAGTGTGCATGGACTCATGCCAGCCTTGCCTCTCTTTTCCTTGACACTAGATCCCATGTTTCATCGCTAATCCATTCTTTCTTTGGCAGACTTTGGTAACCTAGGACTGCCTCTTGCTTGGTATTCCTAAAGATTTCCCAGTGAGCATAGCCTTCTAGAGTTTTGGCACTAAAGTGCTCCCTTAAGTCTGTCTCATAGGCATTCCTAACAGCGGGGTCATGTAGGACAGTGGTTCCCAAACTTCTCTGGATCGGGACCCACTTGTGATCTTGGCAGTCTCTGTACCCATTGTGTAAAATTAAGCGTTGTGTAGTAAAATTTGCTTTGTAAATTGGCATCGGAATATGCGGATTTATGTACAGCATTTAGAAGTTGGCATATTGAAAGCATTAATAGGAAACTTAGGTAAAACAGTTTACAATTTATTGCAATCCAAAAGCAACTGTTGTACCCATGTTTACTGTGACAATGTAAGTAATGTTGTTGCTCCAAAAATAAATGTTTCTAAAAATAATTTGGCGACCCACTTGTCAGAGCTTCGCGACCCACTTTTGGCAGACTGTGGTGGGTATGCAATTTTTAAGTAAGTCGTGAAGTTGTGAATGAAGCAAGAGACACACACATAGACACAGAGAGAATGCAAAATCTAGGTCCAGCAAATTAAAAAGCTGGTTTACCAAGAATAGGTCTAGTTTTAGATATGGCTGGAGAAAGACAATCAGGCGATCTGGTTAAACAATGATTAGTCTGGGGAACAAAGACTGAGTTGAAATACTTTGATTGGCCAGAGTTCAGTGTTGTATAAACATGATCCTCAATTTACCGAACAGGAAACCAATGCAATGATTTAAGGACAGAGTTTCTTTTTTCATATTAGTTATGGCTCTACCCAAAAGTTCCGAACCCTTTGGAGTTTCAGCATATTTGACTTTGTGATACTAACCAGAAGCGAGTTACAGTATCCAAGGCGACTTGAGACCAATGCGTTTGATATCCAGAGATATCCTTGAAAACATGGGGACATGACACCTACTACTGCCACAAACATACAAATATGATTGCTTACAAATAGTGCCCGGAGTCAGTCGCTAAGGAGTTACCGACTGACTTGATGAGTTAGCGACTGACTTAGCGACTCAGTCGACTAAGTCGCAAGCTTATCGACTGACTAAGTCGCTTAGACTTATCGACTGACTTAACAACTTGCTATCGACTTCTCATGTAATCAAGTATGTATATTGGACATACGGATTGCCTAACAATATAATGCATTTTACCGCATACTGCACTGAGGGTGCTATCATTTCCATGGGCAGTAGATGGAACTCATTTGAGCTCTATACGGCTACAATATGGGACTATGGGCTCCGCTCCATGTGGGCATGCTGACAGGGGACGGACTGTGCAAATTAATGCTAATGTGAAACTGAGCGCTTGATTAATTGAATGAAGCGAGGAGGATATATAGCAGTATCCGAAACAGTTGACCAAAACTGCTGATAATAATAATAATAATCTTCGTTTAATATCTTCAAACTGAGAATAACGCAGTATGATTACAAATCAGTATGAACGGATGATCACAAGTTATTACAGGAGTCGAATTTTAACTGTATACGGCAGCCATGCAAGGCGCCCATCACGTCCTACATCTCATTTTAACAACGCGACATCTCGCGAATGAAAATAGGTTGAGTGGACCTAAATTTGGGAGGGTAGCGGGAAGCGATCCCGCTACCTCTTGCTCTTCACGCCAGTGATGCTACCACTACTCTATGGACCCCCCAAGGTGCGTGCGTGATATGTGCCTCTTCCAGGCAGTATAGCAGAGAACGAGAATTATGTACTCCGGCACTTATTCCCAGTGTGATAATTGTAGAAAAAGACTTGGGGGTTAGACTTTGATCCACGTGGAGTTGAACAGTTATTCGTATTTTGCAAACTGATGTCAGCGAAATTTGAAAGCATCACATTTCAACGCTAGCAGTTTTGCAAGTCAAACTCAAATCAAAATCAATATCTTTGTTGAGAAAATCAAAAATGCATACATCATACACCATAAAAATTTCTTCACTTTGTCAGAGATTTAGAATTAAAAAATGCTAAATCACACCAGTACAACTGAGGGGGTTGGAAACAACCCCTAGTGTTTGCAATGAAGACTGTGGGGTCCTAAGAAAGACTGGGGGTCGAACCCACAACCCCTCCGACAATTTTCACCCTGCTTATTCCCCCTCTTCATAATCATCAACATCACCTTCGTAATAGAATGCATAAATTCACTTGATAGAAAAAGACAACAACTATATCCTCTGTAGTCTCTATAAGAACTCTTACTAATAGAGCAACCTCTTTCTCTTATAATGTAGGCCTACCAAGTTGCGGCATGTCAGCTATTGTTTTCCTCAACAAACGAGTATGGTATATATGAATATTGTATTGTAAGTGTTGCTCATGTCCTGCTGCTGATGTCTTCGTCAAATCGAAACTTGGAAACCGCGATTAAAAACAAGCAAAATATTAAGTGAACGAAGTCGCTAGCAGTCGATAGCTTAACGACTGGTTTCGACTTGAGGGCTTAGCGGCGGCGGATGGCGGCGGCGCCGGGGACTACTTACAAATACCATTTACTTAGTCAATGAGAGACATAGTACAATCAAAAACAATGTCCAAGTTATGAGCAACAACAGCCAATTAAAAAATTAGTCACCCATTATCAAAGATTTTGGCTTCCCAAATTCTTAAGTTGCTGTGCGATGCTCAGTAGCAGAAATTCAGTTTTTGATGGGTTAAGGAGTCCCGAGTGTATCGACTGCCATCCAAGACTGGTCCTCCTCAAACCAGGAGCAGTAAGCAATGGATGATAGTAGCAATGCAATAATTCTATGTGCGAAATGAAGGACTACCTATGTTTACACCTAATTTATAATTTCAAGTTAATTTAACTACATGTATGTTTTATCTAATTAATAATTTCAAGCTAATTTAAAACGTGTCGCTAGTCTGTTAAAACTGGCAAATTAATAAGTGAGACAAAACCAGTTTGGTAAGGAAATGATTTGTTCAGTTGGATGATAAAATCACTGCATACTGTTGAAATCTCTTAGAATTTCTGAAAGGCGCTGAAGCACAGGTCTAAAACGGTGTGATTTAAAGTAAACTGAAAATGTTTCTCAAGCTCTGTGTCTACCGGTAAAGTTCAGATTTACAGCTGGAGATTGTTCCAGGAAAATGGTCCAATATACCAGTCAGTGGTGCTCAGCAATTGTGAGTGAAAGGCTTGCTCAAGGTCTTTACACAGTATTCATCAAAGGAAGGTCATTCATTAGCAGTGTTTAATAAATGCATAATAATATTATTAAAAAGGGTCAAGTTCATCAAAAAAAGCTGCCAAAGAGTTAATCAAAATGTGCATGTAACATTTATGTCTAAATACACAGTTAACACAGTGGTGTCACGAGGGGGTGCGGGGGGGTGCGGACCGCACCGGGTGACACCCTCAGAGGGGGGTGACACCCAACATGAGAAAAATGATGAAATTTTTGGAAGATGAGGAATTCCTAAAAAAAAGGTCATCACTTATTTTGGGAGACGAATTCCTAAAAAAACTTGTTTTGGGAGACAAATTCCTTAAAAAAAGGTCATCAGTTTTTTTTAGGGTGACACCATGACTTACCGCACCGGGTGACACCAGCCCTAGTGACGCCACTGAGTGAACATTTTCTGAAGTATAAATTTAAGCTATAAAAGATGTCAAAATACTGTCTTTTGAAAGAACATTTTCAAGTTTGATTAAATCAGCAAGTTGTGGCAGTGTTTTAGCAGACTGTATATGACATACAAATAGTCTACAGTGATGTAAAGCTGCCTCCTAGTCCTCTTAATTACGTAGCTATTTAGTTATCAACACACCTAAAATAGTGCCTTTGTCTTTTAAGGACTTCATAAAAGCACTGGGTAACAGTGAGTTCAAAGTACATTAGATTAATCAGTAATCTGCTCTTATTCCATTGGTTGCATTTAACAAAGTGAACAAAATGGAAAGATAACTTGAATGAAAAGGTGAAGAGTTTTTCTGGTTGAATGTCTTGTGTTTTTGACAGTCTTGTCCAACAAATAAGAGATCTTGCATTCAGTTTGTCAAATCTGTGTTGAAGAAAGAATTGTAAGGATTTTCTGCAGTTAATAGTACACATTTAGGATGCACTTTAATTTTTTTATTTTTTGAGTGATAATGAGATGAATATTGAAGCTGATGTTGTGATGGCTAGGTACGATTAAAGGCTGGTTGAAACATTTGGAATGCATCAGTCTGTCAGCCAACCTGTTCATACAGGGATTCAGCTCCAACTGATGTTTTCATATTCTTAAAAACTGATTTTGTGGCTCTTATCATAGCTGGAATTGTTTTGCCAATGACTTTCTAGCTACTTGCCACCATTCTGTTCTACTAAACGACAGTGTTGTAAAGACTTAAAATTTCAAGACAAGACCAAGACAGTGGAGTTCCAAGACATACCAAAACCACGACACAAGGTCCAAGACAGTACAAGATTGAGACTTTTCGGAATTTATTCTGTAGGGTAAAACAGGCTAAATGATAAAAACAACTCACGTAGGCCTCAGTTTCTGCTTGTCTGCAATGCAATTACATTTTATGAATACAAGATCATTAAGCATAGCATCACCTAGATGAATTATCTGTTCATATTGGCACATGCCAATTTAATAGCAAAAGAACTAAGGACAGTTTGCAAGAGACTCGCACACGTAATAAGACTTTCTCTTCAAGACAGGCTCGTCTAAATAGTCAAGAAATGACTTTGAGACCAAGAGTGAAACCAAGACAATATATGTGACCAAGAACGAGACTAAGACATAAAAAACACCAAGAGTGAGTCTCGAGACTACGCAGCCCTGCTAAATGGTCTTGTATGCTAGCTGACAAATTCCTCATTGGTCATGCTTGCAGTTGATGCCACTCTGCCTGGCTTGTAATTGTGCTGAACTCCATTATGGCATATACTTGAGACTTCCTTGCAGATGTTTAAGGCATCCTACGTGCATTAGTATATGCATTCATAGTTTGCAGTTGAGGTTAATTTTGTTGGACAACAATATGAATTGCAGCTGCAGATTTGAAAATGAACCAGTTGGAACTGATACAGAGAACATTGGTAGAGTGTATAAACTTAACAGTGGATGAATGGCATTTAAGAAAATTTAGCAGACCATGCAAAACTTATTTAGTGGTTATGATGTAATATAGATCTGTGAGTTATTTGCTGTTGGGTTTAAAGTTTTAAAACTGTATTATTAATTATTTGTAGCTAAAACCTTAGCTTTTAATTTAGTTACTGATGGTAGCTGCTTTGCAGTGAGTGCAACCAACAATAGAGCATTAGTGTCAGTAAGGGCAAATGTCCATAAATTTTCTTTGCTCCAGTGTTGTCTGGGCTATTCAAATAATGCCAGGCAACCTGACAAATACTAAAAAATATACCTCTGAACTGGTTGCTTATAAATGTGAATTGCGGTTGCCATGTCTGCTTTTCAGCCAACAATCCTTTGACCAATGTAGCTACCTGTCACTGACGCCTAGCGAAGTGTGAACGCATACTTGAGCTGCTCAACATGAGTAAAGACCTTCAATAGCAAAGTCATTTGCCTGTGGGGTCTGTGATAAATAGAGGATAAAGGTGTATGGAAGCAGTGAACCCCTGTAGAACCAGTGACCTCTGTTGAGGCACTTATCAGATATTCATGTATGACAACCTTGTAGAAATGCTTGATACGTCCTTTTAAATTTGCTGGTGACGTTTATGTTTAACAACACTTGAATTTTCATCATGATCGAACCAGTAGATCATACATGTAGATTGCTTTTGTTTGTTAATTTGTGAGCGTTTGTGGTTAGTCTGCCCGACACAGTGCGTGTATTCATCATCAGACCCACTGAGCTGCAGGAAAACAGTGCAGTAGGATGCAGTCACGTAATCCCATTGCCTTCTTCCAGATATTACAATGCAGTGCACTGAAAGGATTTCCACGACTGATCTTATTGTGATGTCTTATTCTGATGTCTGTAAAGCACTTAGATTGAAGTGATTCGTAGTTTGTCAGTTTGTCGGATGATTGCTTAACAGAGGGAAGTCCCCTAGGCTGGCCGGCGGGCGGGCGAGCGTTTCGCCCGCCTAGCGTTATTATCGTTCGCATTATGGATGCAGTCTGGCAAATTGAGTGGCCCTGTTTAATTGACTGGTTCAAAGGTTTGTTAGGTTGCTTTGTAAAGAATCCTGAGAGCGTTGATGAGATAACGCACAGCCGGTTTCTTTCCCAGCTTCAGTATTGATTGGTCAAGTAAGTCCGAGAGGCAGAGGCAGTGTAAGACATGGGATTTTGAAATCTCTTCTGTGAAGATTGCTCTGAAGAAGAAAGGGTATATATATGCACTGCAGCTATACGGCTGTGTTGTTGGCTATGGCTCATTACATGCACAAATTCAAACTGGTTTGCAAACAGCATTTGTTCCATGATGTGACCCGTGCTTTTGTTCTGGAAATGCATGGTTCATCGATGAAAGCAATAAGTAACCTACGGCTATAACAGTAAAAGGATTTTTAGGGAAGAACCTCCTATACAGGTCAGAACATACTGTTGAGTGTATTGGTAATAAGTAGTTTGTGAGGTAAACTCACAAAATAGACAAATGCTTTTGCAACATGTAAATTGCTAAATGATGATGTTCATATCTGTCCATTAGCTATTTCTCTCTCTCTCTGAAGAAAGTTGGGCTATTTTTGGCTGTTAATTATTGTTTGCAACTGACCAGCCAGTTGACCATCTTTGTTTGCAGATTCCAGTGTGTTTGAAGGTACTGTAAAACTGGGTATATTAGACTGAATTAGCAGATTCACCTCTTGGGAATGGTTAGGGTGACTGCCACTTGACAGCAGCTGCATTTCTTCCACCTGTAGTCTTTAATATCAGAGAGATGCCTAATGCACAGTTGGAGGAGTTCTTCTCCATCCATCTACACTGCGGATCAGGCCACCTGATGGAGAGTGCTGTGGGCCTTCCACAAGCAGGCTAGCAGGCAGGAAGGCAGGAACAGGCCTTTTGTCAATTGGTCCAAGACTCAAGTGGTTAGTCCCAGTAAAACCGGTGCCTTCTTGCTTATGGCTGAAACAGCTGAGGCCATTGTTAGTCCAATGGTGGAAATCTCTCCATGTCCCTGTATGTCTTTCTGCCTGTGCGCCTGTCTTTGCTTGTCTGATAGATTAGTGTGGGAACTGTTACTATTGTGACAGGTGACGCTTGCTAAACAATGCTGTGGTGTTCTCCTCCGCCGCCTCCTCCTCCTCATTTGCTTCCTCCTTTGCTGATGAGAAGAGTGATGATGATATATAGGAGAAAGGAGCTCTTGTAAGCTGGTACATTGATTGGACGTGTGGCCTCACACAGTGGACAGTGGAGGCGGGTGTGGAGACCGGCCAGGAGAGGCATACTGAGAGCAGGAGGACCTTTTATTAGGGGAGTGAAACCTTCTTCAGTCCTGCCATGCTTGGGTTATTCTAAGAGCACATTTAGCTGACAGAGAGCAATTGGTCTTTTACATTAGTGGTTTGCCTATTCATTTTCGGCTTGTCCTCCAAGAGCTGTGTTTTTGTAGCACGATAGAATTTCCAGCGGTCTTTCGTGCATCATCGTTCATATTTAATCCAATGGCCAGTTTGGATTTTCCATTCAGCATGTTTGGGACTAACAGCTACATCACTGGTAACTGCTCTATTTCATTTACGTATCTGTTTTTGTGAATTATTGTATTGTTTCAGGTATTTACCAAGTCACTAGCTAGATGTTATTTTATTGTACAGATTCCTGTTTTTAAGCAAGTAAACTTGTTGGTAGTTTTAATTTTTGCTTTAAAAATAGTCATGAAAAACTAATGTGCATAAATTCCATTCCCTGATCTAAATTTATGTGTAAAATTGAATATCTGAATTTCTGAAGATTCTGAACGTACAAGGATGTCAAAGCTTAAGGATTGTACATTTAATAAGAATTCACTTGTTACATTCTTTCTCAGTAAGTTAGGAGTTGGGATCCAGTGCATTGGTCAACACTGATTGACTTTCGGAAGTCGTTGTGCAGTTGATTACTGCCAAGATCCTGCAGTTATTTGACATATTCTGTTGAATCGGCTGACTGGCAGATATCGAATGATGCTTTGTGATACCCTGTAAGAACAGCTGCGGAGGCTGTGACATCAGCAGGATAATAGACAAATAATTAGTGGAAACATCTGCAGTTTCTGCTTATCATGTTTCAAATAGTTGTGTGTTCTGTGACACTGCTGCTTGATGGCTGGTAGATGCATGTATTCACTGTGCTGTTAGATTGTCATTGTTGAGGTTTGGCATTGAAAGTCAACAAAAGGAGATTTGGGCCCTGGTGTGGTTAGCACTAATTGGCCACCTACATCTAGCGTGTGCTACATCTCCACACCTCCAGTTAATTATCAAAGGGTCTGAAATTCTGGACTTGATGACTACATTACACAGATATAATACCTGTTTAAAAATCACCACAGTGTCGTAAAAAATGCCTCGAAAAAGTGCTACTTAAATGCAGGACTTTTCCATAAGTGTGAAACCTCCCAGATTAGGCATGCCATATAAACAGTACATCTATAAATGTCATCATCATCACTGTCAAGTCATTTAGTGAATTAATGATTTCTGCTGTTTTTGCTCATTTGTCAAAATATTCAGCTTAGTTTTGGTTTTTCTTTTTTTGTGTTTCCTTCAGAATGTGCATATACACAGTAGACTTATTATGGTCTATACTTCATTGATAAAGCGATTCTAATATAAAATGTTTTCGGACATGGATCCCTAGAGTCACCTGTAGAAACTAAAGTCATTATACGACAGTGTTTTTACATAATATTATATAAGGCTCCAAAGATGGTATTTTAACAAGTTTCTGGTGTTGTGCCTGTTCGTCTGGTTTAGTGCCTTGTTTGGGATCCAGGCAACTGGTATTCTTTTCACTTGGCCAGACCATCGGAGTCTTTGTTGAATAATTTTACCCAACAGAGTAGTTTTGTGACTATTGTATTATTTCTTTATTCGTAGTCTTCAGATTACTGCATATCTATTGTGAAGATACTTCTCTTATGCATACGTTAATCCTCCATATGATCATGGTACCTCTTTATTTGCCATTCTGAAATCAATTGCATTGACACAGAAAGGGACAAACGGGGAAGAAATGATTACTGATGTGTTGTTTTTGGTGTATTTGAAGATGTCTGTGTGGATGTCATGTGTTGACAGGTGTTTGAAGTGCTGATGACGCCTGTTAGCTGAAACCCCCACCAGAAATGAAGTGAAGTCTAGGATGCAGGTGCTTTGTCTGCAGTGACCAAAGTCCTTTGTTACAGGCATGCCAGGCAGCTAGCCAGCAGATTTTCTTATGTCACTATAAGCCCTTGGTCTAATGGGGGTGTACACTGTAGTGGCTTTTCTCTGTTGACTTTCATGTTGACATGTTAGCACTGCTGGCAGACCATATATCACCAGTAGCACACCTTTGTTACGACCACAGGTGATGACTACGGGCTGAATGCTTGCTGCATGTTCTAGAGCATGTGTTAAGTAACATTTGTCTGATTATTTGGGGAGATCGTCCACATTTGTCTGGATGTTGACCTCATTTATGACTTGGTTTTTGTGCACCATTGTTGATGCCTGGTGTATTAGACACTGGAAGAATAGAAATTAGGAATTAATACAATCTGTAAGTGTGTATGGACAACGCAAAAACAAGACGAGAAGAGAATTCTTACAGCAGAAATGAGCTGGCTGCGGAAGATTGCAGGGATTTCAAGACTGCAGTAAATAAGAAACAATGACATAAGACAATCATTAAGTATACAAGCAACTCTGCTAGACAAAGTCATTCAAAGAAGACTCCTATGGTTTGGACATGTACAGAGAATGCCAGTTGACCGAATCCTACACAGTGCATTACACGTATGCAAGATTCGAATGAAAAAGAAATGTCATAGACAGACCAAGACTACACTGGATGGATCAGAGGGGGGCAAACTACGGCCTGCGAGCCAGATCCGGTCCTCCAACACTTTTTATCAGACCCACACAATTTTTCAGAAAATTAAAAAATCACAAAATTCAGGTCGCAAGAAGTTTTCCTCGTTTTACTCACGTGGCGCTGCTTTCTTACTCACTATTCCGGCCTTGTCTTTTATAATTAGCTCTTTGTGTGTTAATCTGGGGAAAGTATATTTAATTTGAAATAAGTAAACTTTTTCATGTTAGTCATTATTAACAATTTAAAATTTGTTACCCAGCCCTCCGAATTTTTTTGGCATTTAATGTGGCCTAATGTGGAAAAAGTTTGCCCAACTCTGGGATAGGTAATTAATGTAAATGAGGATATAACATCACTTGGACTAACACTAAGGAGGGCAGGGGACTTGACAAATGACCGAGGACAATGGAGATCATCTATTCGTACCCATCACTGCCAAATGGCTGGCGTTAGGAACTGATGATGATGATGATGATAATTGTGTATAAAGGTGTCATAAAATATGTGTTGATATCAGCTTACCTGCAATATGTAGTCATCATCCATATTTACCTTTATCTAGCATCCTAATCTATCATCTCGATCAGCGGTGATCCGGCCCATGGGCCACATCTGGCCCTCGATGAGTCATCTTGTGGCCCGCGATGTCCAATAGGAAAAGCGACTGTTTAAGCCGGCACGGACATTTTTCTATGTACAGTGACTTGCACACTGTGGTCATTGGAAAAAATTGATTTTATTTATTTATTTATTACGAACATTTTTAACGCGCACAAAGTCACACAGGTATGTGAACCTGAGACGTGGATCAACTGATCATTATTATAGTAATATTGAACTACTGTCATTCCCCTTTCTCTATAACTATGTTACTTTTATATGTGTTTTACTGCGCATGTCATCTTCATAAATTTTGGCATGTATTCATTTGAACTAAGCTCGATTGTCACACTTGTTTGGCCTCCAAAGGGTTTAAGGAATTGTTTAGTGGCCCTTGGCCCAAAAAGGTTGTGCACCACTGATCTAGATAGTGATAGTAAGCCTTAAGTTGCTGCCTGGTTTCGAGTATGAAGTCTTGAGGTTGTACATGAATTAATGAAAAACTCATGCCAGTTAAAACTCACAGACACACTGAAGACTGAGGACATCTTCTGGGCTGTGCAAAGTATCTGGCCCACCATTACAGAACTAAATCTGCATTTTTGCAGTCACAAAGTATTTGTCTCTCTTTGTCTATTTGTCTGTCTCTCTCTTGTGGCAGACTCGGCTGAGCATGCCGGTGTCCACAGTGCGGCACCCATTTGTTCTGTCTTGACACTCTTCCAGGTAGTGTAGAGCAGTGTTTCTTAAACCTTCGGATGCTGCGGACCGGTGATTGCTTTACCAGCCATTTTGCGGATCGGTGCTTTTCAACATCAGCTTACTTGTTTGACATGTTATATGAAATTAGATTTCATATAACAGTGTCACCCTTTATAACAACTATATTGTTGTTACTGTTGCCAATTTAAACCATTTATTACACATTTTCGCAAATAAGTTGAAAAATTATGATTTTTTAAGTCCTGACTGTTTCACGGACCAGTGACCAGAGCTCCGCAGACCAGTGCCAGTCCGTGGACCACCACTTTAAGAACCGATGGTGTAGAACACCAATGGGCCATGTTAGCAATCATCAGATCTTTCTCGATGACTCTAGTCCATGTGATCCTCCTAGGTTGACCTCATTGTCTTTCCAGTCCTTTGAAGGATTGTTCATAGCAGCCCATAGGGCTCTTTGGTGATCCTCATCTTCTATTGATCATGCAGGGTTCCAAAGAAGCTCAATCTGCGCTTCCATATTGTGGTGGAGATGGGTGTCAATGCTATTTTCTTGATTGTCACATTGCTGATGGGATCCTTGTAGGAAATCCACAAGATCCTTCTGAGACACCACACATCAAAGACCTATTCAAGGTGTCCGTTGTTGTCCAAGTCTGACAACTGTAGAGGAGGACACCAGGGTGAGAATTGTCGGGGGTTGGGGGTTCAACCCCCCTAGTCTTTCTTAGGTCCCCATAGTAAAGTCTTCATTGCACACTCCAACTCTATGTGAATCAAAGTCTAACCCCCCAGTCTTTTTTCTACAATTCTCATACTGGAGGACACATACAGGTTGTGAAGCTGCAGCTTGCTGTTGAGTTGAATGTTAGAGCACCAGATGTGCTTGTCCAGGGAATAGGTGCTTGATTGCTAGTTCACTGGATCCATTGGGCAGAGTGTGGCTCCCCAGATGCATGAAGGTTTCAATGACCTCTATTGTATTGCCCATGGCTGTTGAAAGTAGTTGGCCAGGTGGGCAATCCATGGTGGTCTGGATCTTGGTTTTGTCCCACTTGATTTCCAGACCGAAGGTCTTGGCTGCCATGCTCATTACCTCCAAGACCAGGAGTAGTATTTCCGACATTTGCACCAGCAGTGACATCATCTGCATAGTGGAGGTCAGTAAAGACCTCTCTGATTATGGTGCCTACCATGCCACTATAGACAGTGGGCTCCATGATGTGGTTCATTAGAGCCACAAAGAGATCCAAGGCCATTGGACCACCCTGTCTCACTACACTGTTGATTCTGAACTGGTCAGTGTGATGTTTCTCCCCCTCCCCCACAGCTTAAGATAAACTGATTTAAAATTAGAATTACTTTACTTATAACATGTGAACAATGTTTTCCTAAATAAGTAACACATTTATTAAGGATGTATTATATTATTCAATTATAAATCATTTGTACTTAGTTTTCATAACTAGATAACTAGATTATCTACTGTGTGCAACTAGCTGCATTTTTTATCTTAATTATTGCTAATTCTTTCTGATAACTATTCAGTTATTGTGTTTTCTGGACCATAAGTCGCTGACTGACTATAAGTTGCATTGGTGGAAAAAGCCCTGAGGTTAACATATGCTATCCACATTCCACAGTGGTTGTTGGTACTTGCGGCAGGTGTCGATGTGGTGCTTAATGTGAAATCCTGTCAGCTGTGGATTGACCCGGAGTGAATCCGCTGTGTTCTCGTCTCCTGTCCTTCATTAGAAAGTCCTTCATGTGAAGCAGGACAACACACGCGAAGACCTTCCCAGGGACTGACAGAATTGTGATTCCTCGATAGTACTTACATTCCCTCCTATTTTAAATTGCCTTTATAAAATGGGAGTATGATCTCTCTCTTCCAGTCTTCTGGAATTGCTCCCATCCACCTGGTTCTTTAGATCACCAGAGTAAGCCATCCGAGTTCACACTCCTCGCATTCTTTGAGCATATTTGGTGTTATTTTGCAGATGCGTTGAGCCTGGCCGTTATTTAGAGCCCAGACTGTCCTCACGGCCTCCTCTTCTGGAGGCACCTCCACATGAATTTCCTGGTCCAGATTAGTTTGTTGGTCCTTGGCCTGGGTTCCTGAAGTGTGCTGTAGCTCATTGGTTGGGGAGGGGGCATGTGGGCGGTTGAGCAACTCTTTAGAGTGCTCACGTCATCTAGCCATTTTGGTCTCTTGAGAGTATAGGACATAGGTCCATCCTTGGTCATAATGGGAGTACTGATTTTCTAGCAGGCACCTCTGAATTGTCTGAAGTTTTCATATGCGTCTGTTGGGCATTTGTGGGCTAGACTTTCCTCAGTGAGTTGAATCTTGTCATCAGCCCACCAGTACTTGTTGCACCAGCCTGACCTAGTACACTGTTGAGCACACTAACTTGCTAGATCGCCAGCTACTTTTGCCTCCCTTTTCCTGGATACCAGGTCACTCTTTAAATCACTAATTTCCTCCTCAGTGGGCGTCAGTGACCCAGCATTGCATTGGCTGCTCCCTGAATGGCATCTCTGAACATGTCCAAGTTGATATGGTCAAATTGGTTGCTTGTGCTGAAGCGATCTTGTGCATATGCCTCAAATGCTCTTCTGACTGGGATCAAGTAGGAGTCTGATGTTGTATCTCGTGGGTGCCTTGGTGTAGCCTTTCCCTGAATATCTATCCCTGATGCTGAATTGAGTTTAAAGGGCAGGGCAGGAACTGACTAGTGTCCTGCAAACTGCACAGAGCCTGAGAATAATTCAAGGCATAAATTCAAAATACTACAAGCTGAAGATTAAAAGGTTCTGAATAACTGTGAAAATATTCATAGAAGTGATGACTTTGGTGACAACATATGGCATAATAATGTACGCGCACCGTACATACGTTATAGAAAAAAATAACGTACGTTCCGTACATACGGTTGCACACTGGAATTTGTTGAGCTGCTTTCTATCTGGAATTGTTAATTTTTTGCAATTTCTATTTCAAAGCATTGGAAGTTCAGCTGCATTGCCTGGCAGTCTCTGTTGTACTGTCTTCTATATTGTGTTAAAATGTCTGGAATTCTTACAGTCCTATAGATCTGCTCTGTTGCATTGTCTTGCATAATTGCATTTTCTTTTGCATTGATTTTAAATTTCTTAATAGACTTGTCTGCTTCATTCTCTGGGATGCTATTTTGCATTGTCTTTCATTCACTAAATACATTGTCTAACAGTCTCTACTGCAGTGCCTCTCATTCAACCCACATCGTGCTGCATTACACTTGTGCATTGTCTGCTGCATTGTCTTGTTTTAATGGTCTCTTATACAAAGCTTGAGATGAAAGCTTTGCCTTAGGTCTGTGATCATTATTTTTCAGATAACACTGGTCTGCTGCAACATGGCTGTTACAACCCTTCGTCACTCGATCACCGTGTCAATGGCGACCTGTCTATGGTGGCCGCCAGTCCAGTCGTTACCATGACAACTATGATGCATGGTCACAATCCTCCAAGTCCACTGATGTCGCCTTCGCCTCTCATCAGCAATCCGCATCAACCCAATGAACTGCCTGGCACCATTGACAGGCATTTCAATAGGTATGCAAAGAGAGATTTGCTTTTATACAGCCACCAGACTTACTGTTTATAGCAGACTTTGTTCATGATGTTCTTTGGGTTTATTGTAATTTATTGTAATGCTCAGGAGCACACATAATCTAGTCCTGCAATGGCTGAAAGTGCCATGTGAAGCTAGAAGTCACAGAATGTTTCTGAAGTGAACAACTAGCTCTGCATTTTGATTCTAGTGTCATCTTAGTAACTGCTTGATGACTGACTTATGAATGAGGTGACATCACAATTTTTTGCGTATATTGTATGGATCCAGATTACATTTAGAGTGCTTATTGCAACAATAAGGTAACTAGAACTTGTACCGCCTGTTAGTAAATATTGCACTTGAGCAATGGACAATGACTCCCATTGTGTCTCCGACCAGGGCAGTGTTGGGCTTACAGGTGTTCTTGGTGGTTGGTTTGAAGCTTTGGCATTCTTTGCCCTTTTCAGTGCATTCTGTAAGTTCTTAAATTATGTCATTCAGTCCTAAACATAAGACTCATCTGTTTCACTTGCATATCTACTTCAGCCTGACTTATGGTTCCGTGAATTATGGTTCCTTGACTTATCTCAGATTTCAACTGGACTTTTCCTTGGCAGATTATGATTTTAGACAACTGTTTCCTTGAGGTGACCATTGATTGATGCCTAGTTCATTCTGAGACATACATTTCAAAAGTCATTAGATTAGTGGATGTGTGCCACAGTTACTAATGAAAACCATTTGTCCTTGAGATCAGTCTAGTATCTCTGATACTGTTGGATTTATTTTTTCTTATTCATTAATCTTTTAGTTAATTAGTTAAGGTTTCTGCACTCTGGGTATTCTGGTTACAGTGGGAGGATACCCATTGTGATTGGTACTACTATAGTGGCTAATTTTTGATTGTTCCTCTTGTGAACCATTTCTCGAGGTTTCGAGTTTGTGTTTGGTCTGATTGTCTATTGTTGTATTCATTTTGAGTTTTTTATCTCGTGATTACGAGCCTGGACTTGATCTGATTGTATATTGTTTGGCTTAAGTTACTCAAGAATGAGTGTCCTAAAGCTTGTTAGTGATATAAGTGATGATGAAGATATAAGTGATGATGATGATGAACTGTTGACCTCAAAGTTCGATCCAGTAGACCTGAGTAGTTGGGCAGCTAAAATATGTGACAAGCACTTGAAAGACAGCTGCATTCAAACTAATGTGGCCCTTATGAACTCAAATAGTCCCCATTTAGAATTATTTAATAAAGAAGAACCAGGAAAACCTTTGCTATGTAACGATGAAATAGACCCTGATGAAAACTTATTTGTAACAAGGCCCTTGAACCATGGCTATGGCACTCCTTCACAAATAGCATCCAGAATGAACAAGGGTTTAAAGCAGTCCTCCTATATGCACGTGAATTGTAGAAGTCTAAAGAATAAGACAGATGAACTGCAAATACTACTACGGCAATTACCTGTAGACATACTGGCTATTACCGAAACTTGGCTGACTAATGATGATTTGATCCAAATTCCTGAATATAACTGGGTGCATAAGCCTAGAGACTCTAGTGGTGGAGGAGGAGTGGGCTTTTTTGTTAATCAAGCTCTGGCCTTCCAGCTCATTGAATGGAAAACCCCACTTACATCATTTGAATCTCTGTTTATAAGGGTACCACAATCTAAATTTGGCCATCTCACATTTGGGGCAATTTACAGATCCCCGGGTCAACCTATGCAAAAATTTAATGAAGAATTTGAGCAGCTATTGGCGGAAATTACGCTGTCTAATAAGGAAATAATATTATTAGGAGACTTTAACATTGACTTGCTGAAAGCCAGTCAACATCCACAAACTAGCTTATTTCTTGATACCTTATCTTCCTATAACTTTTTACCGGCTATAGACAGGCCAACTAGAATCACTGACCACAGCTATTCGTTAATAGATAATATAATAACCAACTTCTGGCCTAGAATGGTCAATTCTTCCATAATAGTTAATGATATATCGGATCACCTACCTGTTATAATTTGGACTGAAGATAGACCTCTTTATGCTGGGCAAACAAAAAATGTCACTAGAAGAGTGTTTAACGATGAGAATAAAGAAGTTTTCTCGGGGTTGCTGTCTCAAATTGATTTCACTCCATTAATAGATCACTGCAATGACAAAAATCCAGGTGCTGCATATGACTTTTACTTAGAAAAAATTAAGGAAGCATACAACAAAGCTTTTCCAGAGACTTTAATAAAACCTCGTAGCCATAAAATAAACCATAAACCCTGGATGACTAGAGGATTATTGAGATCATGTAGTAAGAAAAACAAAATATATCTAAAATATATTAAGAACCCAACAATGAGCAATAAATCAAAATTTATAACATATAGAAATGCTTTCAAAAGTGTTAAAGTGAAAGCTATGCAGGCCTACTACAATACAGAGTTTCTTAAATATGGAGCCGACTTAAAAAAGACCTGGTCTACGATAAGAATGGTCCTGAACCAAAATCCACCAGTATCTAATATAAATTCGATAAAGAAGGATGGGCTGACTATAACTGATAGTGCAGTAATAGCTGACAGTCTAAACCAGGCATGGGCAACTTCTTTTAACAGAGGGCCGACCTAAGATTTTAAGGGCAGCTCAGGAGCCGCATGCCAATTGCGGGCTAATTTTTGCAGATTCATTTGCCCAAGAAAATAAGACAGTATTAATTTTATTCAAACTAACTATAGCGATATAACCGTTATTGTTAAATTTATGTTAAACTAAATGAAGATAATTTTATGATGAAAATATAATTATCCTAATTACCTAACAGTCCTACATTACAATAAAATACTAAATATGTTAAAAGTTTCTTCAGTTTAAAAAATATATATAAAACTGCTAGTGTACAATGTATCCATATGCTTGGTGTGCTATATTTAATGATTAATGTGAAATCTGACACTTCTTGTCACGACACAATTTGTCCAGCATGGTTGATTTAATGTTCGAAGCGGCAATTCAAATTTCATTAGAAAGATTGTCATTTGTTAGTCTGCATCTGCTTCTGTTTTTTTTTATCGTTGAGGCGAACTGTTCACAAATATAGGTGCTTGGAAACAGTGCAACCATTTTCAGGGCATGAAATCTAAGTGAAGATTGCTTCCAAAGTTTCGAACCAACCCACTCTGTGGTATTGTTTCAGGCAGAAAGTAATTACATTGATGAATGAGTGAACTAGTTGACTAGTTGAGGCCGGATTCTTAATAAATAAGAAACAGATGCTTTAATGTCGGCCTTCGTACAGAGATTCAAATATTCATGTAGGGCCGGATAAAAGTGCCAGATACAATGCTAATATTAAAGACATGTCAAGGGCCGGTTGAAAAGTCCTCGGGGGCCGGATCCGGCCCGCGGGCCGTATGTTGCCCACCCCTGGTCTAAACTTATACTTTACTCAAATAGCAAAAAAGCTTAATGACAATATTGCAGATACCATGTCAACATACACAGACTACCTCCCACCATCATCTCCTTCCTCATTTGCCTTATACCCCACTTCCTCGGAAGAGGTTCTATCAATATATACTACTATGAAAATCTCACATAGCATAGGCCCTGACCTCCTTGACCCCAGCATTATTGGCCCAAACTTATCTCTTATCACTGAACCTCTTGCACTCATATACAATTGCTCAATGGAGAATGGAATCGTCCCTAAGAAAATGAAAATGTGTACAGTTACTCCGATATTCAAGCAAGGCGATAGAGAGGATTTAAACAACTACCGGCCAATATCTATTTTATCTATATTTGCTAAAATTCTTGAAAAGATAGTCTACCAGAGACTAAATGATTTTGTAGTTAAATATAACATACTTTATCCATTCCAACACGGTTTTAGAACTGGGCACTCGACAACTCTTCCATTAGTAAATATCCATGATAAAATATCTCAAGCAATTGACAACAGTAAATTTTCAATAGGAATTTTTCTAGATCTGTCGAAGGCCTTCGACACTGTGGACCATAATATACTAATTAGGAAACTATTTAACTATGGAGTTAGAGGACTTCCCCTGGCCTGGTTTAAGGACTATCTATCAAATCGTCAACAGCAAGTGAAATGTAACCATTGTCGTTCATCCTTTAGGTTGCTGGATTTTGGTGTTCCTCAAGGGTCGATACTGGGTCCGCTATTATTCCTAATTTATATTAACGACCTTCCCAATGCAGCTCCATTATTAGACTTTGTTCTTTTTGCCGACGATTCCAACATTTTCTTCTCCCATGCATCTTATCAGGAGCTGTTTTCAACAGTAAACAAAGAATTAGTACAAGTAGCCAATTGGTGCAGAGCCAACAAACTATCTCTTAATCTAAACAAAACAAATTATATGTTATTTACTGCCCCAGGTAAATTAATACCACAGCCGCAGGAAAAGATAAAAATTGATCAAACTGAAATACCCCAGGTTGTTTCAGTTAAATTTCTAGGGGTGTATCTTGATCAACACTTAAACTGGAAGGAGCATATTGAACACATATCCCACAAAATAGCCAAGAACATTGGTATAATAAAAAGAATTTCCTACCTACTGCTACCCGACATATTAAAAACTTTATACTATACCATGATACACCCCTACTTAAACTATTGCAATATAGTGTGGGCATCTAATTATAACTCCAGACTCTGTAAACTGAAAATACTCTCTAAAAGGATTATAAGGATAATAACAAAGTCACACTACCTAGCACATACTGATGAGCTGTATAAAAATGTGGGGATACTGAACCTAGATAAACTACTGGAGTATCAAATAGGAAACTTTATGTACTCTTCTGCCAATAAATTGTTTCCACACGAATACTCGAGTCTATTTACTAAGAACTCACAAGTACACCAGTATGCTACAAGGAGAGCCGGTAATTTAAGAGTTGCATTTGCAAGAACTAATATACGGAAGTTCTCTATAGCATGTGTAGGGCCAACCATATGGAACTTAATACCTAAGCATATAAAAGACAGTCCTAGCATTAATATTTTCAAGCGCCTGCTAAAAAACTGGTTGTTGGCTGACAAGAATGAACAGTGATATGAACTCTAAAGATGTCACAGATAGTACATAAGCTAGAACATAGATTACTATAGATTAAAGTATGCTAATGTTACTTAATATCTTTTACTTTTGCTTGATCGCCACCTGTCCTAATTGGGATTGCAGTGGAATTTACCTTACTACCCTTTACTGCCGCCATGTAATGTACTAATAGCAAAATGGGGGACCCTTCCTAGCGGGATCTTATCCCTTCTGGGTTCCCTTTTGCGTCCAAATGAATCCCTCTGTTAAATGAATCCCACCATTGGACCATAAGTCACTGTATATCTCCTATGTACAACTAAGAAAAGCCAAAAGCTTTAGTATGGGACATGACTTTGGCCAAGTGGCTTACTATGTCACATGCGAACTGAAGTGATGATTGTTTGATCAGTATGGTTCTGTTCTGTTTATTTTTCTTCTACTTTGGTTTAAAACATGACTGAGGTCAGATGTAAACAAAATAATCGATATGTACAATTGTTGTTTTGGAACAATAAAACGCTATCATGTGAGAGTCTTTGAATAACATTTAAAAAATCTTGTGAGGATTCCTCCACGTCAGATCGCTTGATATATAAAGCTGAATCGTATTAAGAATAAGTGTTTAACTTTATGGAAGACTAAGTAGAGTTCATTGTACGTATGGAAGTGTATGCTATTGCTTGATTGACGATGTTTTACTGAAGTGGTTCTCTTTGTATAATGTTTTTTGTTGTTGCCAAACCAACAAAGAATTTAGATCTGGGGAGTTGAATATGATGAATGAGCAGTGACCAAATATTTGTATGATACAGATTATGTATAACTAGTGGATTTACTGACATGGCATTATGTTTGAAATTGATTTGAGATAGACTAGCATACCCTTATGGTATTGTGACATGTGTGATAAGTATGTAATTAGTGAATTTATTGATACTAATTGTTTATAGTTATTTGGAGTATAATTACAATTTATGACTACTAAGTATTGGATTGGAGAGCATTCTTGCTTCAATAGCTTTGTGCTGTTTTTTTACAGCCAATTCAGGGAACAGAAATTGACAAGGTAGGACAATTGTTTGAAAATAAATTGTAATTATTTTGGCTGTGGAATTGTTTAAAGATAGTTACTATATGCGTGCACATTTAAAATAATGACTACAGTGGATTGCCTCTTTTAGCTTTATATTCTACAAAACCTGCTTTCGTGTAGCTCCATCTGATGCTGTTGAACTCGGACTAAGTACTGACATTTTGCTCAGGTTTAATTGGAAGTGTGCTAGGTGACCTACAGTTCGTCAGCCCTTCACCTCTGCCTCTGAGTTTTGATTCTGGGGTACACTGTGTGAAATTTAAATGTCACTGTAGAACTATGTAACCTGTGAAGAAAGGTTGTAATTCTGGTACTTGGTTGGATTTGTAATTTAGACTAAAATTGTTCAACCCAGGCTCATCCATGCTTCTGAAGCTTGTTGTTTATAGCCTGGACTAGTAATATTATTTTATAAAGAGTGGGTCTTGTTTTTAGGTACACATTACACAATAGTGTAGTGGTTTTGGTTATTGACAGAGAAGTCAGGGATTGAAATCCGCATCAGGACAGAAAGGTGTTTCAAACTTTCTGCTCCACTTGCACTCCCTAGCAAACTCAGCTGTAAAGTGAGTACACTGACCATAGACTATTTGGCAGCAAGGGGAAGGACTGGCCATCTGTCCAGCTGAGGCTAAGAAACAAGAAGTCACCAACAATTCATGTTCATTGTTGACTCTTAGACTTGTCTTAAAATGGACTGCTCTTTACTATGTCGTACCTTACCTGACTAAATGTTAAGTGGAGGAAGACCTAAATAACATTTAGCTAAGGAAAATGATTTTACTGTTGAAACATTGACCAAATCAATGGTTGTTTGACTAGCTGACTGACTGATTGATTGATTAGCATTAGCAAAGGATCTTTATACTGTAGAGAGGCAATGGCAAAGTATCTGAGAGACAGAGGGGACCAACAACTTGTGATATTGCATGCAAAAGTGGCACAAAAGTCTTACGGCAATGAAAAAAGGCAAGTAATTCATAGTGTTCAGCTTGTGTTGAATTTAATGCAATTATTCTGTGTATTTATGTATGTGAGCATTGTTTAGCCAATGCCTTTAACAAACTTTAAATAGTGATACTTGTAATCGTCACAATCTAGCAGGTTAGGAATGTCTGGCTTAAGATAAACTGATTTTAAATTAGAAATACATTTCATGTAACACTTGAACAAGAATGTTTTTCTAAATATCTAACACATTAGTTAAGGATGTATTATATTATTCAATTATAAACCATTTGTACTTCGTTTTCATAACTAGAATGTCTACTGTAAGTAAGTAAGTAAGTAAGTAAGTATGGACTTTAATGCTCCGCCTGCAAACGCACTGCGGCTAACTAACGGGTGTACAACCAGCTGTAGTTTTTACTTTACTTATTGCTAATTCTGCCCGATATTGTTTTCTGGACTATAAGTCGCTGCTGGCTATAAGTTGCAGTGATGCAAACGCAAAAAAATTGTTGAAGTCGGTACTCAGGTCTCTTTGGTATATAGGGTGTACCCAAAACACAGAATTTCGGTTAGAACTCAAGTGAGTGGATTTCCTCACGATGGCCATCATTGGCAAACGTGCTCAAAATAACTTTATTAAACAAAAGTTTAGTTCTTTTGAAATTAAAGGTTTCCAACATTTTTTGTGTTGTGATTTCGCATTAGTATATACTTGATTGTATAGATTAATTCAGCTGGCTGAAGGAATCAAAAAGTTGCTATATTGATGTATAAAAGGAAATGTTAATTATTAAGTCAGTACTTTAATAAGTCCAGGGTTTTTAAAAAAGTTTTTCTATCAAATTTATGTTGATTAAATTTTCAAAAATGTTCATTCATCTTAGATCATCTGTGGAAAGCGATAAAATCCTCATCTCTGTCATTTTAATACAGGTCTGCTAGTGCTGGTGATGAGTGTGGAGTCTACTTTTGTCACCTTTTTGCCAGTCAGCATTTCCTTCCTACCTTCTTTTCTTTACGTTTCTTAAACGCCAGACTGATGTTGTTTGAACACTACGCTGTGGTATAGCAGACAGGACCAGGATAGGTGCACTTAGCCTTCAATTGCTCCACCCCCTCCCACACACCCTCCCCCAACTCCTAAAGAGTTAGAAGACACCAGTCAGACCCTTGCACACTTGGAAACGGACTGTGGAGGCAGATCTTCACTCACTGAACTTTGGGCTACACACAGTGTGGAAACAAGCCCAACACTGAAGCAGTTTGAGAGTCATGAAAGCAGCAATGCTTTAGAGAGGGCACGCCAGTGGTGGTGGTGGTGGTGGTGGTGGTGGTGGTGGTGGTGGTGGTGGTGGTGGTGGTGGTGGTGGTGGTGGTGGTGAAGATGAAGATCATTAATGTTATCCTAAACTTTACTAACTGATTCAGCTATTTCAGCTAAATTATGAACTGTTGACAACCTTGACTTTTCTCTTCAAGTTCTCTGCCCTTGGGCAGGTTAAAACATCCAAGGGTGCCATTTCTCTGAATGCTGAACTTTCTCCTTCAATTTACTCTATCCATCTGCCATCATCCAGTCCTGCAGCATCTGTCTAGGTCTTCTTGTTCTCTTTCCCTCCATTCTTTCCTCCATGATAGTTCTCAGCAGAGAATCCCCTCTCACTATATGACCAATCCACTTCCTTTGTTTTTCTCAGAGAGTAGCCATAAGAAATCTCTCCTCTTCCACCTAATACAGCTCCTCTTCGTTTCTTTCATGCTCGGTCCAGCTAACCTTTTTTGTCCTTTGCCAGACCCACATCTCAAAAGCCTCCAACCTTTTGATATCCTCCTTTCTTATGGGCCTTGTTTATGATCCGTACAGCATCACACTCCATATATTTGTTTTAACCATTCTTTTCCATAGGTGCCTATTTTCTATCCTTTTCTCATTAACTGCTGTTGTTTTTAAATCGTCTTTACCCATCACTATCATTCATGAAACATGGTGGCAGAGGTTCACACCATTGTCGTCTGCTCGAACTAACGAACTTATTCTACAAGGCCAATGCAAGACCAAGATGGTCGACTCTGTTGTTGCTCCAATTGCAGGCAAATTGCTGTTGTTTGTCTGTTCTTTTTTTGGTTGAATGTCTATATTTTGACATGTTTGTGTGATGACCTGCTTTGTTTGTGTAGGTTTTTCTGTCCTCCTCCATGTATCTATCTGTTTGGAAAAGGCTGGAAAAGGAAAACAGACCAGATGGAAGGGACAGAAGCTAATGGTGATGTGGATTCACAGGTCTGTGCCTTCATGGGAATTGGGAACTCGGACCAGGAAATGGTTCAGCTGAACCTGGATGGAAAAGTATGCAGCCATATTCAGCTAGTGCTGTTCTTAATTAGTTTTCTCTGCAAATGTAACTGGGCTTTGAGCTTTTTTCACTTTGCAAATGGTGCTAACAAGTGAAAGTGGGCAACAGTGACACCAGTTAGTACTTGGAGAATGACCATCCATGAAACATCTGGCTATCTGGGCCAAATTAGCCCTCCATTTTCTTTTCTTTTCAAAATGTACGAAAATAAGGAGGTATCTGATGCCTAAGTATTTACCAGGTTTTGCACGTACTAGCAACCATGAAAGGTGTTTTGTTGTAACTCTGCATCAAAGTAAAGATTAACTGCTATGTTGTAATTGATTATGACCATTACACTGATTTTGCAAAGGCTATATTGCAGCATTCGACTGGCTGTTTGTGCTTTACTAGCTGCGTGTACTCGCACTTTCAAATGTCATATATTATAAAAATTAGTGTGAACACTTTAGATATTTGATGAAAAAGATGTATTGCTTTTTCTGAAGGATTACTGCACAGCCAAGACGTTGTACATCTCAGATTCAGACAAACGAAAGCATTTTATGCTGACAGTGAAAATGTTTTATGGAAATGGCCGAGACATCGGGGTCTTCAACAGCAAGCGTATTAAAGTCATCTCGAAGCCATCAAAAAAGAAACAGTCCATCAAAAATGCCGATTGTAAGGATAGAATCTTATTTTACAGTTTGACAGTTAGCCTGTGTAAATTCCTGTATATAGAAAAATACTTTGTTTTTAAAATGTGGCTTTTTAAGACCAAATTTGTTGTCCATCTTGACACTGACCATACTGCCACATGGAAGTTTGTATAATTGGAATTTTATTTATTAGTTTGTATGTTTTCCATTTATGAAGACACGATATTGATGATCAGTGGTTAGTGCAGTTACGTGCTGATGATGCATTTTTCTGTCACTTCAATTGGCAGTGTGCATAGCTTCGGGTACGAAGGTCGCTCTGTTCAATCGACTTCGATCTCAGACTGTCAGCACACGTTACCTGCATGTCGAGAATGGAAACTTCCATGCAAGCTCTACACAGTGGGGTTCATTCACCGTCCATCTACGTAAGTTCATTCACTTATTACTCAATTTTAACATGCAGATAAGTTCGGTGGCCATAGTAGAATAACTGGCAGACATCATTGTGGTTCTTTAGCAGCTGCTTTACTGTTTGCAAGGAACCTTGAGGCCACCATGGCTCTGTATCCTTGGATGTCTTCCAACCATCTCCGCCTTAATTTCGATAAAACCAAATTTATCTGGATTGGTGGTCTAGCCCAACATTCTCCAAGATTGACGTGGAATTTCTCTGCATTAGGTTTCCAGATGTCCACTACTGTTCCTCAGTCCGCGATCTGAGTGTTATGTAGGATGCAGTTATCTCACTTTCTGATCACGTCAGTTGTATCTCATACATGCCTTTATGACCTATGTCAACTCAACATCTGTCACTCACTCTCCCCTCACGTGGTTACCACTCTCATCCATGCGCTGATCTGTACGAGGTTCGGAGTAGCTCCTTCAAACTTTATGACCTTTTAGCTTTGTACCTCGGTCTTTTCATTCCCTAGTCGCTCACTTTCTGCTTGGCCACCAAGGGCCTTCTCCCACATGTGTGGAGCAACTGCTCAATCTAAAAGCTCTGCTTATATTTATCATTCTAGTTAGAGTCGTTTTCTGCAGGAATTGTGACTGGAACTCCTCAGCCTTTCTCATCCCACAGTTTCGAAAAGTCCATTTTATTTGTTAGTAATAGCACTGACTTGGGTCGGGAGTGCCTCTGAATCGTTGAGTGGCGCTTTTATAACTGCTCGATTACAATTACAATATGAAGGTTCTGATGTAGTATTAATAATTAATAATATATGTGATATGCTTTGAGATGTATATGTTTTAATATGTCTAGTTTTCTGGATATATCTTTGTATTGATCAGTTAAGGTGTGAGCAGAGCCTGGAAAGTCTGTGCTGTTTTGTTTTTGGTGTAGTTGACGATGATGAGAGCGAGTCGGAAGAGTTTTCTGTTCGTGATGGCTTCATCCATTATGGTTCCACCATTAAATTGGTCTGCGTTGTGACTGGAATGGCTCTGCCACGATTGGTAAGCAGCAACATGATAACTTTCTAAATTAGGAAAGCTTCGAAGTTGTAAATAATCGCTTTGAGCAAACACAGTTTTCACATAGGCAGTAAGCATTGTTGGCTAGTTACTTTTATAAAGTAATTACCATATTTGCCAGACTACAAGTCATGCCTTTCAGTATAAGACAGTGTGATGCAAAAATTACAAAGTTTGTGTTTGAATCAACATTTCAGATGCATCATCAATTGAGTAGCCACTCCAATGTTCCATTGGTTCAGAAACCCACTTGTTGTATTTGCAACATCACCTAGATCATTCTTAGACATGCTGTGTTGTATTAAAATTCTGTTTGAAATAAAACTTGTTGCACTTTTTAAAGATTTGCAGCTCTTGTTGTCTGAAGCCTTCTTGTTGTGCCCTGGCTACCACAGCTGGTCTACTTAACATTGACAGGAGCTTAACAGCTTTCAGGCAGGCTTTCGGGCCACAGACTTACATATATTGTACACTACTGTATTTAAGTATGGCCGTCTTAACCATGGTCTATTAACATGCACTTGTGGTGGCTGCCTCTCAATGACTGTATAAACAAAACTGCACTGTATTCATTTTGGCATTAACGCACATTATTGCTGTTTTGTGTTCGTTAAGTCCTTTTTTGTGTAGCTTTAGATTGGTGTATTATGTGACAGGCATCTTTTTACTGTTATTAGTCATGTTTAAAATTGTTTGATTTACGGGTTTTTTATTTCGCTTACCAAGCTGTGTTCTTATTCAAGTGCTCAGCTTTATTTAGTTTTTGTTGTCAGTTTGGTAATTTTTGTTCTGTCTGTTTTGACTTTTCCTCTGACCTTTACTGGTGACCTTTGCTCTTCTGTTAGGTCATTCGCAAAGTGGACAAGCAAACAGTGATTACGGATGCTGATGAGCCAGTGTCGCAGTTGCACAAGTGTGCTTTCTATCTGAAAGATACTGAAAGGATGTACTTATGTCTGTCGCAAGAGAAAATCATCCAATTCCAGGTAAAGCTATAGAAGGTAACGTTTTGCAGTTAGCTTATTGAATCTAATCTGGATACTAAAGTGGTGTCTTTAAGTGACTCACGAGTATCCAATCGATGTTCATTTCAGAGTTTGAGAAAAAGCTCAAACTCCATAGCAATACTTAAATCTTTGGACAGAACCAGTTGATACGAAGGGTGACATAAGGTAGAAATGGCCTTGCCTCATATAGTTAAGGTTGACATACACTACATGCAGAATAATGGAACTAGCATAATTTCACATTAAACAGTTTAACGTTTATATTGTTGATTTTTAAAGGCAATGTAAAACAAGAAAAGTCTGCATTATCAGATGAGCCAGAGAAAATAATGGATTACAGAGATCCTTTTAGTCAATTCTTTTATCACAAGACTTGTGCCTCTAAGCAAGCACAGTCGTAACCAAGGCATTACACTTTTGTAAGGGCTTAGTGAAGTACTGACTTTACTAGTGAAAACAAAATTGGATACTGGGCATGGATGACAACTCCTGATGATGTTTTAACCCTTTAGCGATGAGAGGGATTAGTTTTCCATACATTTTAGTGCATGCTTGTCATTAAAGTTCTAACCAGGGGAAACCTGGGCGACCTCGGTAGGTTTAGTGCAAGATATTTGATTGATATGCAAAAGTTAACACAAATTATGTTATATTTATAATGTGACTAGAAGAGAGGCATAGATTACATTGCTATTCTCTGTATAGTTGTTTCGCTAACCAGCAATAAATGTGAAGAGAGGCATAGATTACATTGCTATTCTCTGTATCTTTGTTTCAATAACCAGCAATAAATGTCCTTGGAATTAGAGATATTTCATGCTCTGCATTAGTGTTTTCTGCTTTTGAGAAAGGAGTATTGTTGCTAATGTCATCTAGCCAGAACTTGTAGCTAGGCCACTGTGTTTGCATACATAGCAAAAATATGTGTTTTGTGTAATGCTACAACTGTGCTCTGACACATACAGTGCTATTAAAACGAAAATGTTTGTAAATAGTGTCACTGAAGGTAGAATTAAAGTTGAAAAGAGTGCCACGTTCAGAATTACTTGTGAAAGAAATGTTTATCAGAATAATGCCAGTTTGATAAGTACCTGATTTGCTGTGTTGCTATGAAGGCCACACCTTGTCCAAAGGAAAGCAACAAGGAGATGATAAATGATGGAGCTCTGTGGACGATCATAAGTACAGACAGCGCGGAATACACATTCTATGAAGGCAATGGTCCAGTGAAACTGCCCATCACTCCAGTTCCAGTTGTACACAGTCTGCTGGTCAGTATTAGCTGGCTTTGTGTGTTTTTCATCTACATGTATCAGCTTCATGCATTTTTTACTGTATTGAACACTGTTGACTAATAATAATAATAATAATAATAATCTTCTTTATTAATTCAAACTGACAAGTATGCAGTAAGATTATATTTAAACACAACAGTATACAATCAAGATCTTGATTAAACACACGGTTTGGCAGCCATGCATGGCGCCGCCGTAGAGGGGGTTATGACTATCGAACCACGAATCTAATGCTCTCTTGGCCATGAGTGTTACCATTACTGTATCCCCCTCCAAGATGCATAGAGAAATTAAGGTAAAGTTCTTAATCAGTTCTTATAATTCTGAGCGGTCCCAGGTGGGACATTACATACTGTCTGTATGTAGAGAGGAAGATATGTTCTATAATTCTAGACTTCTCTGATTGTTCTTTAATTTGAGATTGCTTTGATTGTTCCATTATTCGAGGTGCATTGAAAATGCAAGCCATAGGAACAGTTCAGTTTTGAGATATCCTGTATATTTTTTACTAATTGTAGTATACAGAGCTATTTTCTTTTTAGTTGAATGGGGGTGGGGATGTAGCAATGCTTGAGTTGACTGGAGACAACTTCACACCAAATTTAAGAGTTTGGTTTGGAGAAGTCGAAGCGGAAACAATGCACAGGTAAATATTCCTATAAAAGCCTGCGAATATCTATAATATATGATCGTATGATACATATCTATATAATCTACATCATATCTGTATGATGTCTTAGGTCAGTGCTGTCCAACCTTTTCGATTACTCCGTGGGCCACCAAATAATTGTTCTTGAAGCCGAGGGCCGCACCAGTAAACTCTAAAGCAATGACTAAAATTTATTAAAAATTATTGACTATTAAAATATATTATGGCAATAATTAGGCCTATGCAATAATCAGTGAATAATAGCATATAGCCTATGTTTGGCTTGCTTTATGATAGTTCAGCGTCAAAAAGTATATCAATAAACGTTCAAGCACATTTTTATTGAGATGTTTGGCTTTGAATTGTGCTTGCAATTTTTTTGTTTGTGGTTGGTATTCAGGTCGGGCGGGCCATTTAAAATTGCCTCACGGGCCATATGTTGAACAGCATGGCCTTATAAGGGTAATCTTTCATAATACCTGCAACACATTTTTGTCCTGGTTCTGCTTTTGACCCAAATTATCCTTACTAATGGTGCAATATAGACTTGAGTTGGTCTTTAATTTGTTAACTGATGTGTAAAGGAGATGACCTAAAGTTATGTTTTGAGTCAGATTGGGATTATGTCACTTTAAGAGCATGACTTTTAAAAATACTGTAACCTACTCCGCAGTTTGCAGCTGACTGGACAAACGCTGTGGCGTATCAGTTCAGAATTTGATACTGATGTTGATGACTATAGTGATGATGTCCATGATAGTTTCAAATTTGCAGTTGCTCTTTTGCTAGGTTGTGTTAGTATCAGATTTGCAGTTGCTCTTTTGCAAGGTTGTTTCTTGTATGATTATTTTGACTTAGGTGTGAGGAGAGCATGCTGTGTGTAGTGCCCGATATTTCTGCCTTCCGTTCCCAATGGAAATGGGTTCGACAACCTCTTCAGGTAATTTTATTGGTTTTCGTTATGAATTACTGCTCTGCAACTAACAACTGTTTGATACAGAAATACTTTCTTGTTAAAATGATATTTGGACATGAGTTGATTCTTGAGCAATCAGTTATTGTGTACCACTGCGCATATGCCGACAGAAAATGAGACAATAAAGATGATTTGGTCATGTTAAAATCTGACAGATAGCTGTGTCTTCATATAATAGAACTTGTGGGTCAATGTACATTGCAGTAGGAGATGCAAGTGCATTCCAATCATCAGTGTATGTATATAATTATACTTAATTAAACATCCCCTAAATTTAAAATCTGTTCACCATATCACCCAATACATGCAAGATCTGTTACACTTGTGCCCGAAATACTAATTTCCAAAACGCAATTAAAATACTGGTTGAAAATTTGCATCTTCTAAAGTTCATTGTGTGAGTTCGTATTAAAGCATTAGACATTTCAAGAAAGTAGAACTCAGATTCTCACAGTTCTAAGAAAAGCAGCCAGTTAAGCCAGTCTGATAGGCAGTCATGGGCATGAAGTGTTAGCAATTTAATTTTCTTGAGTTAGCTGAAGAAAAATAAATAATGTAAGTATATGCTTGCACATTAGGCATGTGTATGGAATCAGGATGTTTTGAAGATTATTATCACAACATTCTGTTAGCAACTGAATGTGCACAGTGTAACTTTGGTAGATCGAACTTCAGTATTTCAAACTTCTGGTTCTATCAAATAACGATCACTGGCATGACCACAGCCAATGCAAAAACATGCAGACCTTGCTCTGTTTTATCGATCTTGCAAATATCAAACTTCCACTTATTGTGAAGGCATTTTCAGTCCTTATCATACTATTGACTAGCAGGCATATCGAAGTTCCAGGGTCACTCTGTGATTTGATATACTCTGGCCTAGTTTTAGCTGACTGATGCTTAGATTTCACAATGGGCTCCAGACATGAGATAAAGAATGATGCACTTGCATGTCTGGGTCACTGTAAAGGGGTCAATAAATTAATGCTACATATAATCTCACTCTTGTATCTTGGCCTCATTTTACTGACCTAAATCTTGGAGCTTAAATTGATAGTCGAGCATTCTACGCCCTGCTTTACAAATGCCAACTTTGCTACACATAGGCCTACTTCTGCTTAATCTTCAGTACTATCTCTGATACAAGAATGTGCTTTTTTAAAATTAATGGTATGGTAGACGAAAAAAGAATCTGGATACAAAATCGATGCACTGTTCTGCATAGTAAGTAGTAAATCTAAGATAAGCTGTGATTTTGTTTCGACTGAGCAACTGGGAATAAGCTGGTTCCTGTGACCTGGTTCGTACAAAAAATTTAAACTTATGCCACGTCTTGATATTCTTTGAATTCTTGCGCCTTCTCTCTTTGAAATTACTTTATCGCTACTCTAGTACAATGATTATACAGTGGTTATACTTTGGTTATGAAGAGCACAATACCAACAAACTCAAAGCATTTACTGTGCACAGTGGCTGAATATTTGCAATTTTGCATCCATTTATAACAGGTTCTTATTATGATAGTGCTGTGGTAATTATTTTGTTTTGGCATGGTTACAGTGGAAAGTAACCTCAGGGTTAGATCAAATGCATTGTAAATAATTTATTATCAATCCAGAACTAAACAACATTTGTTTCTATTTTGTACAAATTTCGCCTCTCAGTATGCTGCAATGGTATACATGCAGTAGCACAATTATTACAGGTTATTACTTTGAAGGCAGAATCATATTGGATCTGTTTTAATAAGTTATCGGAATAAGCTATGATCATTCCTATTGTAGGTTCCTGTTCTGCTCGTTCGAAACGACGGCGTAATTTACGCAACCGGTCTGACATTTACATATACTCCAGAACCTGGTCCAACTACAACGGCTGTGACTGCTCATTCACAGAGCAACTCGTCCCACCGACACAGCCACAGCCCACCACCCTCGCTTCAGCCTCCTCTTCCACCGCACGTAGTAAATGCAAACCCAGGAGGACCATATATGAACAGTCTCTTATAGCCAATACTGGGAGCAAGAGAGGAACAGAATTAACGAGCATCATGTTAACTAAAAGAAGGAGCTGGCAGTGGTGTTGTCTGGCGTACTGACCTACCATAAACAGTCGAATTTTGGCCGAGACTATTTTGTCTTGAAACTGATCACAGACGATTGTGTGAGCTCGATCAACCAAGTGCCAAGCACGTCTAAGCACAAACACCAAACGAATTGCTCTGTGATTGCCATTCTCTCCAGACAATGTATGACTGTGACACCCGTTTGTATCTCTGTCCAAGCCGACTGACTTCAGGGCCCCTGAATATGGGCTGCCACAGTGACCTTGTGGCTTAGGCTGACTCTATGACAATGTGTTCAGAAATCTACTCTGTGTGTTGTAGATGTATGCCAGTCAGGCACTGTGACTGAGTGATCAGCCCAATGGCATATGCAAAGATATAGGAGATGATTTTAAATCTGACTGTCAATCAGTGTAGTGTATACTGTTGACTGACATATTCGTGATTGGATGTGCATGAACGTAGCTGTTAATGATATTTATGTAATACGTGAATGGAGTTTTGGATGGTTGGAGTAATGGAGTTGATGTTTGGATGTGGTGTTGTTGAATTGGAACTGTGAAATTTGTGGCATACTCAGAGCTTCTGATACTTTGGAAACTTAAGTACACACTTCTTGGCTTTGTTTAAACCTCATGAGCTATAGTAGTTGCAGCTTCTGAAGTTTAACACTTTAAGGACGAGGGTGTACGAAAATCGACTGGGAACCAATACAGCACATCGTTAAAGTGTTAAACATTTTGAGAAATGCTGAGATGTTCTTAAAAGGAAGTGAATGGAAATAGTCAATAGGCAGCGGTTTTGATTTCTATTTTTAGGATTACCAGATTTTGTACAGTAAAAAACTGGCCAGTATTTTAGTATCAAGGAAAAATGTTACTCTCACTAACTTGTTACTTTGATGGCAGCTCGAAACTACGAAAAATGTGATTTAATGGGTAATGCTACAGATGCTGGTAAAGAAACTTGATTGGCAAGTGAGAAACTTCCATGTATAGGAGCACCATATACTCTTGTTTTGTGAGGATATTGAGTAATAGTTATCCTGAAGAGAACTGTTGAAATGATTCTTGTTTCTTAAATATCACACAATGCCTAACCAGTTTAAGTCTTCTACAGTCACACCAACTTCAATCATGCGTTTAGGTTGGTAATGTGTTAGTGCAATGGTGGTGATGATGATGTTGATTATGATTATAATTATTATTGTTATTATTATTATTATTATTATTATTATTATTATTATTATTATTATTATTATTAATTAAATTTGTAATGCGCGCATGGTCACACCGAAATATGATGATGGTGATGTGCTGTAGATGGAACCACTGTCTACCTCTACCTCTTTCAAAGATTCTTATAAGCACACACTTGGCTGGCCTATCTTCATCTACCTCTCAGCGATTATTAAAGCATTTGAACTATGTCTTGCTGATTCCAATACTATCATTGTGGCCAGCAGATGTGTGAAGATACTCTTGAGCAACATTTTTAGATGCAAGTACAGTAAAATATTTTAAATTTCACTTGTAGTATCACCTTGAGGTACTTCTTACAGATGAGTGATTGAACCAAACATCAACCCTGAAAGAACAGTTTAAATATAGGATGACACAATAAGGCTATGGAACGTGAGTTTCCAGGCTGCAAATGATGGGTGTTTTCAGAAAGTACCCAAAAGCAAGCTTTGCTTTTGTATTAAGAATGCATAGTGGTTTGGTATTGGGCAATAAGTAATGTTTGAGAAAAGCGTGCTGTGCATGGGAGGTAGGTATGGTAATTTGGAAGTACACGTGCACTTAGAGTTTTGCATTTAAATGACACTTTTGAACCGTTCTTTTGGTTCGGTAGGGAAATGGTGTCCATGCATTGTGGTGATATTTTGGTGTTCTGATTAAGAGTGCTTTGAGATGTCCACAAGGGGAGCTAATCAGCGGTTGCATTGAAAAAATAAGGTCAACACATGTGGGAAAAATGTGTTGTGAAGTTGGAGCAGTGTGGTACTATCTGGAGTTTGAATAGAACTAAGAATGTTGTGCAATATTGAATTTGCCAGTGTTTCACGTTTAAGAGAAGAGCACAGTACAGGCAGCTCCTGTACTAAATTATTTTAAACCAGTACCAGTAACTGAAATGTTTGAGAGGTGTGAAAAGTACATGGCAGTTGCCTCTAGCACAGTGCTTCCCAACCTAGGTGCTGCATCACCACGTTCTATTGGTGCTGTGGCTGGATGGCAGAATGGGTAAAAAATTTGAGAATTTTCTGGTAATCACTACCAGTGCCGGACTTAGGATATTTCAGGCCCCGTGCAGAGTCTACTATACAGGCGTGACACAAGTCAAATTGTTTTTCATTGCTTATCATTTTATTTTAGTAGATTGCTAACAAGTACAAGTCAAATTTAACTATACATGAGAAATCTGGGATATAGAGGAAGTTGACTTTTATGTTGTTGACCAAAGAGAAGATTTAACCAAAATCATAATATTGTTATTAGGGTGTCTTGTTCATGTTTCGGGCCTCCATAAGTTGTAAAACTTAAAGTAGTGTTGAAATAGTGGCAACACTGTGGTTGAATACAAGGAGCATTGCTCGTCGTTAAAATAAAGACCTAACTGGAAGGAAAATAATTGAAATTAAGGCGAGGTGCTGTTGGCTGAATGATGTTTTGTAAAGGGTGCCTTGCTCTGAAAAAGGTTGGGAACCACTGCTCTATCATATCCTGATATTGATATCGCATTAGATGTAAAGATATATATTTGTTGTTTCGTTTTAAAAACTTTTGGCAAAATGTGTGATCTTGTGAACATTAGTTTTATTCTGTGAATTATTGTGCTTGCTTTGCAGCAAAGGTTCCTTTGATATCGTGCGTCTTCACTAACAAATTGCTGCTAATGCTACATTATTTCTATCATTTAAAGTGCAGTTGTCCTGGTAATTTGTAAAACTACAGATTTCAGTTGTCAACTTGCCAATGTATAAAATTATCCATTTAACTGTAACAAACTGTAGTTAAACTCAGTAGTAATTATGGGCAAAATTGATTGAACCGTTACTGAATATTATTTAACTGTTTTTGTTGTTGCCAGTACTGTCTGTCATTCCTCTGATGTTATATCACAAAACACGATTCTCCATTTTTCCATATTTTTGTGGGTTGATTCCTTCACCGTTGCAGATCTTCGTAATGCAGTTTGTTAAATTTGTCGACATCAGTTTTCATGCTAGATTAAAGACATGCTGTTATCAATGTTTGAAGCTTGACATCAGTGGTGAATAGTTTCTTGGAAAGTCAGTGGTAGTGACAGTAGGAAAGTGGTACTTTGTAGGTTCCTGAGTATATTATACCATGAACCAGTAATTGAAAAAATATATTTTCAGTTTGTCAGTAAAAGTACTGCAATCTTTTTGTAGCTGGCAGAGATTGCTCCAACAGAACAGCTGGTCATTCTGGACGGCTTCATTAGCCATTCAGAGGAAGTGAGGTGGACAGATAACGTGACTAGAATGCATTGATTTTGTGCTTGATAATTAGTCTACCCTCCTTGCTCTATCATTTGTTGCTGAATTTATTTCATACAGCATGGAAGTAAGCACAGGGCAGACAGTACAGCTGTGTGATGCATCAAGACACGGCTTTACTCGGCCGAGTTCACTACCACAGAGAGACAGAGATACTTGGAAAAAATAGTGTTTGCCTTCTGACATTCATTTACAGTGTCTGTAGGAGCTAGCACCGAGTGTTATTTGATACTGGATGTACAAGGCTGGCAAGTACAGTTGAATAGTACTGAGAATGATAATGAGAATGAGTTTTATAATTTCTTTGTTTATATAGTGCCACTATTTTAAGCATCAGTTGTTGGCACAGAATAATTTTGTTTGTTTGGTGAATATCAGGTTGTTTAGGCCAACTCAGCGCTCCATGTTTTCAAGGTTGGTTATTGTGTTCCAACAAAATGACCAGCGTGGGGATGTTGAAAGAAGATTGCTGTGGTTGTTTGCGCGTCAGTCGAGAGTCCATCAGGATTTCAGCTCTGAGGAGTTTTTGTAGAGATATGTGAACAAGTGTGTTACTGCGACCCTTATATCATTTACTCTGTGATGATGGTTAGTACTGGTTTTGACAGAAGTTGATGGCTGAGGCTTTTAAAAAGATATTCAGAAAGCAGCTAGGATAAAATGCAGCTGTGTTTAATTTTTTTGTTTGTTTAAAACTGTATTAGGTCTTTGTGATAAGTATTTCAGATGGATATAGTAGTTGTAGAGATGATGATGACATGACTTTCTTCTGTTGTGAGGTCTGGAATGTGTGCATTGTGTTGTCTGAATGTGACTTCAAACGAGCACAGGATGTTGACCTCAGCAAGAACATCTGTGCATTAACTGCTCCAAGAATTTTCCTTGGGAGCTGCTGACAACAGACCCAGGGGAACTGTAACTCCTGGAAATGAAACAATGTTTAATGTGTGTGTATGATTGTGTGAAGTGTAAATGTAAGGCTAGATAATCTCTGGTAACTGGACAGTTGCTGATATATTACAACATAACTATATGTATGTTACATATTTATATTATGTTAATAAAATTATATATTGCATGTTTGCTTTCATGTTTTTTTGTCACAGATACCATATTATTTTTATTGCCAGTTCAGGGATGTGCAATGTGCATGCATGTGTGTTTGACCTTCCATCAAAACACCCTACCAGCATAACCATATAGGGCCAAATGAAACCCATATTCTCTTAGGGGAATAAGGCCATATGGGTTCCATCAAATATTTATGGGCTTGCTGGAAAGGTAGTCGGGGCCCTTGAAGACTGGCTTTTATCATGAGCGATAGGTAGCACTGACTTGTGATATTCAAGGAATCTGGGAGGAAACTATATATCGCATAAGATCAGGTGAACATATGCCAGAGTAATTTCAAATACAAATGTTTGAATGACTTGCATAAGGAAATATTAAACAGCTAATGAGCTGGATTTGCGGTTCCAGTTAATTTTTACTGAGCTCCTTAACAAGCAAATTCCATTTAGAACTAAGACAGTAGTCGGCACACACCACAGCCTTGGTTTAAATCTGCCAATCCTGAAGCTAGGCGGCGTCATAGGGGTCGGTTAGAGCATTGTCTTGGAACACCCTAGGTTTAAACAACATTGAAAACTTGCGTAATTGGCCAAATCTGCATATTTATCTAATTTATTTGCTGAAAGTTCTGCTTTACCAAAATCTTGAGGTTGGCCTTAAATAAGTTATTACATCAGAAGGTAAATTGATCTTTTGTGGTTGGCTGGCTATCAATGAGCTTGCCAGTAAATACTTTACCTGTTTTGCAGATAAAATTTCTGGTGAAAGCTTGAAATTGTTGATTCCTTAGTAGGCTTAGTATCTGACAAATTTCTTCATACACCTACTGCCATAGACTACTTTTAGCCAACTCTTGCAGAGGTTTAAAACGAATCCTTTCCATAGCTGCCTCTTTGACACCTGTCCTACATATCTTTTGGGTCCATCACATCAATTATCAATTTCTCATTGAATAAATGATCCTATCCATGTTTTGCTCATGCCATGGTTCATTATCTTCTAAAGAACCTCTTGACCGTGGCAACTTATCGTATTACAGACCAATTTGAACTTTAAATTTTGTTTTTCAGATAAACAGGTAGTTATGAATCACATGCAAACTGACCTATCTTCCAAATCGCTAATCTCCGGATTTCAGTCTGCACACTGTAAGTTGCATAGGCGTAATTTGTGGGAGGTACAAGGGGTACCTGTACCCCCCACTTTTTGAACAATTCATTCAATAACCATGGGCTCGGCGCCCGTAGGTGTCTGATGCCTTCTTTACAATGTATTTCCACTCCATTCTGTCCAGTGCCGAGTGGCTCAGTTCCTGGAGACTTGCTCCGCACCATTCTTCAATGTCATCTGTCCATTTCCTGTGAGGTCTTCCTCTTTTGTTTGTGCCTTCCATTATCCCAAAAATCTAAGTTTTAATTTTTCTGTCCTCCTTCATTGAACAATGCCAATCAATATTTTATTATTGTGCCTTCTCAGAGATTGCAGTCTCCGCCTTGCTTCGTGTATGTAAGAAATTGGTACCCCCCACTTTTTTAGACCAAAGTTACGCCCCTGGTAAGTTGCATTCAAGAGAATCCACCCTTCTTGCTGCTCATAATGACGTCGTGCTCTACTGATAAGGGTAGAGTGACGGCACTTGTTTTTGACTTGTCTGCTTCTATATATGCTGTGGACCATTCTCTTCTTTTATATTGTCTCCAACACAGGGGAGGAGAAGGGAATTGATCACCACCACTTTGCGGGGCAAGTCACACCCTTGGTGGTCGTGTATATGAACGGCGTTGCCAGAGACAGGCAGTTCTGACATGATATTGTTGGGAAGTGGAGGTAAGTACCGTAATTAAGTTTTAGGCGGATAAGCTGAATATAGCTATTTTCAGGAAAATTGCTGCAAGATGCAGAGCAGTGGCATCACTAGGGTTGGTGTCACCCAATGTGGTGAGTCATGGTGTCGTCCCCATGGACCTTCCTTAGTAGTCCCCTACCAGACCATACAGTATCCTTAGTAATGTTTTTTGTAAATTGATAAGTTGTTGATATGATATAACATATCAACAAATGTTTTTGTTGATATCTGTTATTGTTAATTTTAAAATAATAAATTTCTGGTGAAACTCTGCACAAAATTTTTTATACGGTCATTTTTGTGTCACCCCTTTTGAAGGTGTCGCCCGGTGCGGCCCGCACCCCCGTACCCCTCCCCCCAGTGATACCACTGACGCAGAGAGCAAATTCTAAGAGTAATTTTTAAAACTACAGGGTTTAATTCATTTGTTAGTCCATTGGCAGCTCTGTTATGTTTATTGCCATCCAAGAAATCCGTTAGCTGTTTGTGTGGTGTTCCTTAGGTGTCCCTCAAATAAATTTAGAAGCAGAATAGATTCGATATTATGTGTTCAGTGCCTAAAGGTAGCGGGTTTTCTGAACTTTAAATGCGTGGGCTAGCCTACATGCGCAGTGTCGTCACTATGGTTGGTGTCACCCAATGTGGTCAGTCATGGTGTCACCCCATGGACCTTCCTTAGTAGTCCCTTACCAGACCACACAGTATACTTAGTAATGTTTTTTTAAAATTGATACTGATACAGAGCATGTAAACTGGGCTTACGAAAAAAGTATTTTTTTTATCTGTTATTGTCAATTTAAAAATAATAAATTTCCGCTGAAACCAGGGCATATTTTAACTGTATAACTAGTGGGACAAATGTCCCAGTAGTCTTAGGATTTGTCCCAGTAGTCAGGCTGATTTGTCCCAGGCAATGTATGTATAAAGTATAACTAGTGGGACAAATGTTGGAAGAATTTTCAGATTTGTCCCAGTAGTATTGTTGAATGACCCCCTTATAACCTTATATTATTGGTTGGGAGACCCGAGAAAAGTTGTAAAAAAAGGTGATGACTAAAAAAAAGGTCATCAACTTTTTTGGGAGATGAATTTCCCAAAAAAGTCTGAAAGTTTGCGGAGATGAATTCCTAAAAAAAGTTCTTCGACTGATTTTGTCCCAGTAGTCAAAATTCCTTAAAATATGCACTGGCTGAAACTGTCCCCAAATTTTTTTCAGTCATTTTGGTGTCACCTCATCTGAAGGTGTCACCCGGTGCGGTCCGCACCCCCACCCTATGAGTGACGCGCCACTGCATGCATGCACTAATGCTGACTCAAAACCATTTGTAGGCTACGAAACTGTTCTGGTTGATTTATTAGATGTCAGTAGCCTATTCACAACTCACGAGACAGTTCTGTTAGGAAGGAGCCTATCTATAGCCCACGCTGCTGACTGCCTAGACTGGATTAAAAGTGACCTCTTCGATCGTAGGCCTAGTGGTTATATATTCAGCCAGATCTCAGATCCGGAACCTCGATCAGATTTGAAATCAGAACCTGACGACCTACGAGACACGCCAGTTAACTGTTATTTTTCTTGACAGCAATAATCGATTATAAGAGCCTATGCATCGTTGTTCACGCATTTAGTTTTTTTCATGAAGTGAGTATAAGTTATAGATTCGCCAGACACGCTTAGTATAGGTTTTAGAAACGGAGATCCGCGACCTCTGGATGAGCAATTTATCAAAATCCTCTTCGGTTTCAGTTTCCTGATATGTATGCTTAATTATTCCGTGCTGGAAAGCGAAACATCTGCCAGCAGTTAAGCTCAGTTGAGTGCGCACAAGAAGAAGTTAAGGGGAGAACTCGAATATGTCGTTCGCACGTATAGCTGCGTATAGGTAAGTGCGGCGTCTATAAGCTTAAGTCCTTACACAGAGCAAGTGCATAGACGTTTGGATAGCAACATAGCAACCGAAGCGGCAACGATCTATACATAATACAAGCTACACATGAAGCCGATCCTCAGTCGGTCAGTCTTGGGCTGGCAAGGATTTAATTCGCCAAAGCATGCAGGGAGAGCTATCGCAATGTGAGGACTTTGCTCTTCGGCCTACGTCAGCTCGAACCAGGTTATACATCTTATGGATTCTTATCCTCAGCCAGACCCACGTCAAAACACGGCAACCTTAGGGACTAGGGAGCAGAACCTACGAATAGGGCCTACGCCATTGGAGCCTGCAGCCGCCACGCAGAGGCGTAGCTTGCTTGAAATAATGCGAAAGTATTTTCTGTTCGACAGTTCGAGATTAAACTCTGGACTCGAATGACGATCGGGTCTAAGAATAAGATGAAACCTCAATTGCCCAAGATCATCTGCCATTAGCAGCCCCTAAATATTTAACACGTAGCGTTTGATAGGCTAACTGTTATCTTATTCGTATGAAAGAAACGTTTTTCGCGGACGGAGTCACTGCAGTTCTGTTTCGGATGTTATACTCTACGTTGGCTGGCTCGCAGAAGGTCTAGGTAGGGCTTTCGCGCGGGGCCTACTCGACACCGGCTTCTCCGAGGCCCTTGCTCTACCGCCGACCACGCACGGAAGTATAACGTCTGAACGCGTTTGGTTTCCCGACTCGTCTTCGAGCAGGAAGAGGATTATTCTCCCTGGCACAGGCTGCCCGCCTAGCCGATCGGACCAACTGCGGGCCCTAGCCTGTTCGGCCGGCCGAACGATGAGTGGGGCTGAGCCGGTCTCGCCGTCGCTGTACGCCACGACTCATATGGCTTTCAAAATGGCGGCCAAGAGGAAGCGAATGGCAAACAACCTAAACAACAGAGAAGGGCATGTCGACCGATCGGATGGACACTTCCAGAGACGAAAACCCTTCCTGATTGCTGTTGCCGGTGGAACAGCCTCTGGAAAGGTATGCTAGACGGGTTTTGACGATGATCATTGTGAAAAGCAGCGAGCGTAAGAGGTTGAATTGCGAAAACGAGGTCAAACATGCTGCACGTGTTGTTAGGGACACGGCCAGTTAGACAACAACCGCCATTTTAATGCGATGTTTTCGTGTACAATGAAATGTAATGTTATGCAATGTCACAAAAGTCACAGAATGCACACGATGAAACTTTTGGATTTAGCGTGGGACTGATTAGAGTAGGCCTACGCCAAGATCTTTGTTTCCGTATAATTTCTATACTTTTTCCGTTGGATTTGGTGTAGAACTGTAGATAATAGTGGAGAACTTCGTAACGTCTATCCCATTAGCAAACTTTTTTGAAATGATGATTTATGTTAAAAGTAAAAATTAGCAGTTACGCACTTGAATAATTGTTTATATATATATATATGCAAGAACTGGTGTCTGGTCCTAGGGTTGCTGATTCGAAACAACACAAACGGCAATCAAACAATATATATATAAAGATAATACCAATTTGACCCACTAATCTGCATTGGCATTTTTATATAGCTTGACATTATATTATATTTCTTCGAATAACTTGGTTATCATGCCCTTTGCCTTCTTTGGGTGCTGTAGAAATCGTAGAATTGTGATTGCTTTTTGTTTCCGATTCTGATTTATTGACCTTGCACATGATAAATGCAAACTCAAACTCAAAATTGCTTAAAATTAATCAAGATTCAAGCCTAGATAGTTAAGACTTGATAAAGTGACTATGGGGTCATGTTTTGGGCAATGATATACACCATTGTACACAATGTACAGGCATCATCATATCACTCCCATCCTCAAATCACTCCTGTTGCTAACAATCCAAGAGCGAATGAACTTCAAAGTCCTATCACTAACTTGGAGCTCCCTACAATATTCACAGTCCAAGTACCTCTGTGATCTCTTCACCATCCAGGCAACCCGCTCTACCCGGTCATCCTATCTCAGTCTTTTTCAACCCCCAGTCACTATTCATCTCAAGTTCTCCAACCGAGCCATATTCAACACAGCACCACGCCTCTGGTCCTCTTGAATGATCACCCCTGATTTCCGCAGATTCTCGGTTCTTCCATCATCATTGCAACCCGTCCTCCATCCTCATCCTCATGTTCCACTATATATCACTCCAGGGCTTTCCACTCAAAACTGAAATCTCAACTTCTCAAGTATTCCTACCACGGGCGGCGATAATGGGGGTCGAGGGGGACAAGACCCCACCTTTAACAGTGGGGGACACGCCAGGCAACATTTTGAAGAAACACCAAAAAAGGTAATCAAATGCGCGTCCTTTTTTGAGCAGATCAGTTCACGGCAATAAATTTTTTTACCTCTTTTTTGACCAGATCAGTTCAAAACTCTTTTTTGACCAGATCAGTTAAAAAAATGTCCCCCTCACCTGTCAAACAAGATCGCCGCCACTGACTCCTACCCTGACTCATCTGATCCTCCGCCTTCCAATTCATCTCGTCCTGAACGACACCAGCCTATTTACAAGCGCTACATCAGATCAGAGGGGGTTCCAGGGAGTAGTCCAAAAGAGGTCCAAGTCCGATTTCCAGAGTACCAGGTCAGGGGGTTTCCAGAGAGTGGTCCAAAAGAGGTCCAAGTCCAAATTCCAGGAGGCCAAACCAAATCAAAAGGGGGTTTCCAGAGAGTAGTCCAAAAGAGGTCCAAGTCCAATTTCCAGGGTACCAGATCAGGTTAAGTATTCTGCTTGATGCAAGTACTGTACAGCTATATGTTGGGTGCAGCACATGACATGTTGAAAAACCACTTTTTGAGCCGTGCTTGGGTTGGGAGCGCCTCTGAGTAGGTATCTTGAAGGGGCGCTGTATATCAAGTTTAGATTGATTGATTGACTGATTGATTGAAGTCGTGATCGCGTATGTCACAAGGTAATTGTGAACATTTGACCGAAATTGACTTAACTTTTGTTGAATGTGTGTCTGTGTATGTATGCAAGTCACTAACATGCTCAGCTCGCCAGTGTTATTCATTAACAGCACACACGGATATTCATCAGCATATTCAGTTTAAGATCCTGACCCTCATGTGCAATTGTCTCATTGGCTCTACTCTAGCATACCATACCGGATTTCAGTCTCCTCGGTCCCGGGTCATTGCACCCTTCAGTCAGATGCTTTTGGACTCCTTTTGGACTCCTGTTTTGTGCCGCATATGCACATTGTTAGGCTCAGTCCAGAGGCTTTGGTTATGTTAGGCCCACCAGCTAGAATCGTCTTTCTGAAGAGCTGCGGCTTGAAGTCCTCAGTTTGTCCCTTCCACAGTTTTCTTATTGCCTGAAGTCTGTTTCATTTGACAGTGATTTCACTGTTTTGTGTCACTAGTACCACTGATATTTGCCAAAATGCCTCAGAACCATGGGTGTATTTAGGGGGTGGTTTTACGGGTTGAAACCCCCTGCCCCTGAAATAAACTGCAAAATACAAAAACGCTTAACTTTTCAAAACTGAACCCGTACTCTGCTACCATGTCCAATGGAAACGCCTCCGAAATTGGAAACCCCCTCCAAAATTGTTTCCTGGCTATGCCTCTGCTCAGAACCATTACAAAATTAGGTACACAGCAACTCTGATGTTTGTTAGAAATCTTGCTTAATGCCAATTGTAAAAATTATTGTAACTGAAAACTCTTAATTGGCAGTTTTTAGCACAATGTTGACTAAAAGTGAGGATGCTAAGTGTTCAGAAAGCGTAAGCCCCATCCTGAGGTTTCATGAATTGTTTGCGTTTTGATGCGGCTTTTGTGTGAAACTCAGATGAAAGGTTTCAAGGTATATATCGGTTTTGCTGTTTTCCATTTCTGTTTTGATATCTGAGCAGTTTGGCTCTTAAAAATTGACTGTGCTATTGTAAATTTTGGAGTATTATAGGCATGTTTTAAGTTGTGCCATGACCTGGCTACACTTGAAAGGGCACATTTTCAGTTGTGCCAGGACATGGCACAATTTTGTATGGAATTTTGACTTACCACCACCATAAGCAATAAACAGGCAGAAATTAGATAGTAGCCGGGCCTGTTTGCAGCCTAGATAGCGTGTAATTTTATCATACAAATCACAAGCCATGGAATTTCAAAACTACTGACTGTCAGTCACAGAGCAGTTTTCGTCACAAGGCACATTGTTATCAGTAACTGTACCATGGTGTACCAGTATTTGTATTAAGTTTTGAATGCAATGTTGAGAGATGTATTGTATCACTGTGTTTGGTGACTGAAGCTTTGACCCAGATTCCCATTATAGGCTTGCACTTCATGCTTACCACCTGGCACACCTTCCAATCTCTGTGGGAGATCAATGACTTTGGTCTCTCTGTGATAAATTCAAACAGTTGATGCTTGAACAGCAAATTGATCTATTGGTGGATTAGTTTGTATTGTGTCCTACATATTGAAACAGAGTGAAATATTAATAATAACAGAACTTCTAGTGTAATTTCTGAATCTGCAAGAGCACGCCTTCATAGTATCATTGATTAAATGTTTGAATGGTCACTGTGAGACTTTATCTCTGAATGTGCTTTCGAAAGTCACAGTATTTAACTAATATGTGAAGTCTTGCATGATAAGCATCTGTTGTTTTGTCCGTATTCCGTCTTGCCAGGCAAAAGTTAAATATCTCAAATTCTAAATTTTTCTTGAGGCTAAAATATTCTTCAAGTGCACGTTTTCATAGTGTATACATTATTCTCATACAGATCTGAATCTTCAGGTAGTGTTTCTATGACCAAACCTTACAAATTTATCGTACACAGCTTCGCCCGCAAAGTGTAGGAGTACATGCCTTCGTTTGTCATTGGTTAGATGGAGTGCCATTATTAGATTCTTGAATCAGTCTCTCCATTTCTTCCACCACAGTGCCATTGATGCTGGGTCTACTTCAGGTAGATGAAGAAGAAGGGCAGTCCCTTAAGCTAGCTTTAAGGCAGCCATGGTATGAAATGTTAGCGACTTCATTTCTTAGCCTTGAGCAGCACATGAGGGCGGGTGGCCAGTCCTCTCCCTCGCCATCTCATCTACCCACCGATAGTGTTATAGTTGAGTTGGTTAGGGGCGCAGGTGGAACAGAAAGCTCGAACCGAATTTCTGCCTTAGTGGGGATTTGAACCTCTGACCTCTTGATTGATAGTCCAACATGCTAGCCACTACACTATTGAGCACCCCAGGTAGAAATGATGCAAAGTGGGTATTGGCCCAAATTCGGTAATTTCTAATGTTTATTTATAAGTTTAATATTTATAAGTTTAATGTTTCTTTATAAGTTTATCGTCGTCGCCAAATGTTGTATTTTAGTTTTATGTCTTTTATTCCAGCATGTCACCATCCCCACTTCTAAGTAAACTCTTACTGTTCATGTCCGCTTGTATTTACTGGTTTCCTAGTTGACTCTGGTTCCCTACTATGCTGGGTTGTAAGAATGTGCAAAGTGCATAGAGCTATAAATCCACACTAGCAAAGATATTGCATGAGATTCATGAGTAAATAGTCACACATTGTTATGAGACATAAAGTCGGTTCAGTTGTAATATGCATCTCGTCGAAAGTTGGTTGTTGTTGGATCAACGTATGTTAAATATAGAGACTTTGATTGTCGTCAGAGTCAGTGGTAATTGAGCAAAGCTGTAAAGCTGTCTAAAAGCAGTTTTGCAGGGATGAAGGCTGGTCATTCGGCTCGTGCATCAAAAAGACAAAGTCTGGTTGGAGTTCAATTGCCCAGATTAAGTGAAAGAGTTTTTGAAGGAATTAACATTGATACCATCAGTTATCCATACACAGAAGTATTCATACTGGAACCCAGAAGTCAGATCCTGCATGCCCACAAGGGAGAATAATAATAATCAGTCGAATTAGGTGTTGGCATAGGTAGGATATTGGAGAATTAGTTGAATGTAGACATTGATGAACTGTCATTTTGTGACTGCTTGGTCAAGTATAAATTGTAGGTGCTGTTTTTCAAGTATTTTATCTATAACTGAGAAGGACCTATTTATCATAAACTGATTACATACAACCATCTATTTCTCTGTTCTGTGACTTCAGGTGAAGTAATGCAAAGTGAGCAGCAGATCAGCTGCTAGCTGTCGTGATGATGGCACTTTTTCAGAGTGCCTTTTTAAGGATAACACCTCAAAAACACTCGTGTAATCTAACACATTACAGCAGAAATGTGATTAATTACAAGAACTAAACTACATTATAGGCAGACCTGTAGAAAGAACGTTGCAAGAAAACTTACTTTGGTTTAGAACCTGTTTTAAAACTTACTTTGGTTTAGAACCTGTTTTAAAACTTACTTTGGTTTAGAACCTGTTTTAAAGGGGGTCAGAAAGTTAGATTAAACTGAGACCAGTCAAACTGAGCTGAGCTTTTATGATTTACATGGCCTGGTACAGAGGCACTATTTTTAGAAATATCCAGGCTAACTTTAGAGACAAAAACAAATGTGGAGTAAAGTTTATAAGTAGATTGCCTCGAACCAGTTGAATGGTGAGCAGATGACGAGCTGTCCATAAAAAGCAGTTGGATTTTTAAGATTAAATTTTAAATTTGGGACATATGTACTGTAGTTATTATTCTGAGATAAATATTTAGTGAAAGTGGAGGGTGGGACCAGATGAGACATAGCTTTTGAACCTATTGAGACAAGTGCCTGGTCTATCAAAACAAGTGGAGACGCTTGAGATAAGTGACATGACAATCATATGTCAAAAGCCAGTATATCAGAAGCATAGGATGATTGTGATGTTTGATGATCTTCCTGATATAAGAATAAATCCATTATTGCTGGAGAAAATAATTAAAAAGTAATTATATTATTATAAAAAAATGACTTAAGTTATGTCAGTACCCTTACAATTTTATAGAATGACATTATTATTGTTATTTTTGTTCAGGTTGTTGGTTATCTCCCAGATCCTTTTTGACCTCCTTCCGTAGCCCTAGAATTCTTTGATATGGAAATCTTTGTAATTTTTATTCAGATGTGATGATTTTAGTACATTTTCTCAAACTGTGCACTGTGTATTTGTGTTGTTTAAAATTAAGCCTGCAGTTAGTAGCAGTTCAACAGTATTGCACAAATGATTTGATCTATGACCTTATTGACATTATCTTATCGGGAGTTTGTTTTGAGATACAACTTGGCTTTTATCAGTTGCCTTAATTAATGGGTGGATAGGACATTGGCCCATACTGATCTGAGTACTTTAAAGCTTCTGAATACTCCAATATTTGAACCACTTGGGCCACTTGCATGAGTAGTTAAGTCCTCTTACATTTGTTCTGTGTAGTTAATTATTTCTCTAAACTTCTTTGAAGTCCTGTGCAGTTCAATTCAAGCTGAAATTTCATATTGGGCTCAAACTTAGTTTTCGTAAAGTTTGTCCTGTTTTCTGTAAATTGTGGGTAGATTCACAATCATAAACCCTCCATTGGTCTGAGAGCAAAAAATTTGAAGGCACCAACTTATGCATGGACACCCAAGCAAGGCAAACAAACAACATTGTTGACTGAAGTTAATCTTAAAACCAGCTGGTGTGATTGTGAGTGACATTGCCACTGTACTGTGTAACTGCACATTGTGTATAGTAAACTGTATAAATAATTGAGCTGAAGTTTCTAGTGATTTCATTCCTCTACCGTTGAATCGTATTTGACAGTCAACAGTTTGCAAGAAGATTGTTGAGCTTCTTGATCAACACAATGTCGATAAGCTGGATCAACGTGTTGACATCATCAGTCAAGAGAGTTTCTACCGAGAGCTGGATGACAAGGAACGCGTTTTGGCTGCCAAAGGCTGTTTTGATTTTGACCATCCAAGTGAGAAGTTTTCTGCAACAGCCATAGAGAGCACTCTTTATAGTGCAAATACATGTCTTGAATCTAAAACATTTCTCAGTCCTTCAGTTTTGTGCTGCACATGTTATGTTTATTAGACAAGTCACACTGAGATTTCTGTTATGAATATTTTTCACAAACTCAGTGTCTTTCTTAACTACCTTTTTGAGAAACTTTAACAGTTTTGGAAAAGAAAATTAAAAAGTGCTTTAGCTTCTTTCAGCTTTCTGTAGCTCTTCATTCACGCAATATGAATTCTGCTCAACAATTCAACACAAGTGACTTACAAAATAAATGACCTAGTTCATGTTAATTGATGACCTTGTTGAAGACCATGGATGTTAAACAAGAACTAAATGAGTATGATGCGTGTGACAGTTGGGTTTGTTCCCTGATTTTTAGTTAAGAATTGATGTGTGTATTGTACAAGGTTTCAAATTCTAGGTGCATTTGATGATAAGCTGATGGCAGAAACTCTTCAGAACATCATATCTGGACTTCCGGTGAAAATACCGAAATACGATTTCGTTAAAAACTCTCGGTTTGTTATCCTTACTCATTAAATCTTATTACTAGTTAATTTCTTATGCGACCTACTAGTTGCATTTGTAAAAAAGCTCTATATTTGAAATGTTTCCTGCTTAAAACACCATTATTTAAAAGAAACCTTTCTCCTTTTTATAGGTATTGTGATACTGAAGAACACTAATGTGGTCAATTACTGGCATTCATGTGTAATATAGGGATATAATTTTGGAATATAATTTTGATGTGATTTGCTCTTTAGAGACACTGAAAATGAACAGACGGTTAATCCAGCAGATGTTATCCTGGTCGAAGGAATTCTTGTCTTCTACTTCAAAGAAATACGTGAAATGTTCAACATGAAGCTTTTTGTAGATACAGATGCTGACACTCGTCTGTCTAGAAGAGGCCAGTAACCATTCAATCTCAGTCATCAATTGCTTTGTTCCATTGTTTGTTCTTGCCACTCCTTCATTCTCTCTGTGCATCCATTGATTTCTTTGCATTTAGAGCACTAAACCCATTCCATTCTCCAAATTCTATCATCTCTATTCCACCTATTCTATTCACCTATCCAACCATTAATTAATCCATCCATGTTTGCATACATGCATTCATCCATCCATCATTTAAATATTCCATTCATTATTTAGTTTTAATGCTGCTGCAATAAGTTGAATCGAAGAAGTTTAATTTTATTTCCTGGTTGGAACAGTGTTGGTTAATTTTTGTCAGTTTTTCTACCAAAGTGACATTTGAACCAATTAATATAGAGGATCTTTCTTTAGATTTGTGATAATTCTTCTGTGCCACTGGTTGTCATATGTATTATGCTATGATGCTGTTGAGATTGTTGGAGTAAGGTTAATCCAAACAGGTCAGTAAACGTGACTGGTGAGATTAGTGGAATGAAAGAAAGACGTTGGTTTGTCTTTAAAGTTCTCTTGGGCTGAAGCTGTGCATTTTCCAGTGAGCATCCATTGTAGCCCTGGTAATTGTATTGGATATCTATTAGTCATTTGTGGCTCTAGAACTCAGTTAAATCAAGTGATGTGGCTGCCATTTCTCAGTCATTAAAAAACTGTAGCGACTTGTTCTTTGGAAGTTCAGCATCGTTGATCTCAGTTCAACTAAGTGAGCCATCAAAATTGATCGATGACATTTGATTTGATTCAAGTTCAGACAACTAAATGTCATTGTTTTGAACACATTTTACTGCTTCTTTTGAGTTTAGACCAGAAAACTTGGTTTCGACTAGATGAGATTTAATCTGTGGTGTTGACGCAGTGGGCGATTAGCCATTCAGATCTCTCTGATCTATTATCTGATTAATTAAGCTAATCTTTAGTATTTTAGTATGCTATGCATAAAACTGGTCTTGTAAATGCATTTTTATATCTTCAGCTGATGGTAATTTTGTGGTGTGTTGTGCAGCTATTTAGAAGTAACTTCTGTGGTGGTGCAATGTGTGTTTTAGTCATGAGAGATATTAATGAACACAAGCGACCTCTCGAACAGATTCTTAACCAGTATACCAAGTTTGTTAAGCCAGCATTTGAAGAATTCTGCTTACCGGTTTGTTTAAAAAAAAAATGATTTCGTTCTTTTTGTCATCAATCATTGTATTATCGTTGAAACCGTGTTTTGTTTTTTGGTTTCATTGTTTTGGGTTTGCTAATTAGACAGTGACTCTGATGATCCATTCAGGTGAAGATTTACCTTTGAACGTGTTTGACAACCATGTATGTGTTGCCTTGGAGAGATACTTAAAAGGTGTCAGGGGTGCCCGCAGGCGGATGCACATGTGTCCACCCACCAAATCAAATCCACACAAGGAATAGGCATCGCATCGACATTTTTGTGAAACGGCAATACGGCATGTTAAAGCATTAGATGTTATCTAAAGTGAAATTTTTTTACGCCTGTCACTACTTACTACTCTGTCTATGGCAGCTATTTCAATTTTCTTACTTATATCTATGGTAGCAAAGCTGGCAAGCGGCCATATTATTTGTTTACAAGCAACTAGTAAACTGGTATTTTATGGTTGCATTGTTGTTATTGTGTATGATATCATATCCATGTGTTATACTGTACTTTTATGAGTCACTCTGAGTCATTTTCAGTGTATGACTACGGGCGGCAGATAGGGGACAGATGGGAATGGGAGGGTGTGAGTCCAATTTTTTAAGCCTGCAGGCACTCCTGAAAGGAACATCCTTTAATCCTATTATTTTAGGTATAAGCTTATGGTACTTGAGATTAAATGAATTTGTGCTCATAGATCATTTGGTCAATTTATGACAGGGCCACCCTCAGAAACACTGAACTTGTAGTATCCTTTCTGAAAATACATTAACGGCTCACATATTTTATCTTTAGAACTGTCAGATATTCATTCTTTGGCACCTTCTAGCTATAGGTCCTTAAATGATAGTTTTCAAATATCAAATATACTTATGTGCCTCTATTGAAAAAGCTGGACCAAGTTTTGTTTAGATTATTATTTATATACGTGAATAATTTGTGAGGTATGCAAGCACAACAAAGGTAGTAAACATTAAACTTCATAAAACCTTGCAGCTGGCTATTTATTTACAGACCAAAAAATACGCTGATGTTATCATTCCAAGAGGCGCTGATAACACAGGTAAGCTGTTGTACCTCATGTACCTTGTAGCTTGCCATGATTTTGAAAATGTTTATTGCCAATAGATAACAATTTGAAATGAGGCTCCAGTATTTCAAGAGAACTTTCAAACTATTTTTCATATACTTTAATTTTGATTTGAATTCCAGTAGGTGTGTGAGTATTTCAGACTTAGTGAAATATCTCTGGAGTGATTTTGGTGCCTTTTTATATAATTTACTGAATAGAAATGCCATTTTGTTGGTGTGCATGTTGAGTAAAGAAGAACTCTTGTTTCCTGCATCATCTTGGAACTCAAAAACTTTCTACTTGTGCAATGTTCTCTCTTAAATTTCGCATTGCTTTTCGAAGTTATCATGACCTGAAGGCAGCAGTTGCTTAACTGTGGCAAACTTAATTTATGATAATAAATTTACCAATTAGTTAATTCACAATACCAAAGTTTATCTTAAACTCACGAACTTCACAAACATTTTTGAAAAAACTGGAAAGATCAGTATAACAATTCTCTGAAAGAGAAGTTATCAGTGATATCATTAGAAATTGTTCAAAACACTAAAATAATGTTTTTGCACAGCCTCACAAAAGAGCGCGATTTCTTAAAAGCTCTGCCACAAAAGAGCACTATTTCTTAAAACTTGGCTGCAACAGACGTCATGGAGGCCTGGAGGGCCACAAGTGACCGATGGGCCATGGGTTGACCGCTGCATTACAATAATGAGCAATAAGTTGATAGAAAGGTGAATATTGTATATACTCTGCATAATAGCAGATGGCTGTACAAGTCTAGGGCTAACAGGGTGTACTATTCTGACTTGTTAAGGAGCACTCATATTTTAGAGTAACTCGTGTAATGGAGAGACTTGCATTTAAAAAGCAAAAGTGGGCTTTGAAATTATAGTGTTTTAATTAACTTTTTTCTGTGTTTTTCAGTGGCTATCGACCTAATTGTGCAGCATATCAGGGACTTGTTCAACTCGAAACATGGTCCTCATCTGGCCGACTTACCTGGTCCACAGTCTGCTGGTTCAGTCAACAGCATTGAACCGTTGGTCAGCCGACCTCATTAACCACTTATTTATCTTGCTCTATCTGTCTCTCTTGAACTGTCACTTTCACTGTCTGTCTGTGTTGTAAGTGCACGTGGTGTGCCTTGCCCAATATGTGTTCATTGGTTGTAGCATGTTTTGGTTTTATTTATCCAGACTAGATGTTGCTTTCTTCTGGTCTTCCTCAGTAAGATTTATTTTCTGTGCATGATATGTGAAGTTATTTTGTGACATTCTGCTGCAAAGTGTATCTGTACTGAATTTAAATTTTACGTGATTCACTTTGTTTTTTACTATTTCCACTTTGGCCCGTTGGGAATGCTGGCTGCACTTTCTGATCATTATGTACAACCTTACCATAACTTGCTTACCTCCCTCGCCTTTTCAACCCTAAACACCACCCACCTTAGCCATCTGACTATCTGCCTGATTGACCCCTTTGGATCTTGACCTGGAACCATTTCGCCCTCGTCCATCGTTTATGATTTGACTGAGCGCCTGTGAGTAAACTGGTTCTCACGACTTTGTTTTTTGGGCACTCTAGAAATCTTGAGATTAAGATTATGATTATCGGCTCATTCCCAAGTGCACTGATCCAGTGGGTTTCATATCTTTTGTGTTTATTATTTTGTTTTAATGGTAATATCTTGCTTACTTCCTTTTATTTATTCTCTCTAGAGGTTCCATGTTGATCCCATGAGCTTTTATTATTCTGGCTTTTCCCTTTACTTTGCTTTTTCTTGGTCTTTGCTTCTGCTTGCTACACATTTTCGAATTTGGCTAAACGTGGTCGGCCATTCCTGTCCTATTTCCTTAGACTGAGCTTCATGTCAGCTGAAGATACAAAGTGTTCACTGCATCTTCTACTGACTGAGAACTAGAAGGAACTGGAACCAAGTGTCAAGTAAAATGTTTATTCCAAGGCAAAGTGCTGTGACGAATAAAAGTTTTTGAAGGCGTTGAGTGCTGAAAATGTGAGTGAGCACAGGTGAGGAGATTCCTTAAGCGATGGTATTTAGCGGTTCAATTCCATTACAAACCTCTCAAAAAGCGACTTAGGTTGTGTTGTTGATCAAAAAGTTATGAATTCGAATGATGCAGGAGTGCGCTTTCAGTAAGATTTAATCTGTAGACAGTATCTGTTGATTCAACATATCTGCCCACCACTATCTATCTGTTGATACAACATATCTGCCCACCACTACTGTTGCCTTCTGAATTCGTCAAAGACAGTGGTTTTGTATGTTATAACGCCTCTGAGTAGGTAGATGTTGGAGAGGGTCCATAAGTCCAATGAATGAGTGAGTATAGAGTGACTTGGTGGCTGAGCAGTTATGTTCCAGGGCTTGCACCACTGCTGCCAGGGTTCGAATTCCGGGTATATCACCTTGAAGGTGGTAATTCGATGTCAAACCATGTTTATGGAGAGGATTTGCCTAGTTGTGGAATGCTGTTGTACCTGCACTCCAGCTGAAAGATTCTGTAGACTGTGGACATTGTCTTCACGAACTACATCAGTGACGGTGTGAAGTCACATTGCCTTGCTGTCTAATGCTCATAGATCATCTTGTGCTTTTATTCATAATGCTAGGTAATGGAAAGATGAGTGTTTGAGAGGTTCCTATTAAAGGGCTCTACATAAATATTCTGATACTTATTTTGGATTATCACTGTTTGCCACTGACAAAACGAGTCAGATGTTGATGAAGAGCAGAGTCAACCGCCTGAAATACCAAGAAGACTTTTGACAGCTCAGAATAGCACATCTGATTTTATATAATTAGTTCTTAACCTTTATTGAAATGTACTTGGAGCTAATTGTATTCCATGTTGGAACTGTCGTGGCACTCCTTGCTTAGAATGATTTTCAATGCAGGCCATTGAAGCTGAATATTGACTACCGGTATTGTGGACAATTGCAGTTTTTCCTAAATGTGAAATTATTAAAAATTAGCTTAAAGTCTGCGTATTGGACTCAGAATATTTAAAACGTAATTATTATAATTACTCCAATATCTTGTTTCACTCGATTAACAGATACCTTGCCTGACCCCGAATGAAACAGATTGTGCATGTATTTTGAACTTTATAACTCTGCTTTTATTCATGAAGTCTGCCCTCCTTTGCATCATTGGACAGTTTGTGAAATACTCTACATATTGCGTTCATTGTGGTAATTAACATAGAAAGACCAAAACTTCACATATTTATACAAAAATGTGGCAAAAACTTTAAATGTGATTTCACTGGATTCTTAATGTGCTGTTCACATTTAATTACAACTGTGCTTGATTCCTACAGAGATATGAAAAATTTAAATTCCAAATAATACATCATTTCGTTTTGTTGAGAAAGCCTTATTCTTCTATGACAGGACACGTTTAATTAACTGATTTGCTGTATGGAAATTAGTTAATTTAACTTGATACTAACAAGTTTAACTGAATAGTTTGCTGTATGTATGCTTCTGGTTTTGCTGTATGTATGCTTTAGAAGCTTTTGGCGTTAAACTAAATTGCATTGCTTCATTTTATTATTTCTGTGGATTCATATATGTTACTAAATATATAGTGTTCAGTAATGTATATATTGTGTTAAGTAAGTAAGTAAGTAACATATATATAAATATATATTTGTATGTATGTATGTATGTGTATGTATATAATGAATTCTTGACTTCAGCCATTTGGCAGTGATGGTACGAATAAATTGATCTCCATTGTCCTCGGTCAGTGTCAAATCCAGTGCTCTGGAGTCTCAATGTTAGTCCTCATCTTGTTATGTCCTCATTTATCATCTCTCCAGCGCGGTCTTGACCTGCTATCGTTTCTCTCTCCTTTGAATCTTGCATGCAGTGCATTGTGTGAAATTCGGTCTACTGCCATTCTCTCTACGTGTCCAAACCATCGGAGTTTTTGCTGTACGACTTTGTCTAGTAGAGTTGTTTGGATACCTAGTAATTATCTGATGAAATCAATGAAATCATTTCTAATTTTCTGTTGTCTTGAAATTCCGGCAATTTTCTGTAGCAAATTACAATGCATTTCTGTTGTGAGAATTCATTTCTCTTCTTGCTTGTATGTATGTATATATACATATGTTAACACTAAATATATAGTGTACAACATATATTGTTTAGTTTATGTAAGTACAATATGTATATATATATATATATATATATATGTAATTTACTGAGTACAAATGCCATTTTGTTGGTGTGCATGTATATATATATATATATATATATATGTATATATATATATATATATATATAATAAGTAGCAAAGCAAATGGATGGCTCTGGGTTTTCGTATTGAGGCTCTGGTTGACTTGAAAGTAGGGCCTCTGTGTAAATGACTGATTTATAACGTTGATGTTGAGCATTGGTGCTTGACCTCTAGAACTTCTTCCAGAAATAGTTTGTTTATTACTTGAAGTTGGCATTTACTTCACTTTGAAACATTTAGTACTGTTGTTATCATATTTTGAAAATGCTGGATGCTCTGCATTATTACCTTTCAGTTGTTCAATCATTGTGTTAAGCAATTAAAAATTTTAAAAATACTAGATGCAAGCTGTAAATTTACGTTATTTGGAAATATTCTTGTTAAAAGTCTGAAAATTTCTGGAGTTTATTCCAGCATTTCTGATATGTACTATATTTCCTTTGCTTCAAGTTCACTCCAAGCTATTAATATATGTAACAGTTAACTATTTGCCTAATATTTTTCAGTCAGCATTTTGCCCATTGTTTTCACAACAGATGTTCATTGTGCTTTCATTGAAGCTTCTGCTTGGTAATCCTGTACAGAGTTCACAGATCTGGACCATATTTTGTCATTTTGCTGAATCTTGAACGTTTTGCTTGATGAGCATAAATTCTTGTGATTTTGTTTCCATGGCGCTAACATTATATAGTGTTGACATTGCGTTTTTTGCAAAGCAAGTGTATGCATCATTTCCTGAGCTTTTTTGTTTTGTATCTTGTTGAAGCCTACACTCATCAGCTGCAGTTTCCTAATGGCTTTACTTATGGAATGCTAGGACATACTTGTAATGTAATGTACCAGGTGTTGAACTGGACTGTAAGGTATTCTAAATGTAGGTAACGTCCATATGGGTTGGATGCTTGACCCCTCTGATAGTTTCAAAAAGTTTGTTGCAGAATTACTAATACTGATATAATTATGCTGTAATGTTTTGATGCACTGCGAAAGATGCAGTAAAACTTGTTAAATCCAAATCTACTTTAGTGTGGGCTTGTACAAGGCACAATTATATTTACAAGTAACAATTTGCAGTGTTAGTTTTAAACGATGTTGGCTGCATGGCTTGCTGTTTTTAGACTAAGTTTTTTTTTGATGATTTAAAAATTTGTCCTCATTTATAGTTTAAACTGTGTCTTCAGTTTTGTGGTTCTGTCGAGGACCTGCAACTTTCCACGAAATGTATATTTGTTTTGCAGTGTGGATCACCTTGTACTGTTTTTGTTTTCTTCATGATTTATAATTTCTTTAAAAAGGCAATTGATATTTCATTGTTGATTTCTGAATGGTATTTTGACAGAAAAATAAAGATATTCAAGAGCATATTGGTTGCCCTCGCTAGCCGGATCATACTTTGACCTTTTCATTGTCAGAGAATTGTATTACATTACTTTACAAGTGCATCAACATTATTACTGCATATAGGGTACACTGTACATGTGTGTACATATGCAGTGTATTGCTTAGTTGCTTCACTCGCCAGCCATTAAGTCAACTTGATGGAACGTATGAGCCGCTCTTCCTAGCTATCTTTTCCCTTTAGCTTTATTTTGCCACTGCTCTGTTTATTTTGCTGAAGCACAACAGTTGCTTATTTATGATGTTGGAAAACATCAGCTGTGTATCTGCATAGTTTTCTGTTATAGTAAGTTGTGTGTATTAGATGCCTAGAAACCGTTCAACGGTTTTATTTACACTGGTGTAAACTTGTCCAAAATATTGGGGGGCATTTGGTTATTCATTCTACACTTTTTGCATTGGGTGCACACTGCACAGTCCATCTCAATTATTGGGGGGGGCACGTGCCCAGCTGCCCCCCAGAGTCTACGCCTATGTTTACTTAGACTAATCACAAGTGGTTTGCACAGATTTCTTATGTTGCCACTAGGAGGGGGCAACATAGGTGGGGGACATGTGAACATATACAAATAAGGTGCTTATATGTATACACAAATATAACATATATATATACAACTATACGTGTATTAACATCAGGTCTATGTTGATCTAAGCAGTATTCAGAGATTGTTGTGGAAATGTTAAATTTGCAATTGTAATGCCTTTGTCATCAACTCGTCTATCATTAGGGGCCATCCATATATTATGTATGCGAAAAAATCATTTTCATACCCCTCCATCCCTGTTGCACCTCATACATTTTGTGGACCCCCATGCGTACATAAAGCTAAGCTTCTCGAACCCCTCCCCTTTTACAAAAGTTAATTAGCTAAAGTCATCTATAAGATATTTATTTTACCGTAGGCTACTATTTATTTTTGTTAAAAATCATATTTATTTGCTAGCTAAAATTTGTTAACTGTTATGAAGAAATAAAATACTAACAACACCAACACATTTAAAAAGTTTTAATACTACATAAAATTGATAAAGCAGGAATATAGTCAGTAGATGTGTGACGTTCGTCGCTCGAGATCAACTAACCCTTCATCAGACGTGGTACCAATTTGTGTCGGTCTTACCCGAGACGCTGCTTCGTCGTCGGGCTGGGTTCGGCTCCAGCCAACTGACCTTCTGGAGTCGCCCGGGTCACTATCCTGTCTACTTCTGCTGTAGACGAGCGGTTCCCTGTCTCCGCTCTCAGTGCCCATTTCTCCAAGAGGAGGTCCCGAGGGTATCGCTTGTTTGCGAACAGTGTCGCTGTCAAGCTCCATCTCACTTTCGGACTCTGCCACTGCCGCGGTCGCCGGGTGGGCAACGTCCTCGTCTTCAGGATGGCCGTCCTTTAGAACAGGGTTCGCTCTCTTGCCGGCAGGAGTCCTCAGCTTCCTGTGAGATCTCTTAGTCAAAGACTTCCTCTTTTTCTCCACCTTAACCGAACCCTCACGTACCATTCTGCATCTCATGACTCTCGAGTTATCGTCAATAGGGGAAAACTCTGAACGTTCTCTTGTCCGAGAGGACAAGGTGTACATCTGACGAGTCGTCACGTCGTGCCGTCTCAAACACGCGGACATCTTGCGATAATATATACGCGTGTAATATTATCGCGGTATACTGGTCTCACGACACTCTCTTCTGATAGGACAGGTTCTAGGTCTAAAACCTCCCTAACCGCACGCAGAACTGTGTTCCGACCGGCGCACGAGGTGGGCCCTACCTCGCACTTCGGTCAGTTCTCGGAACTACGTGTTTCGATCACCAAGTTATTTGCTCTGAATAACGACTGGTTTGAATACAAGATTTTCCTGATTCTATCGTTTTCCTGGTCTTACCGCACTGTAATCAGTTGTCGGGCGGTCTTTTCCCGTACTGCGGTCTTTCGGTAACAGTGGTCTTTCGGTAACAGTGGTCTTTCCCAGTAACTATTTTTAGTTACCGGGCGATGGAGCCCCTCCAACGCTCCACCGGCGTGTCAGCCATCCAAGTGTCACAATCCAAATGTAACGCCGACCCCGTAAGGTTACCAGAATGTCCTGAATTTTGTTCCCAAGAATTTCCGAATTTTGGTTCCCTAACGAGGGTCACGCTTACTCCCACAGGTAACCGGACAAGCTCCGATCGCGGAGTTCTTCAAACCCCAAGAGGGAATTTCCTGCCTGTCGCCAAATTTACCCTTAATATCGTTTTTGTACTAAATTGGTCTTTTCAGGTATCCCGACGGTCACTTCACCGAGTGCCGAAGTCGCGTAAAACTCTCCCAGCCGATGACGCCGAAGTCGCGTAAAACTCTCCCGGCCGAGTACGCCGAAAGCGCGTAAAACTTCCCTTGTGTCGAGTACGCCGAAATCGCGTAAAACTCTTCTCAGTGGATAAAACCAAACACTGTCGGATCTTGGAGTTCTTCAAACTCCAAGAGGGATTTCCTTGCCCGACGCCAAATTTACTCTTGGTTTCAAGGATTTCAGAATTCCAGAAAATGGCTACCTTAAGAAGGTCACCTCTACTCTCATGGGTTACCGGACAAGCTCCGATCGCGGAGTTCTTCAAAACCCAAGAGGGACTTTCCTGCCCGTCGCCAAATTCACCCTGGTTTTCGATCTCACACTGAATTGGTTTTCCTGTGTATCAACGGTATCCTTCCCCGAGTATTACTCAGCCGTAGATTTCCCACGATCGGGATCTAGCCCGCTTCGCGATCAACTGAGGGATCGGCGCTGTCGGCCCGTCTCCCAACAGTGAACTTCTTTAGCTGTACTCGGGATCGCCTGATTATATTATTCGGACGCCCCTTTCGTCCGTAAATATATTTGTACTAACCGGAAACTCGAACTCTGACTCTGTCGTAACCAAATTCACTCGCCTACCACACTGAGTGCAGTATATTTGAATCGGTAACTGAGTCGCTAACCAACAACGCTGTTTAACAGTATTGCTATGTATGAAGAGTCGAACCAACTCTTCACGTATAAAGCAGCACACCGTGAGGCAGGCTCTATGCATCCCAAATGAGCGCGTCTGCTCGCTATGCGCTGGCTTTACACCGTCGATCGGGCTTCCCTAGCCGGTCGTTGCTGGACAGTCGCCTATTGAAATTAAATAAAAATTAAATGATCGATGCTGGGTCTTCGCATGAAAAATTAAGAGAAACGATGCTGTTCCCTTCGCATGTAAACTGAAAGAAAACGATGCTATTCGCATAAAATAAATCTTCCCACTTACGCACTGTAACCTTGACCGCCACACTCTCCCCACCTTACTTAGATGCGGAGCATCTCTGCCAAAATCGGGGACCTTAATCAAACGTGACAGGAACATCCCCAACCCAGATCCACTTAGAGAGCAAGGAACCAAATGCACCTTTGGTTATAGGGCGGAATATCAACAATCTCGGCACCCTGCACGTACGCCAAACAACGATAAGAACCGTGATAGCGACAGCCTTTTTAATGATGCTTTCGATCGGAACCACCACCCTACTGGCAACCTGTCGTACCTGACAAATCGCCAACCTTAACAGGCCCTCTATCATGAACCTGAGCTCTACCGGACCCCAAGGGCCAGGAGAACTTAAGGAGAGAAAAGTCGCCCACTGTCTCCCGATCTGGTAACCATCGTCGATCAGTCACGCCCGGTACCACTTCAAAATCGTGAAAGCAAAATATCTTAATTGGTACAGGTTATCATATTGTAGAAGCAACGCAATGAAGCGTCCTAGTACTGGAATCTTTACTCGTTTCAGTACTAACCACTAACCCAATGTTTAACCGAAAACATATCATCAAAAGGAAACTTAAACAGTCGTTCACTGACAATCCGTAAAACCAACGCAATCAAGCGTTGCTGGTAGCACAGGTACGGTATGCTCCCAGATACCGCTCAAAAGAAATACTCTCATCAAAAGGGCAACTGAAATATGGTTCTCGAATAGTCAATGAAACCAACGCAATTAAGCGTTCTGGTATCACAGGTACGGTATGCTCCCAGATACCGCTCAAAAGAAATACTCTCATCAAAAGGGCAACTGAAACATGGGACTCGAATAGTCAATGAAACCAACGCAATTAAGCGTTCATCTAGTTGGTCCTAGATACACGTCTGCTTCAGAAGGTCACTAACAAGGACTTCTACAGTCGTAGTCATCCATCCAAGCGAGGTCTTCGTCTCGTCCGTCGTCCAGGTGGCAATTCTGGATCAGCGGTCTCGTCTGGATTTTCTGAAGGTTCCTCTGGTTCATGTTCTGCATTAGGATCTTGAGCCAGGACTGTCCAGTCTACTGTAGGTAACTCAAGATTTCTGTCCCTCTCCGGTAACCAGGTACTCGGAGGTTCACCGTAAAACGGCTTCAATTTATCCACGTGCACAACCATTAGCGTGGATTTCGGACTCTTTTGATACAGGATGCGGACCAGTTATATCAATTCCGAATCTCTCCATTGGTTCACCGACCACAGGAGTCTGCATGTAACCCTGTCTTGGAGGTTTCTCCCTTCGATAACGAGCACAGCGATCGCACCTTTGGCAGAACCGTCTAACATCGTCCTTCCAACTCGGCCAATACGCCCGACGTTGCAACTGAGTTAAACTTTTCCGAATCCCGAAATGTCCTCCGGCAAAGCTTGCGTGTGTTAACTGAAGCATCTCTTGCCGTAGAGATAAGGGCACAACTAACTGAGATCGCTCAGCTTTTCCTGTGTTACCCTGAATCCAGCCTCTGTGTAACACTCCTTGCAGGACTTCCAGCTGATTCCAGTTGCTCACCAACACTTTCACCTCTCCGCTAGCAGGTGATAGTTCTGCCTGTGTTGGATGATGCTTCGACTCCTTCCAACCAAGGACCGTACCAATATTGCAATCGCTCTGCTGTTCTCTTCGAAGAAACTCCTTTGTCCAACGGATTTCCTGGCCTGTATCTTCACTGGTAACCTCGGAGCGCGTTACTTCTCCGATCGGACGTGCCCACATCACGTCTTCATTCGTAACTCTCATGGTAACCACTTTAGGTTGTTCCTCACCCGTATCGATCTCGTGTTGGATCACCGAAGTGAATCCGTTATCACTTTCGTTAAGGGAAAACGTTGCGCTGTACGTTAGCACAAGTTTTCGTAACCTGATTCGCTCTTCTTCCGAAATGTCTGCTGGCACTTCTTCCCATAGTCGTTTTAGGGTCTGTTCGGCAAGTGGGTTGAGCGTCTGCTCCGCTACACTGGCCGTTGTACTAATCTTCGATCCAAACCGGTCAATCGTACTTTGCTGCTTTCCTTGGCGTTCCTCCGGATAACCTGTGCCCATAGGCTTCTCCGGATTTTCGCTTCGGTAAGGCTCATCATACGATTCCGTTCTGGCTCGATTAACTGTCACATCGACTACGTTCACTCGCTCCAGCGGACATTCAGTCCGTTTCTTGACTAGCGAATCTCTGTCTCCAACATTCAACATCCTGATCCACACTTCCGTGTCTCTTCCTGTCACCAACGTACGTCCGATTATCAAATCTTTTGATAATTCCATTGGAATGGTCGTCCAATCTTCGTTATCTTTTTGGAAATGCGGGTATACTACCCAAGCTGGAACGTCGACTTCGCTCCTTGGAGGAACTATTATGTCCTCTTGCACAATAACTCTCCGGCACATGGACTCGGTAACGACCTCTTTCAGAGGGATCTTCTCGCTCCCAAGGAAAACGCATCGACTTGCGAAGTCCCATCTTGCCTGATTGGCTTCCAGCCAAGATAACCCCAAGATCACTTCTGTCACTTGGTCTGTAACTAGACAGGGTACAGGGTACACCTGCTTTCCGATCCGAATCTTAAGGTTAGTTTCACCATCCACCTTAATCTGACTTCCATTAGCGGCTAGGAGTCGCTGTTCTGACGGTACTAGCACAGCGTCTAGCACGAAACGTCGTGGCACAAGTGACATTTCACTTCCAGAATCAAGTAGACAGTGTATACGTTTTCCTGCCAGTCTCGCAACCACGTAGGCCACCCTACTGCCTTTGACCAGTCGGTTTTGGGTTTCCTCTTGTATCGGTTCAGCCTTTGTAGGTTCACTGGTACCGGTTGCACCATTCGTCTCAGCGTTTCTCTGAGGACAAAATCGCTTCATGTGTCCTTTTCGTTTGCACAAGTAGCATTCGATATCCGGGTTACGCAACCGTGTGGGCGGATAAATCCGTCGCCATCCCACATTCGGTTCGGTTGTCCTCTGATCTCCCACAGCTAGATCAGAACTGTTCTCCCTTTCATAAGGTTTTCTCGGGACGATGCCCAAATTCTGATTTATTGTCACTCGATCAAGTTCTCTTGAAAGATTTTCAATCTTTCGCTCGAGATCTTCTAGACGACGAGACTGTTGCCCCTCAGTGCTCGAGTCTTTTCGGTCTTCCATGGTAACTTTAACTCTCGCGTGTCTCCGGTCTAAATCACCACCTTGTGTCGAAGATCGACCATAGGCATCCAACCTCACCGCATGTTTATACGCCGCTTCGAGGTTAACTGGTTCTCGCTCACGCACCTTCTGCCCCAAATCCTGGTTTGCCAGCGCATCAATGAAAGCGTCACAAGCGACCGTCTCGACGATATCACTTGTTGGTCCTGGGTATGCCAAAGCCATTAGCCTTCGTACTTCCTGCACTACACTACTCAGCGTTTCTCCGTGAGCCTGCCGGTAAGTGCGAAGTTTCATCCGATATAGGCTAGTTTGGTCATCAGACCCGTACCTGGCCTTAAGCCGCTCAACAAGTTCTCGCCAAGACACGTCCCTCTGTGCACCCATGTCCCACAACAGCTGCGAAGCGGGACCCGTTAGGGCACACATTAACTGGTCTGCTTTTTCCTGATCACTCCACCGGTTGCACCGTGCACAAACTTCAAACTTTGCTAGAAAGGCTGCGATCGCTGACTTGCCGTCGTACTTCTCTAGCTTGATTCGTATACCGCGATCCGATCGGTCTTCGCCTCTTGTCCGTGTAACAAGTGATCTTCCGACACTCTTCTTGGGATTTCCTCTCCGGTTGTCCTCATCGTTACTCCGGGAATCGTTTTCCTCGTCTGTCCTCACCACTGACCGGTGCCGACTCTGTCCCCTCAGAGTACCCAACGTCTTCCCTGTACGCCACTTAGAATACATCGTAGTCATCTCGCGGTCGCCTGACGTTGCACTGTCTTCATCAGAGATGTACTCAGCCTGTCTCTGACCTTTTCTACGAGGCTCACCACCTGCGTAGTCTTTGGACTCCGATCGTTTATATTTATTGCGAGAGCTCTGAGAGTTTCCGTTGACGAACGTAACTCTTCTGTCTTCTTCGCGAATATCTCTTTTTCCTGACTCTGGCGGTCTGTCAGATTCGTCGTACCTAAGACAATTACGACTTCTCGAATCTGGTTTGTGCCCTTTAGAGTACCGCTCGTGGGTCTCATCCCAGGCCAAATGATCTCTGTCTCTTCCCATGTTCGATTCTCTCTCGGTTTCTCTATCAAGTGCCTGTTTTAAACCGCGTCTCTCGTACTCTGGTAGACGTTCCTTACCATACGTCTCCCTTTCAGTTTTCTCATAACTCTCGTGCCTTCCTCGTTGACGGAGGTTTTTCCTGTCAAAGACTCCGGTTCTCATGGCCTCTTCTGGACCAACACTATCGGTGTCTGAATCCGAAGAACTCACTGACGAACGTAATTTCGCCTCAACCCTTCCTCTTGTCAACAGACGTTGTCGACTCGATTGCCTTGCCGTTTTACCGTGTGACTCTCTCCCGCTGTCCTCGGGAAGATAGCGGCTACGTAACTTTTCCGAAGTTTCCGAAAGCGAAACTTCCTCGCGTGTCTCTGTGTTACCTCGGCTCCGTGCCGGCTCTTCGATCTGCAGCTTCCCTCGGTGATCCATCTGGTAACCTGGGCCCGTAGGTTTCCCCGATGTCTCGCGTCGGTAAGACTTCGCATGCTGAGCAGCAGGAACAGACAGTTCTTCAAGTTTCGAACTCATCATTGCCACACTCTGTCGCAGGTAAGACATCTCCGCTTGCCAATCTACCTCATCGGTCACAGGTCTTGGGCGACCTTCTTCCATGTTGGTAAACGGTACTCGATTACCTTCGTTTCGCTGATGCGCCACGATGTCACCACTCGTTTTCTGCACTACGGCGTCACCCCGCGGTTTCAGGCCTGTCTCAATGTCTCTTGGCCTATCACAAGCCTGTCTCGACTGTACAGGTTGCCTGTCCCGTACGATACTAGGTACTTGAACCTGCACAAGGTTCCCCGATCTATTGTCGACGAGTGGTTTGGACCTGTCAAACCTACTCTCACCAACGGTCTCTCGCCAGTGTGTGAATGTCTCGTTATTCACATCGTTCTGTACTACCTCAGTAGTCTTTGGAACGGTTATCAACCATCCGTTATCCTCATGGAAACCTCTTTCACGCCCACTGCGGGTTCCAGCTTCCGTTTCAAATGCACTGGTTTCGTCAGGTGCACCCGTTTCATCAAGCAACCTTCGTTTGCTTTTCCGTTTACGTAACTTTGGACGCGCGCCTCCGTGCTCACTATGGGGCACTTCATCCGACTCGTCCTCGGTATCTTCCTGACCTTGCCTGGTTCTGTGACATGAAAACGCTAGAACCCCACTTCTGGTACCAGTTTGTGACGTTCGTCGCTCGAGATCAACTAACCCTTCATCAGACGTGGTACCAATTTGTGTCGGTCTTACCCGAGACGCTGCTTCGTCGTCGGGCTGGGTTCGGCTCCAGCCAACTGACCTTCTGGAGTCGCCCGGGTCACTATCCTGTCTACTTCTGCTGTAGACGAGCGGTTCCCTGTCTCCGCTCTCAGTGCCCATTTCTCCAAGAGGAGGTCCCGAGGGTATCGCTTGTTTGCGAACAGTGTCGCTGTCAAGCTCCATCTCACTTTCGGACTCTGCCACTGCCGCGGTCGCCGGGTGGGCAACGTCCTCGTCTTCAGGATGGCCGTCCTTTAGAACAGGGTTCGCTCTCTTGCCGGCAGGAGTCCTCAGCTTCCTGTGAGATCTCTTAGTCAAAGACTTCCTCTTTTTCTCCACCTTAACCGAACCCTCACGTACCATTCTGCATCTCATGACTCTCGAGTTATCGTCAATAGGGGAAAACTCTGAACGTTCTCTTGTCCGAGAGGACAAGGTGTACATCTGACGAGTCGTCACGTCGTGCCGTCTCAAACACGCGGACATCTTGCGATAATATATACGCGTGTAATATTATCGCGGTATACTGGTCTCACGACACTCTCTTCTGATAGGACAGGTTCTAGGTCTAAAACCTCCCTAACCGCACGCAGAACTGTGTTCCGACCGGCGCACGAGGTGGGCCCTACCTCGCACTTCGGTCAGTTCTCGGAACTACGTGTTTCGATCACCAAGTTATTTGCTCTGAATAACGACTGGTTTGAATACAAGATTTTCCTGATTCTATCGTTTTCCTGGTCTTACCGCACTGTAATCAGTTGTCGGGCGGTCTTTTCCCGTACTGCGGTCTTTCGGTAACAGTGGTCTTTCGGTAACAGTGGTCTTTCCCAGTAACTATTTTTAGTTACCGGGCGATGGAGCCCCTCCAACGCTCCACCGGCGTGTCAGCCATCCAAGTGTCACAATCCAAATGTAACGCCGACCCCGTAAGGTTACCAGAATGTCCTGAATTTTGTTCCCAAGAATTTCCGAATTTTGGTTCCCTAACGAGGGTCACGCTTACTCCCACAGGTAACCGGACAAGCTCCGATCGCGGAGTTCTTCAAACCCCAAGAGGGAATTTCCTGCCTGTCGCCAAATTTACCCTTAATATCGTTTTTGTACTAAATTGGTCTTTTCAGGTATCCCGACGGTCACTTCACCGAGTGCCGAAGTCGCGTAAAACTCTCCCAGCCGATGACGCCGAAGTCGCGTAAAACTCTCCCGGCCGAGTACGCCGAAAGCGCGTAAAACTTCCCTTGTGTCGAGTACGCCGAAATCGCGTAAAACTCTTCTCAGTGGATAAAACCAAACACTGTCGGATCTTGGAGTTCTTCAAACTCCAAGAGGGATTTCCTTGCCCGACGCCAAATTTACTCTTGGTTTCAAGGATTTCAGAATTCCAGAAAATGGCTACCTTAAGAAGGTCACCTCTACTCTCATGGGTTACCGGACAAGCTCCGATCGCGGAGTTCTTCAAAACCCAAGAGGGACTTTCCTGCCCGTCGCCAAATTCACCCTGGTTTTCGATCTCACACTGAATTGGTTTTCCTGTGTATCAACGGTATCCTTCCCCGAGTATTACTCAGCCGTAGATTTCCCACGATCGGGATCTAGCCCGCTTCGCGATCAACTGAGGGATCGGCGCTGTCGGCCCGTCTCCCAACAGTGAACTTCTTTAGCTGTACTCGGGATCGCCTGATTATATTATTCGGACGCCCCTTTCGTCCGTAAATATATTTGTACTAACCGGAAACTCGAACTCTGACTCTGTCGTAACCAAATTCACTCGCCTACCACACTGAGTGCAGTATATTTGAATCGGTAACTGAGTCGCTAACCAACAACGCTGTTTAACAGTATTGCTATGTATGAAGAGTCGAACCAACTCTTCACGTATAAAGCAGCACACCGTGAGGCAGGCTCTATGCATCCCAAATGAGCGCGTCTGCTCGCTATGCGCTGGCTTTACACCGTCGATCGGGCTTCCCTAGCCGGTCGTTGCTGGACAGTCGCCTATTGAAATTAAATAAAAATTAAATGATCGATGCTGGGTCTTCGCATGAAAAATTAAGAGAAACGATGCTGTTCCCTTCGCATGTAAACTGAAAGAAAACGATGCTATTCGCATAAAATAAATCTTCCCACTTACGCACTGTAACCTTGACCGCCACAGATGTCATAATTATAAATTTATTTTCAGTGCGTAGACACTTTGTCGAGACCCCTCGCCATACGCACCCGTACGCAAAATCGCTTAAATCCGTTCACCTCCCACTCCCCCTCATTGCGTACGTAACATATGGATGGCCCTTACATTAGATTGAGGCCAGGTGGAACAAGGCCAGACCCCTCAAAGCCTAAGTGTCGCACTGAAATGGTCTGGCATTGCCAAGAGATCACTTAGATCCACAATGATAAAGAATGAATTTTTATTTTCTGATGACGTTTGAAAACGCGTGTTAAGCCATTTCTGTTATTAATTATATGAGCTCAGCTGGCGTTATTATCGGCTGACTACACTTGGAAACCCAATCAGTCGTTGCAGCGAAAGTGGGTCGATCGGTCGTTGGCCTGTAGATATGTCCACTTGAACCGACCTTTTCTTTCTAGGTCACGAAGTAAACAAACGTCGTACACAGAGGCCTTCGTACCTGCTTCATGCCATAAATTATCTCGTAGCGTGTTGGCGAATATTCAGATACTAGATGAAGATGAAAAGTGATTGCGCATTGTTGCATTGTTGAGGCTAACTCACTCGCGGGATGTATCGCCTACAATACAGATGAGAGTATATAATCTAGAGTACAGATGATTGCCAGATAAAGCCATGATTCGCATCTGTTATTCCTCAATAGTAGAGAAATATGGATGTTGATTGAGCGTATTAGAACTGCGTTTTAGGCCTACGGCGGCTCAAGGAAAGGCTACTGCGAGCAGTACAGAAGTTTTATTCCTGAAGGAATATTTTTGCCAAACAGTGAAGGGTAGATTTGCTAACAACCGAAAGTCGGTGTTGTTGAATGTTTCTGCAGCAGTAAACAACGTTTTCATGCAAAGTATTAGCGATTTAAACAATGGATGCACGCTTATTCAGACCTAGGAATGCATATATGTGCACAGGTATAATGTAAAATTCGGAGAGTTGGATTCTTTCTTCCGCTGCGAGCAGCTGCGAAATGTACGAAGACGTTGGCGTAAACCGCAATTGCTGGATTGCCCAAGTAGACGCTCCCATCTCAAGATAACGGAAGCGGCTGCTTGACATGGATGGGTTTCTTTGTGTACGGTCGACCTCGTATATAGAAGTACGTACAGTGGGGTAAACTATTTTGGTCTCGGCGGAGGAGGTGCACTGGGTTCTTTGGAGTGACGTCACTCACCGACCGGCAGAGGACGAATTACGTCAACTACCAATGAGGTACCACTGGGCGGTGGTGTTGAGTATCGCGGACCCTGCTGCCTGTCTCACGTGTCTACCAACTATGGATAGAAATCCGGTGATCGGGTTCCTCTTTTGTCCACAAGCTCGCCAATGTCGACTCTTGCTAATTATCTGTCCATTGTTTTGCATGCTGACGTACTTTCTGTTCTTAAGTACATTTCACTTGAGTTGGGCTGTCGTAGGCAGCGCTTTCGTAAGGTACAGACATAAAGGCGCGATATGAACTTACTAATTAAAGAATTCTGCTTGGATGATGAAACCTTTTAACTATAGGGCCTATCGCACGTCGAGTTCATTTGGAAAGTTAATGGATGAGAAAGTATTGTGTATGTTCAGCCATGGCAAACCTAGCGCTTAAATCAATGGCTGTGGAGAGTTCGAAACCAGTTGCCTTACACGAGTTTACCTACGATTATGGTTATGGCGATGACGACGACGATGATGATGATGCATTGCTTTTTGTTACACGAGGCTTTGTGTATAGAATTGTGTATTATCTTTCATGATTGTTCGTTGCTTCTATTCCTAGGTGTGGATGTGTTTGCGGATGATGTTAACTGCGTATTCCGTATGATGTATAGGCCTACAGGCTAATTATAAGGATCTGTTGGTTGGCGTCGTGTGTTCGTTAGCACTCTAGCTGTAGTGTTAATTCTATGCAATAGACTGAATTGTTGTTCTGTTGACTTTCAGAGGTCCTTTTCATCGATCGAAGAGAAGGACTTGAAATACACGTCAGCCCACTGAGACGAACGACTTAGTAGGCCTACTAAGCCAACGGTGGCACACGTGGCCTATGTGTACACTCCTACGCGGAAGATAGACCAAGGCATATATATACTTGATGGCTACGTTCTTTCGGTCTATATCAATCAAGACATAGTCTTCAACGTCGTCGTCGTCGAGTTTAATAGTTCCCGTGCCATTATTCCTTTGCTGCTTTCTCAACTCCATCGTCCTTTTCCTTTTAAAAAGTCCTTATGTCGATCTATGTCCTACCATACTCTCCGCATCTGGTTCCCCCCTCATTCGTATGTGCGTTCCACATCTAGGCCTATAGATCTTCAATACACCAATCTCTTTTGCATATCTTCCCAAGTCTTTTGGCGTATGTGGTCCGCTTCTGTTTTCTCCTTTAGTTCTTGCACACGTCACACGACCCCATCGCACCCTTGTGTTTGTTAATATCCAGCCTCAGCATCTGCAGTCGTTTCACGGGCTGCTCCATCAGGTGACTGAAATAGCGCATCATCAACTCTGCAAGAGGGAGGGTTCGAGAGATGGGGCGGCTATGTAAAGAGGACAGCTGAGCAATAGGCAGCAGACGGGAGTTCTTCTAATAGGAGCATTACACCGAGTCTGACCGAATGAACGGCTAAATTGCTCTATGCATAATATATAATATAGGTTTGTAAACATTTATATAAGCTAATTAGGAGTAATTTACTACTCGATATATATGTATGTATATTTAACATTCAGACCATTTGTGTACTTGTACATTTATGTTTTCTCTAATCTGCTGAGTTGTGTAACTCAGGGCATAGCCTATTAGACTAACTATAGGGCTCTCTGAAATGTATAGGCCCTATAATTATCTAGGACGATTCTGTGTGTGCATGTAGTTGAGTGTTGACGGTGGTCTGTCATTTTTACACACGCGATCTGTTAAAAGAATTTAGATACATGCACTGTGTAACGGATGTTACTGTATAGTCGCTATATTTAGGATCCACATGATAGGGGCTTGGGGCCTAATATAGGCCCTAACGATCGTAGGCGCGTTCGTCATCCAAGTGCGTGCGTGTGAGAGAATAGTGATGGATGTCCAGTCCACGAACATCTGTCTGGGTATTCCTGGTCTTCTCCCTTCCACTCTGCCCTCAATGACGTTCGTCAAAAGGGTCTAATAGTAATAAATACACATTAAAATGTATGCACATTTGTGTAGACTACTGCAATACAGGCGAAATGCAAGGTCGGCATAGCTAGGCAAGGGCGGATCTATAACAGAGTTACATTTACGTATGTAAAGTAATTATAATAATAATCTTTATTAGTTAAAGCTGAGAAGTACAGATAAGTCTCTAGACTTTGAGGCTCCTACAGGGATAGAAATAGCATATTGTGATGACATCTCTAGATTAAGATTAACTGCATCCACCAGTCCAAACATCTAGTCAAGAAGATAGATGATTCAACATATGCACATTCTCTGGAAGTTTTTGGGAGGATGAACCACCCATGCAGGATGAGTCTTCCATTGGCCAAGTATAATTATGTAGATTTAACTAAGGACAACCTTCCTGGTAAACTCGTAATGTCAATCTAATAATCTAAGGTAAGGGCCTACAGGGAACGAACCAATCAGGAGTATACCTTTACCATGGACCTCAGAGTAAGCTAGGTTAAGGAAGTAGAGGGAACAGTCAGCGAGAAAGAGTAAGTCTCGAGGTCGTTCAGAAGAGTCAGTGGTCAGTGGTCGGTCGAGGCAGAATGTAGCTTAGACTGCGCAATCTGTATTAGGCTGACATGTCTAGGTTAAGCAGACACTATAGGCATTCTACTTATTAAGAGTTAGAATAGTAGTACTGGTAGTCGTCGCATTATTATCAACTGTGTTATTGAACATTCGTCTGCTACTGAACTCTGAATGCGTATAAAGAAACATTCGTAATGATGACAATAAAGAAACCATACAGACAGAACCAAAGTCTGTTATATATCGTAGACAGCAACCAAAGGCTGTCATAGAGAAGAGTAATAGCTTCTGGAGCACCACGATCCAGAATTGCTATAGATCTATGATACAAAACCAGCATGGCATTATATCGGTTGATATAACACGAAGTCTCTTAGTCAATTGCCCGGTAGAAAGCCATGCACGATATGGAGAAAAACAACTCAAAGTTTGAAGTCCAAACGCATTTCAAAAGCGGTAGGGGGCCTAGTGTTCCAACAAGTTCTATGGTAGGAGAAGTTGGCTTTAAGCTCTAGAGTTTGGTTAGTTTGTAGGCCAATTACATACTCTCTAAATGTTGGCTATGCAAGAAATTGAGATGAACGAATGATATATTTACTCCTGCATACACAGAAATTTAGCCGTCGAATATTTTTCTTAAGCTAGTTATTATGATGTGTAAATTTCTAATGTCAATTGAATGAATGACTAGGCTATTCCATGCAGAAGTGTCTGAACACTTACTGAATATAGTTTTAATATGCGCAAACTAGGGTTTAATATATGTTTTTGTGCTAAATCGATTTAAAACGTGCAAAATATACGCAGAGAACGTCGCACGGGTGGCTGCCTGTTAGGCGCCCACCCCGTCCCAATTAGGCGATACCTTACTCTGTCGTAACGATATTCTTCCAAACTTTCCTTGCTGCCCGGCGTTACGTCAAGCGTGCTCTCCTGAGCTGTCTCGCACAGTAGAGTTAGGTTTTCGACGAATTGTCTTTTTTAATCGTGTTTTGGCGACAAAGGTCAACCTGGTTCTATTCGAAACCGAATAAGGGCATTCCTAATGCAAGGGCAGGGATTCTGCACTCCACTTTTCCAGCAGACTGTCTTTCATTGTAGTCTCCCTATGGCGCGCTACAAACCAACCTGGCATTATATCTGCTTCATAAGTCGCTTAGTCGATTACGTTGGAAAAGTCATCGTTGCAGCTGAAGTTGATGCAGTTATTTGCCAGGTTGCCGCAATAGCTCTGTCACTTCAGCCACCACAACATGCGTGTCTGCCACTATCGTTTTGATTGGACTGGTCATTTATTACAAGGTTTAAGAGGATGATGTGACTTTCACTTTGATTTAACGTGGAGTGACGTGAGAAGAGCTGCGCGTTTATCTTGTAGGCCAGAAATACCTGTAAGTTCTCTTTGAATTGCTTCATTCGCGCTGTGAGCGCGATCTCTGAAGTAAACTTCAAGCGACTGACTGTCCCAATTGCGCCACGCCACCCAATGTCAGGTAGATTACGCAGCTAAATAACGCGGATAAATAATTACGCGCGTTCTTTGCTGAGTAACTTACCTGCATTGTGTATGACGTGCCCTTTACGCGACCATAGCGTGCGCTACACCGTTTAACTTACATTCAGGTGCGAAATAAATTTGTAGCCTGTGGGAATGTGCATCAGTTTGCTCGAAGCACTACAGGTGAATCTTTTGGACCACTGTCTAAATCTAGAGTAAGCTGCTGCGTCAAGACAGTTATTTCGAAGACAGCATTGTATCTAATCCACTGGGCCAGTTAGCCTATAGCTCCAACAAATTACTGCTATCACCTGGGACTAATATGGTTCCAGGTATCACACCTACAGCTTACATAATTATGTGAGCTTGAAGACGAGGGAATTGAGAAGAAACTAAGTTTCATACACTGGCGCCTTTATTTGTAGTTTGAGACTGTATGCAGCAGGCTTCTTGCTTTCTGATTGGCAGGATTAGGCCTACTAGAAACTCTTCAATTAACAGCCGAAATTACCAAACATAGCAATGTGACCGAAGGCGCCAACATATGCATTTTCTGCCAATAACATATCCCGATTATGGCTTAAAACTAGTCGATGATTAGTGAGCCTGTCTCTGTTAACAGGCACATCATACCATTGGCAGCTTGGTATTTATTAAAATACAGAACAGGAGTGAGCGTAAAAATGATATGACGAAATTACTATTTGCTGTCGTCAGACATTACGCGCAATGAAAAAATAATCATCTCCATGACAGCAGATATGATGTCATGTTTGCTAAAAGGTTGAGCCGTCTAACAATATTATTAGTTACAATACATTTATTTCTTGTTCCCAATGACAACATCACACGACACAGAATTGTAAAAATGGATCTGCAATCTATACATATAATATCCATATAGTGTCCGTCTGTCGGGGGACGCTACGTCACAAACGGGTTCTGTTCTATTGTGAAACATAAACCGTTGTCTTGACGACGGCGGTCTTGACGATGGCGATAACCAACGATACACATAGGCCTATAATATGACGTCATAATATGACGGCAAATACACTAGTATTATAATATTACTAGCTGTAACCCGTGAAAAATCACGGTATATAAAAAACAATTATTATTGCAGTGATAACAATAACGTCATATTATAGGCCTATAGCCGTCGTCAAGACAACCGTCGCCAAGGCGGCAGTATAGTGACGTCACAATAGTGTTTGTTACGGGACGGACAGACAGACAGACGTACAACGGTTATTATGTTGTTTAACTAGCTGTAAGTTACCCTGTAACCCGTGAAAAATCACGGTGTATAAAAAAACAATTATTATTGCAGTGATAACAATAACGTCATATTATAGGCCTATAGCCGTCGTCAAGGCAACCGTCGCCAAGGCGGCAGTATAGTGACGTCACAATAGTGTTTGTTATGGGACAGACAGACAGACAGACAGACAGACAGACAGACAGACAGACAGACAGACAGACAGACGTACAACGGTTATTATGTTGTTTAATTAACTAGTGTATTTGCCCGTCATAATTATGACGGCAGTGTATATCGCTGGTCGTTGATCGCCGTCGTCAAGGCCGTCGTCAAGACCGCCGTCGTCAAGACGGCAGTACTGACGTCACAAACGGTTTCACAATAGAACAGAAGCTGTTTGTGACGTAGCCTCCTACGACGGACAAATTTGCATATAAGGAAACTATAATATGTATAGATATCTCGTTGCAGTTCCTCTTATTACCTATCTATCCTCTCTACAGTTTGCTTTATTGCCTATAGTTCTATCTCTTACTCCCTAATACTAACTTACCCTTGCTGGCTCCCCCTAATGTGCTTGCCTTATCCTCCGTCATTCTTACTACACCTGGTAATTAGGTGCCCCTACTAGCGGGATCTTTGATCCCTTTTGGGTCCCCTTTGTAACCAACTAGCTACGAAAAGATTTTTGTTGCTGTTACTTTTTTGTTTATGTTGATTGGTTGCAAGAATAAATTTGATTTGATTTGATCTGATTTGATACATCATTGCAAGTTTTTCCATAAAATTGATATGCATTAAATGATAAATTCTTGAAAATTGAAAAGTAGAATAAAATCTCTTGTTATAATAACAGATATTGTAAATTTACAAGGAAAGCTATTTTATTATTTTAAAAAACTAGATTAAGAATCTCATGTGCATTATGACTGTTCTTTCTTTTAAATTTAAACAAATTTCTTGTACATTTGCTGCAAAACAATCATCTGATTGCAACACGAGTATAATAAACATTATCAGATGTATTATTTTATGCTGCTAAACAGTGAGTGTTAGTGACGTTGTAAAGTATTGTTCTGACATCTTTAAATGGTGTCTTTTGAACTCTATAAATTCTTTGGTTTACTGTATTGTACATAATTTCGAATTGTCGTCAACGGCCTATGTTGTCTATGACGACGTTAATCTTTGGTTTAAAAAAAGAACAGACTCAGAAAAGACACAGATCCTATTTTGTGAGCCTAACAACCGCAACTTCTACCAAAACTACTTACACTTCTACTATTGCTGCTGCAGATGCTACTACTACTACTACTACTACTACTACTACTACTACTACTACTACTACTACTACTACTACTACTAGGCCTACTAGTAGTGCTACTACTAGTGCTACTACTACTGCAGCTACAAGACCCAGGCTACTTCTACTACAACACCTAAACACCTACTGTTAATAATATCATAGGTAGTACCGTAGTAGCACTGTAGTAGTAGTAGTAGTAGACTAGTAGTAGTAGTTGTAGTAGTAGTAGTAGTAGTAGTAGTAGTAGTAGTAGTAGTAGTAGTAGTAGTAGTAGTAGTAGAAGTAGTAGTAGTAGTAGTAGTAGTAGTAGTAGTAGTAGTAGTAGTAGTAGTAGTAGTAGTAGTAGTAGTAGTAGTAGTAGTAGTAGTAGTAGTAGGCAGGAATTTTTCTAGGGTGAGGTAAACTTTTAGTTGGGAGGACAAAATTTGTGTAGGGGATGGGCAAAATGACGTTTTTGCATAGCCATTCATGAACATAGAATACGTGACAACTTTAAAAATAAATAATCGTCAAGAACTTACCTAAACAATTAAGTGTTCTTTGCATTCGTTTGGATTGTTTTAATAATCATAATAATCAACTGATTTTATTTTTGGAAAATATTGCAAAATCCAGGGACGCTCATGATAGCAGTAGTATTAAGACCTCAGCCATGAAATTCCCGCAAGTTAGGCGTTCAGGTTCATGCACAACCAATAGGGCCTATGGCTACAATTTAGACCTGGCTTGTTTTCTGGAACCCTATAAACTTGCGTTTCGTGAATTATACAGACTGTTGAACATAGGCATTGTTTTACCGGTAAGTCGGCGGTAACACCAGCAGCTTCACTGAGCTTTTCTGCTCTGAAATTAATTAAAACAGATCTAAGCAGTTTAAATTAGCAGTGCTTTCGGTTGACTCTGTTTGTGCTCCTCCGTGTAGACCAACTCTGTCGGAAAAACTCAGAGCCACCACTGACCGTGCATTTGCTGAATGCCTAGATTCACGCAGGTGGCCTGAGCTGCATGATCCATCCAGGCAGAATTAAACCGCTTGGTTTCAGCCTCCTCTCTGCGAAGACTGGTTGACGTTCTGCAGATTAAGATAACGAAATTAACGAGCTATTAGGGGTCTGTTTTTGCTGCTCTAGTCACAGACCGGTTCCAATTGGGTTTCCATCTGGCGAATGAGTGGTTTAAATAGCAAATCCAACTAGATTTGACTAGATCTAATTTACTCAAGCTGACACGCTCATAAACGTACAACTATTACTCAGTTGAGGATTTAAGAAGTTGAATAAATTTCCCAAAGGATCTAAATTGTATAATTTATACTTCTACAGCTTAAATAGAACTAACATGCCTAAATTAAATTTTCAGAGTAAAAAGCTTAGTCATAATTTTAACGACTTTTTAATAGGCATAACCAGTTTATATTTGTATGCTGTTAATAAGTCCTCTCAGGAATATCAGTACGAATTTTTATTTGGATGACACCAGTTCACTGTGATATCACACAGCAATAACCAATCGACAAAGTAGGCCTAGAAAATATTTGCATAGTGTATAATTCGTTCGTTGAGCTGTAGCCTAACGCTGATAACGACATTTCGTTTCACAATGAGCTAGTACGACTACTAAGTCGTACGAGCTCATTGTGAAACGAAATGTCTATTGTATGTACAAGTATCGTCAATGTTCGTGGATACCACATGTTTTAGGCTCCAATCCGCATCCAGGTCCGTTTGGACTGAACTCGCATATCGTACGCGACCGGGAACCGAGGATTTGGTTTTGCTATGGCGATCGAGTTTCGGGCTCGTATTTTCGATCCGTCTTGAAAATAGCTAATTGGTCGGCGCTCTGTACCAATTGGTGGACCGTATGGCCACCTGTGTGAGCTCCCGGTCAACTTCAGATGCGTTGCACTGAATTGGTAGCGTTGGAGTAATCTGTCAGAGAGCGTCACCACGTGCTGCAAGCGCTGCATTCAGCTCAGTGCCATTCTTCATTTCGAGTGCAATCCTGAACTGCAGGGACTAAGAATGCGTGCCTTACTGAACTGCAGGGACTAAGAATGCGTGCCTTACTGTCAACCATGGATGGGAATTCGTTGTTTGTTCTAGTGTCTGCGTGAGACTTCCACTGAAGACAATCTCCAACTGCATTCTCCATATACAATCGTGCACAGACGACCCTGTCGGTCATTGTGAAACCATGAACGCACTTAGGCCTACTAGCAGTGTTTAATCTAGTCCCCCTCTTCTGTGAGGGGAAACAAGGTTTCTGAGGGGGGGAAGCAAAGAATTTACACAAGATTTTTTCTTCCATCTTGAAAAAGTTGATGACTTTTCCTAATTTCATCTTCAAAAAAAGTTGATGACTTTTTTTTAGTCCTTCGTCCGATTTTTTCACTTTTTCTACAGCAATTACTCTCTCAAAAAGGTTGATGACCTTTTTTTAGGATTTAATCTCTCTGGGGGAGGGGGAACCATGTATCCACATGTATCGTGGGGAGGGGTATTTTCCTCCCCTAAAGGTCTCTACATTGTGATATTGCTGGCCTCTGGGGGAAACATAAATCCTGGGGGGACATTCCCCCCCCCAAAGACGTCTAGATTACTCACTGGCCTACTAGTTGTCGCTAGCATGTACCTTGTAGAACACACTTACAAAGTATAGGCCTACCTCACGGAGCTATTCTGAGATGTAGGCCATATATATAGCCTACCCGCGTACACATTGACATAAGTATATACGCATACGCACACATAGACCCATATACATACATACTTATTTACATGCATTCATAAGATATAAGACTAAATTCATTCTTCTTCCCCTCCCAATCCCGCTAGAAGGATACAAAAACAGAGAGAAGAACAAAGGCTGCCTACAATAGAAACACATGTGTTCGCAAGTTAGACGTGACGTAGCTAAGACGTTCTGACGTTTTGTTGTAATCAGTTCGCTCTGCTTGATTCTTCTAAGTTAATAAACTACTGAATTGTCGACCGGTGTGCTAAGTCCTCTGATAGACCACCTATAGTTCGGACTTGGCTGTGTACCCTAGGCGGGGCTAGAAAGTAAGAAGAGGCAGGCAACTGTTACAATATCTCTTGGGTTTCAAATTATAGTTCTTACTTGAAAGAACTGAAAGTGTACGAAAGTACCATCTGAACCATTTATTTATGTTGAATTGCTCTGCCAGTACAAAACCTATTTTACAGCCTATAATATGCCTCTACTAACGAATATAAATGAGCATTCGTGTTTTATATCATCGCAAATTGTTATTAAACTAGTGCATGTGATGGCTATTTTCATCAAGGCACTGCATAGCCTACGTGGTCTTAACACTATGCTATAGAATTGTCTAATGCTCGCCCTGACATTGCGCATATTAAAATTATATCCAGTAAAGTGTTCTGACCCATCTGCATTGAATAGCCATTCAATTGACATTAGAAATTTACCACCCATCATTAACTTGTTTAAGAAAAATGTTCAGTGGCTAAATTTCTTTATGAAGCGGTAAACATATCGGTGGTCATTAGGTCATCTCAACTGAGTAATACGTAATAAACTAGGCTTACATTTTGCCTTTTCACTCCGTACTATGCACGTAAAATGTGTTGTTATTACTGCCAACATGTGAACTGGAAATAGGTCGATCCACCTATAGCGGGTCCCACAGACCCATTTGTGATTGACATTTTGACACCTGCGTCAATCACTGTGAATTCTGATTTTGTGCTGATTGCTGCTGATGTTGTCAATTAAACAAAAACAACATAGGCCCACACGCAATCAAGCATGCATGCATATATTACCTCTAGAAATTTTGGGTCTACGATTACAGTTTCCTCAACCATTTTCCTCACCTTCTGCTGTGTTCTCTGTCCTCCCACGGCGCATAGACGAAAGGGATCCCGTTCTGCCTGCAGCCTCCTTCTCCACCTACGCCAGCAACAGCTAAAGGCAAACACGCTTTCAGTTGACATAGATTCGGCATCGCTTACAGACTCCATCTGAGAATAAACTGATCATCGGAGAACGTCTGAATCTCGTGAAACGACTTCGATTAACTGGATATTTCGCTTCTGCAATTGGAGTTAATAACTATGTTTATCTGTCTTCCTGCGTGTGTCTGTCTCCCTCTGCGTCTGTCTCCGTCTGTGTCTGTCTCTCGTACTCCCAACTGCACCTGTGGTCTTCCGAGTTTTTCTAATTACTGTCCTATTTGCGATTCCTTTATGCGCCTATCCCGCAGGATTTCTTTTTCTTTCTCCTCTGATTTCCTCCCGAACATATATCTCCATCTATTCGTATTTTTTTTAGCTCTCATTCGTCTTGCGTTGTCCGCTTATAGTGAGAGGTTTTTCCAGGTGCAATTTTCTTTCTAGCTTTTGAAAGGAACGACACAGCATAGGAATTCATTACTTGACCGAAATCTGAAATTAAGATCTTCTTCAACTGTGTATGTAATCCCCGGAGTCAGTCGCTAAGGAATTGCCGACTGACTTAACGAGTTAGCGACTGTCTTAATAACTTAGTCGACTAAGCCACTTGCTTATAAACTGACTAAGTCGTTTAGACTTAATGACTGGCTTCATGACTTGCTACCGACTTCTTAGGTAATCCATGCAGGCCTAGTTCCCTAATAATTTATCGAATCCCATAATATGCCAGCACCATAGTCATTTCTAACACCCCAGTCATGGTCACGCGAACAATTATTATCTTCCATACCGTCCATACGTGATGTAGTGTCTTTAGTTAAGTTAACAGTTAAGATGTTTCTTTTACTGTTGATATTTTGTCTACCATTCGTGTGCATATTGTAGTGTCTTTGATTACGTTAATGTTTTTTCGTTTACTTTTTACACTTTTGCCTACGAACAATTTAGGTTATCCCAGTCTCTGTAATATACTACTGAGGTGGCCCTATCTAGCGGGGTCTGCGACCTCTTCGGGGTCTCCAGTGTAACCTAGGACATACTGTTTCGTTATGTACTGTTGCATCATTGTTTTTTCTCTGGATGGTTACCGAATAAAAATGAAATGAAAAAATTAAATGTAAAGCATTTTATCGCTTATTGTACTGTATATTTTGCATAGAAAGAGTTCAATCCTTGCTCCTCTATGAGGATTGAACTCTTTCTATGCAATATCGATACATAAAAACGATTGCGTAACGGCATGCAGCGTAACAGGCATCACTTAATCGATTGACTGTTAGACTGGGGAGAGATCCAGCTAATTGTTTTTGTTCGAGTGTGGTTTGGCAGTTGGTTTAGTAAAGAATATACTTACTTACTTACGTACTTACTTACCTTGGTGCATTAGTGACGGCAATGATAGATCGATGCCCGTCCCTTAGAGAACTTTGAAAGTTTTCTGACACATACAATAAGAGCAACTCCTTTCTACCAGCGGATGTAGATCGAACAGCTTTGCGAGAGCAACCACACACGGACTGTGGCCTTCAGTCCACTTGGTGTTATGAAAGCTTTTCATAGGTGCGCTGTTTATATCTAGACTAACGAGCTGTTATAGGCTTACAAACACAGATAGATAGGCCTAAGTAAACGTAAAACTACTTAGTTTACTTAAACTTAAGTTAAAAGGTATGCTTCAAAATTATACTTTCAAAGTAAAAACAAAAAGTACAATGTGTACGTATGTCAGTATGTACGTGTATGTTTTCTAAGTATGTACCTTCCATAAGCCTAGTATGAATTGCTATCATGAATTTCATTTTCAATTTAAGGACTTAATTATTCTATTGCAAACTGATTTCAGGCTTTCTTCCCGTGTCATATTTTTTACTCCTCCCAGGCTTGTGAAAGTGTTAAAACGACTCGGATATATATAAGTTCATATGCATAATCATGTACTCCTATATATATGTATATATATATAACTTTATGACTATACATATGAACTTATATATTTATATACTCTGCAGATACACACAGCATACAAGTGTATAATACGAGGCAGTGCTCGAAATGGAAAATTTTACGAAACGGAACGCTAGTCAAAGATATCGGAGCATTCACGTTAATTTCATAGTATTTTCCACAATAATTCATTTCGACGAACCGGAACGGAACGCTAATTCATTTGACGAACCGGAACGGCGTTCCGGTGCGTTCCGGTGCGTTCCGGTCCATTTCGAGCACTGATACGAGGGATTAATGTGGCCTACACTAGTAGTAGTTTCCTGTGTCTCAAGACGTCTTATAGCCGCCAGGGCCGTTGACCTTACGTCCACCTTTTCGCACGGATGAACTTAATGCATTCACTCCGTGTTCCTAAGTCGCTCGAACTAGGCCCTTTATTACCAAAGTAGTGTAGATTCGGAGATAACACGAACACATACGCCTAACGTATATCGTACCCTCTCCTCCGCGACTGATAGGATATTAGAAACCTTTGGGCGACAATGATTTAATGTCATTTTGTTTTACTCTGCTCTGCGCTTCTGTTGTCAATTGCCTTTCATGTCTCATGTACGGGAAATATCAGTTTGATCTAACAGCGTCAACATTAGATCCAGGGCCGGATTAACCACTCGGGGGCCTCATGCTAACCATACACGGAGGGAGCTTGTCGTAGTCTACTGAACATGGATTGACGGGGACGCCGTAAATTTTTAAGCTTTGGAAATATTGTGTCAAGTTTCTATTAAAAGTTAATTTTTGTCTTCAACTTTAGGCCTATTGTGTTAGCGAGCTTACTTACTTACTGATGGTAGGTAGGTAGTAGCACTGAATTTTTCAGCTTTGGAAATACTGTGTAAATTTTCTATTAAAAGTTGATTATTATCAATCAATCAATCAATCAATCAATCGATCTTTATTGAACTCAAACTATCTTCAATTTCATTGTGTTAGTAAGCTTACTTGCTTAATAATTTTTATCTTCAAATATTGTTTTAGTGCGCTTACTTACGTACTCACTTATGCTAGGTAGGTCGTAGCACTCTATTTCTATGCAATACTGGGCGGCCATGATGTTTACCATGTCAACGGTTTCGACCGCGCCACCGTAAACCTTTACCCATTATTATTATTACAGAGATTATATATAGCGCCTCTTCAAGGTTTCCTACTCAGGAGCATGACAATCAACTTGTAGAAAAACACGGTCATTGAGTTGATAAAATCAGGGACAGAGCTGTTTGGAGACGTCACGTTGAGGCCTCATCGTCGGCGCACGCCTGACGGAAGAGAGAGAAGAGAAGAGATGCGCTGGGCAAGAAGCTTGTTATTGAAGTGGCGATGTTGTACCTTGCACAAAATGAGTAATCATTGGACTCGAACGTGCTTCTGCAAGTTTCTGATCCCTATTCGAGCCAATGTTCAATACTATAGCCGCTGTAACTGGCAATCAGTCATAGATATCATTCCAGCGACAAGGATTTTTGTAAACTTTGACGATTCGTTTTCAGACGGATGTGTAACAATAATTTGTTTCAGTAAGTTCAGTATTGTGAGTCTCACCTGTATGAGCATGACCACCACCTGTGGGTATATATAGGCCTATATATATATATATATATATATATATATATATATATATATATATATATATATATGCCCCATGTGCAGTGTCATGCATGCAGGCCTAGTGACAGCTCACAGTTAGCAATGAAGTTGATAATGGGAGAGGGACATCCCTATATGTGGACGTCGTACCAATAGTATCAGGCAAATCCATTGGTTGTGCTATATTTATCGCTGCCTTTTAACTTTAGCTCGTGCAAGAAATACATCCAAGCACGGCGCTGAAGCACACGAAGACCGATCATTCTCAGTCTTTTCAATAGCAAGTTGGCATTTTTTAGCGCCGAAAAGCAGAAAGGTTCTAGGTATCGTGCACGTTTAAGAACATTAAATCTAAAAATCTTAAATCCAGGAAACCAATCGCGTCGGAATAAAAACAAAAGCAACGTCAGTGTAGGTATTGACAAAACAAGTCGAGTAAAAAGAAACGCATGTAGGCCTACACAGCGTTGGCTACATGACTCACATTTCAAATTTGCAATTGGCTTAGTGCAAATTCTCGCTTAAACTGAAACTAATGGCTAATAATTATGATCAAATAATTAGGCCTATCTGGTGTCATAATTTCTGTGTTTATCCTGCAGCATTCCGACTTCGGCCGGGGGGCCCTGTAAGCGGGGGCGGGGGGGGGGGTGCTAAAGCATATTGAGCATACTGGTTAATCCGGCCCTGATTAGGTTCAAACTGATGCTACACGCCTGCGTCTAACACCTGAAAGCAACGAGGAACTACGAATAAGCGTAATTTGTAACTAAGTAACAGTAGACTACTGCAAAATTGACACAAAGTTACTTCGTTACAACTAAAAGCACCAACAATTTACGAAATACAATAATGTAGGGCCTATGTTTACCTCGTTATGGAGCAACCCTACCCACAGAATGTTCAAACCTCTTTCAATAACTCCGTGCACAACAATGATAGTTTCTTGGCGATAATTAATTAAGAAAATATCGTCTTGTACTAAAACTAGCGAGAGGGATAACAAACCCAGATGCCTTTTCGTTCTCATAATAATAATACACGCACGGACATTTAGCCTCGCGTGTACTTCCAGCGAAATCAGGCGCTTTTGATTGCTTCATGGCAACCAGTCCAAAGACGTTAAAGCACTCAGTCACGATAACTTAGAATATGGCGGTCAAAGACGTACGATTATTTGTAGACAGATTCCTATCGCTTTTTATTGCTCCTATAGATAATATTAATGAGACGACCTACATAACAACAACATCATGCTAACCACCAATCTGCTTTCTCCTCTTCTTCCTCCTTCCCCTTCCTCGTCTTCTTCCTCTCTCTTCTTCCTCCGCCTCTTCCTCCTCTTCTTTCGCCTCTCCTCCAATCTCTCTCCTCCTTTTCCTTCTCAACTAAACGTAACAAATGTTTGAGCCTAAGTTTACGTCTTCTTTTCCCGTCCAAACTATGTACATCGTGTGTGGGTAAAATTTTATGACATACTTTAGAATAACGTTTCCCAAAGTTTGTTCCGCGAGTTCTGTGAGGAGGAAGACAAGGGTTCCGTGGGAAAATTGGATACAAGTGTAGTTTGAATGTGTTGTTACATTATAAATCAGACTCCGAGGTGATAGACAAGAGTTCAGTGGGAAAATTTAATTTAAAATTATTTCGAATCTAATTTTTATGGATAAAAACTATATGTATCCCCGATCAATGTTATTAATTAAACGCTTATTGGTCTACTTCGCATGCAGACGCTACGTATTCCAGAATATGGTTTGGTTAGATCGGAGTTCCGTCAAAAAATGTTCGGGTCATAAGGGTTCCATAGTCAAAAAAGATTGGGAAGCACTGCTTTAAGATACATACATCATGTATATATGATATATATAGGTATATATGTACATATATTATAGATACGTCACATTTAGGACGCATATACCATACACATATGCATGTATGTGTAGACTATGTATATATGTGCAATTGTGCACATGTTCACATAGTGCATAATGTAGATCTATATCGTAGTTATTATGTGGCTTTTCCGCTTTAGGGTAAGCGAATCTGCTTATAAGTCCGTGAAATTGTTGAATCGTAGGCTGCGCTCGTTGCTCTCGTTTATTTACGAAGGATTTCCTTCCAGGGTATACTTGCGTGTAGCTCTTCTAAACGCAGAAAGTGGGTTGTAGTACAGACACAGCCTATAACTTAACAATGCTCATTAGGAATATTCGTCTGCTGTTGACATTTAACTGCTCTTCTCAGACATCGAACAACCGCTGCTGTATTCACAAGACCGCGTTCTGAAGATCGGCCGCTACGGGAGGCAGTGAGGCAGATTAATCAAGAAGTGACGTCACTCGCCTTCCGGTGTGACGAGCACGTGATCCGGTCCTAAATCGGGTTGAGCACGTGACCGGAGTGATAAGATGTTTATCAATTTGAAGGAGAGTAGGGTTCTTAGGCAAATTAAAATGGCGATCTCTGGAGGATTAAAATGAATGTCCGGAACCGAAGTGCATCGACGATCGTTCGGCATCAGTCACCCCCGAAGGGAAATCATCTCGACTGTTTATTCGCCTCTGCGTTTTTGTCTGTCTTAGCGAATGTGTCTCTTTGTCTCTTTGTCACAGATTTTCGTCTTTCTGTGCCATACGTGCTCGCGTTGTCTGTCTGTCTATGTCTGTCTGTCTGTCTGTCTATGTATGTCTGTGTCTGCGTGTGTAGTCTAGCTCTGCGTGTCTCTGTCTCCTTCCGTGTCTGCCAGTCTTTGTGAAGGATAAATAATTTATGAGGCGCCAATTGTTGATGCTCGTCGATGTACCCCAGGCGCGCCAGAGGTCCGGATAGACTTGTGTGACGATAGAACATTCTACACTTCACTTACTGTCGAACAATGTTGGGGTCGAACGAAGAACACGATCATTTGCAAAACAACATTCTGAATCATTCTACCAATATATCACACTGTGCTTGTCTCTCTCTTTGTCCGTCTCTTCCTCTGCACCTAACTGTTCCACCATCTCTCACTCCCCACTTCCTTTCCCTTTCCTTTCCTTCCTTCCTTTCTGGCTTCCTTAATCCAAGTTTTCTTCAGTCTTCCTTGTTTCCCATCTTTCACTCTCCCTTCTCGTTTCTTTTTCTTTTTTCTCCTTTATTCCTTCCTTCTTTTCCTAATTTTCTTCCTTCCAAATTTCCATCTTCATTTTCTTCCTCTCGTGATTCCCTCCTTCCTTTCTTGTTGCTTTCTTTGTTGTTTTTTCTTTTGTTCCATCATCCCTTCTTTCCTTCCTGTTTTCTTTGCTTTATTGCTTCCTTCTTTCCTTTCTTCTTTTCTTACTTACTCCTTTTTATCCTTTCTTCTTTCCTTCCTTTCTTCCATGCTATCTTACTTTCTTCTCTCCGTTCTTTTTTCCTTAATTCCTTCCTTCCTGTTATCATTCTTTCCTTCGTTCCTTCCTTTCTTCTTTGCTTCCTTGGTTCCTTCCTTCCTAACTTCCTATCATCTTTTCTTCCTTCCTTCCTCCCTCCACTACTTCCTTTCCTACATTTCGTCATTTGTGTCTCATTTCATATTTAATTTCTCCAGTGAAGTTCTCTGTCCCTTTGCCCTCGGTTTCCTTTGCTGCTCATTAATCGTACACTTGTACAGCCTGAGACAAATGTGAATTCCTTAGGTAACACAATATCAGCGACCTTACCCCTTCTATGCTCTTCTTTCTTTGCGTTCTCATCAAACCTGGCTTCCTACCTGTCTTTTTCATCTTCCTCAGCTTTCTTCTCTGCTTCCGTCCCAGCTGCATTGTTCCTTGCTTCCTTTTTTGCTTCCATTCTTATTACTTTCTTGCTTCCTTTCTTGCTTTCTTTCTTATTTCTTCCTTGCTTCCTTTCTGTTTCCTTCCATGTTTCCTTTCTTGCATTTTCTTTTCGTTTCTTTCTTTCTTGCTTCCATGATTCCTACCTTGCTTTCTACCTTGATACTTTCTTTGCTTCCTCCCTCCTTCTTTCAGCCTTTCCTTCCGTCCTTCCTTGTTCAAGTGGTTTAGCTTCCCTTCGGGAAGATTTAGGTCGGGACAGTTTCCCTGCTTCCTTACTGCCTTCCTCCTTCCTTCCTTCCTTCCTTGCAACAGAGGATTCACCGCTCCAGAGAGGTACAGAATGACAGACACGCTCAGAGATAAGGATGGGTGGACGGATGAATGGGTGGATGGATGGCTGGAGGGACGGAGATGGAGCTCCAAGTAGTCGCAGATGGGTAATATGCCACGGATGCCGAAGATTTATCCCAGCTGTAACTCGGGATGGGGAAGATGCGGGCTGCTGGTGCAGTGGCCTCTGCCGCTGCAGCTGCTGCCTGGCCAGCTAGGTTACTGATGCTGCGCGTTTGTCTG